>CM029014.1:157910748-158510748 GCA_016801055.1 Panax notoginseng
AAAGCAAATGAAAATATTATTAGGGAACTAATAATACTAAGAGGTGAATTAAATATTATCAAGATCAATAATATTATGTGGTTATAGTAACATTATCAAGACATGATAATGTTTATAAGAACTAAATATAATGCATAATATTTATGTGATTACATAATCTAATGTATACTATGACTAATTGAAAGATTAACTATAGGTCTCTCAAAGGAAGATAATTTAACTGCATAGTGGATATAAATTAATTGCGTAGCCGTAATCTACAGACGAGGCAAGTGTCCTAACTCAAACTCGAGTTATTATTTTCAAAGCATGTTAGTGAATAATTATTGATGATTATTCACATCTATATTAATTATTGAAATTCGTGTCTTTTTCAATTGAATTCCTGTTCTATTATTATTGAAGTGTGAATTAAATTAAAGTTCTTTCATTTATGAACTATTATGAGATAGATCTATGCTAATTGTATCAGCTAGATCAAGCATGTTTAAATTTGTTAAATCAAATGTATTTTAAAAAGCTGTTCTTATTAAATTGATATGATAAGAACTCTTGACTGAGAAAAAGGACGAATTTGATTAAGGCATGATATCGATGCCGGAATATTAAGTGTTTATACATAAATCACGGGGTATGAAAGGCTGATCCCCTTGAATACTAAAACTTATTAAGAGGTCCAGTTTAAATTACTGAGAACCTTGGCAAATGTTCATAGTTATCTCAAAACCACTCAGTTCATATTATTCAATTATTCGAATATTCAATTGTTGATTATTAATTCATGTTCCTTCACAACCTTATATTATTGTTGAACATTGAAAGCAAAACTTCTTTCTAGTCATGATATATCTCCCTTGTATATAAACTTGCTAAGAAAATTAGTTGCTTACCCTTGCTATATCATGACATTTATTTCAGCTAAGCCTGAAGGATCAATACGAAGGACAAAGGCAGGGCAAGATCTAGGAATAGTTTGGAATGAATATTAATTATTATTATCTAATGGAAGTTCTTATGTAAACCTTTTGTAATATGAATGGTGTGTTTAAGTTAAGGTTAAGAAGACCTTGGGACCATGCTATGAAAACTTTATTATAATGAACAATGTATGTTTATTATTCGTAATAGTTATAGAATGCTTATAATGATGATAGATCGTGAGCACCGAATCTGAGGTTAGAGAACCTGGATTTGGGGGCGTCACAGGTTGGTATCAAAGCTGTAGGTTATAAACATTAGGAATGCGAAACCTAGGTTATAACCTTAGTAGAAACTCTTATAGAGTATGTTAGGAGATGGATTGTGGAAATTTATCGAGTTTGTGTTGTACTTAATAAAATATTATTTCATTTTATCAATGAATATATTTTATTGTGGTACTGATGTTGGTTTTATTTATGGTGATTGTAGGATGTCTGACGAGCGCCAGGACAGTCACTCAGTAGATCAGGAGGTCATTGAGCGTGAGGTTACGGAAGAAGCCCCTCACGGTCCTCTTATAGGGGATTTGTTGAGGAGAATCAATCAATTGGAAGGCAGGGTGGGAGAACTGGATGTTGAAAACCACACACTTCAGTTCACAGAAGGTCAATACAAGGAGGCGGCTTATCAAACCCATATGGAGGTAGTCGAGCAGAAGGGAAAGTTGGATGAGTCCCAGTTGCAAGTTGAGATGCTGAGGGTACAGCTAGAGCATGAAAAGGCAAAGTTCGGAGAGCTGAGCATAGAGCATCTGGCGATGCGGGGCGAGTTTGACATGGAGATTGCAGACAAGATTCGCGTGGAGGAGGCATTTTATGAGTCAGCCCAGCGGGTGGACCAATTGGAGTTAGAAACTGCAGGCCATGAAGGTCAGGGCCGAGACTTTAGGACTGGCGCTAGACACAGCGTACGAGGGCCAGCGCAGTGGGACTAGGAGGGCGCAGTTCGAGATAGGAGAGTCGAGTCGATTCGTTCGACGTAGAGCTATGGAGGGGTGGTTTCCCCCGGAGCCTGTTCAGGTGACCCAGCAGAGCCACCAGTGATGATTATGCTATGGACTAGTTGTAGATAGAGGCATTAGTACCCCTTTTGTGTAATAGGGTTTTATGTTGATGTAAACCTCAGCAGGTGTGAGGTAGTAGGTAGTTAGGTAGTATCCCTATTTGTGTTTGTAGGGAAGTATCATTTTGAGTTAATCCCATCTTTTGTGTTTAAAATGGGATAGTAGTATTTATAAGAATATACCTGTATTAATCATGTGAGACACTAAAGATTGGTATATGAATATAAATGCATTATTATTATGATATGTGTTGGAAAATTTTAAATAGTAAATTGTCTATTTAATGTTATGTGAGTCTAGTAGACTGATTTGGAAAATTTCTTAAAAACAAACTTAACCCACTAATTAGGAGAAAGACTTCCAAAATCTTGGTAATTTAAAACTCTCTCATAATGATCATATGATTGTTGAATACAGTAGCGTGTTACATGCTAAGTACTTATATGATAATAAAACCCGAGTAACGTGTTAGAATTTTGTTCCACTAGATAATGTCGCCCAGACGTGTACTAAGGAACCAAGAGATCGAAGAGTCATTAATAATGCAGCGGGAGCTCAAACCAAACCCAATGCAAGACTTTATCAACATGATGACTGAAGCTATGAGGAATCAAGCTCAACCTGCAGGAAATCAGGCGGGAAACCAATTAGCCAACTTTAAGGACTTCAAGGCCGTAGGACCACCGGAGTTTTAGAGGAACAGCAGACCCGTTAGAGGCCCAGAAGTGGATGAAGGAGATTGAGAAGGCCTTCATTATTGCTAGAGTAGTAGAAGAACAGAAAACAATTTTTGCTACCTACTTAATGAAGGGTGAGGCTAACTATTGGTGGGAGGCCAACCAGAACAAAGCCGGGACTGGAATCGTGACTTGGGAAGCATTCAAGAAGTTGTTCTTTGAGAACTACTCCCTGAGAGTACACAAGCGAGAATGGAGATCAAATTTTTGGAATTGAAGCAGGAGAATATGTCAGTGTCAGAGTACGCTGCAAAGTTTAATGAATTGGCCAGATTCGCTCCACATCAGGTAGACACGGAGGTGAGGAAAGCAAGAAGGTTCGAAAATGGACTAAAGCCGTGGATTTATAGTAAGGTAGCGGTTCTACAAATCACGTCATTCTCAACTCTGTTGGAGAAAGCTCTCATAGCAGAAGGTGGAAGCGAAGCAGTCTCAAAGTACAATCGGGAGAAGAACAAGAAGAAAGTAGAAGTGGGAATCAGAATGTTAGCAGTGGCGGTAGCAACAACAAGAAGCGGAAATGGAGCAGTGGGGGTAGTAATTTAGAGATTCAGCAAGGAAGTGTCCAACAAAAGAAGTCAGTGTGTGGAAACTGTGGAAAGGGTCACTCGGGAGAGTGCTTGAAAGGAAAAACGGTATGTTATACTTGTGGACAAGAAGGGCATACCTCACCTACTTGTTCTAAGGTGAAGAAGGGAGGTTGTTTTAACTGTGGTGAATTGGGACATCGGATCAAGGATTGCCCAAAGAAGAAAAGCACAGATGGCGGAAACGGCAATAGGGGCAATAACACTAAGACAACCAGTGGAGGACCAACCCAGCCAAACAAGTCGACAACGAGGACATTCAATATGACAGTGCAAGATGCCGTGGCATCCAGGGAGGTGGTGTCAGGTATAATTCCGATCAACGATATAAATGCCCATGTGTTATTCGATTCGGGAGCTTCATGTTCTTTTGTATCTGATGAATTTGCTCAAAGATTAAGTTTACCTCATGAACTATTAGAACACCCAATGAATGTAGAAGTAGCAAATAAAGAAATTATTCCTGTAGACTACATACATAGGAACTGTTGTGCTGATGTACGAGGGTTTAAGCTTAACGTGGATTTGATACCGATTTGTCTTGGAGAGTTTGATGTAATCCTCGGGATGGATTGGTTATCAAGTCACAGAGCGATCACTGACTGTAAGAAAAAGTGCGTACACCTAAAGACTCCGAATAAGTCAAAGGTGGTATTTTATGGCAGTAAATCACCGAGACAATCTTGTTGTCTGACGATGATGCAAGCAAAGAAGTTGCTTAGGAAAGGTTGTATAGGTTATCTGGCTCACATTGTGGATACCCGCAGAGTCGAGGGTGAACTGGGTCAGATACCTATTGTAAGGGAATTCGTTGACGTCTTCCCAGATGAGATTCCGGGATTGCCACCAGATAGAGAGATAGAGTTTGTTATCGATTTGGCACCAGGGACATCACCGGTATACAAAGCGCCGTATCGTATGGCTCCGGTAGAAATGAAGGAACTGATGATTCAACTACAAGAATTATCAGATAAGGGATACAATCGACCGAGCGTATCACCGTGGGGAGAACCAGTCTTATTCGTAAAGAAGAAGGATGGGTCATTAAGGCTTTGTATCGACTACCGGGAGTTGAACAAGGTCACCATTAAGAACAAGTACCCGTTGCCCAGGATCGACGATTTGTTTGATCAGTTGAAGGGGGCAAAATATTTTTCAAAAATCGACTTGAGGACCGGTTATCACCAACTGAAGGTGAGGCAGGAGGATGTTCCAACGACGGCATTCAGAACTCGGTATGGACACTTTGAGTTTCTGGTAATGTCTTTTGGGTTGACGAATGCGCCAGCAGCATTCATGGACTTGATGAACAGAGTGTTTAAACTGTATTTGGATAAGTTTGTTGTCGTGTTCATCGATGACATTCTGGTATATTCAGAGACAGAGGAAGAGCACGCTGAACATCTAAGGATAGTGTTGGAGACGTTAAGGAGGGAGAAGTTGTATGCAAAGTTCTCTAAGTGTGAGTTTTGGTTGCGGAGAGTGCAGTTTTTGGGTCACGTTATCGACATGGATGGTGTTTCGGTGGATCCAGTAAAGGTAGAAGCGGTTATCAACTGGGAACAGCCAAAGACGCCGATAGAAATTAGGAGTTTCTTGGGATTAGCAGGATACTATCGGAGATTCATCCAAGATTTTTCAAAGATAGCATCACCGTTGACCAACCTTACCAGAAAGACAGTGAAGTTCATTTGGACGGAGAAATGTGAAGAGAGTTTCATGGAATTGAAGAAGAGGCTCAGTCAGGCACCTGTGTTGACTTTACCAGACAACACGGGAGGATTTGTAGTGTATAGTGATGCGTCACACAAGGGTCTTGGTTGTGTACTGATGCAGCATGGCAAGGTCATTGCGTACGCTTCACGTCAGCTGAAGGACTATGAGAAGGGTTATCCGACTCATGACCTGGAATTAGCAGCAGTAGTTTTTGCCTTGAAGATTTGGAGGCACTATTTATATGGCGAGAAGTGTGAGATATATACAGATCACAAGAGTCTGAAGTATATCTTCACGTAGAAAGAGCTAAATATGAGGCAGCGCCGATGGCTAGAATTGATCAAGGATTATGATTGTGAGATTCTGTACCATCCAGGAAAAGCAAATGTAGTGGCAGATGCCCTGAGCAGAAAAGGCAAAGAGAAGTTACTGAAGTTGACCATTCAAGAGGAATTGGTGAAAGATTTCGAACGACTTGACTTAGAAGTTAAGTATTCGATGGAGACCAACGAGAAATTATTTACAGTAGCAGCGAGCCCGACTTAATTAGATAAGGTTAAAGAGGCTCAAGAGAATGACGAAGATTGCGACAACATCAAGAAGCGGTTAGCTGAAGGGGATGAATTAAAATACAAGATTGATGGCACCGGACTGCTGAGATTCGAAGGGCGAATTTGGGTACCGCTAGTACCAGAACTAAGAGAAGAGATTTTGCGAGAAGTGCATAGTACGAGGTACTTGATACACCCAGGAAGCACAAAAATGTATCAAGACTTGCGTCAACACTTTTGGTGGCCAAACATGAAGAGAGAGGTTGCAGAATGCGTCAGCAGATGTCTAACTTGTCAGAGAGTCAAGGCAGAGCATCAACGACCAAGTGGATTACTACAGCCTTTAGAGATTCTAGAGTGGAAGTGGGAGCACATCACGATGGATTTTGTGGTGGGACTCCCAGCAACGCAAAAAGGACACGATGCCATATGGGTGATTATAGATCGTCTTACGAAGTCAGCTCACTTTTTGCCGATCAAGATCAGGTATAATTTGGACCAGCTAGCCAAATTGTATATCAAAGAAATTATCTCGAGGCATGGCGTACCGGTATCTATTGTGTCGGATAGAGATCCGCGATTCACGTCAAACTTCTGGAAGAGCCTTCAGGAAAGAATGGGGACGCAACTACGGATGAGCACCGCGTATCATCCGCAGACCGATGGCCAAAGCGAGAGAACAATTCAAACACTTGAAGTCATGCTCAGAGCTTGTGTGATGGACTTCAAGGGTAGCTGGGAGGATCATCTTCCATTAGTAGAGTTCGCATATAACAATAGTTATCACGCCAGCATCGGAATGCCGCCGTACGAAGCACTGTATGGAAGGAAATGTAGAACGCCCTTATGCTGGGATGAAGTGGGTGAACGTCGATTGTTGGGACCAGAACTGGTACAACAAACTATAGGGATCATCAAGGTGATAAGAGCCCGATTGGTAGCAGCTCAAGATCGCCAGAAGAAGTATGCAGACTTACATCGCCAGAAGAGAGATTTTGAGGTGGGAAGCCATGCATTTTTGAAAGTATCTCCCTGGAAAGGGAAGATAAGGTTTGGAAAGAAAGGTAAACTGAGTCCGAGATTTATTGGACCTTTTGAGATCTTAAGAAAGATAGGCGAAGTGGCGTACGAGGTAGCTCTACCTCCTGAATTGGAACATATTCATAATGTGTTTCATGTGTCAGTGCTACGACCATACAAGCCTGATTACAAGCACGTGATATCGTAAGAGCCAATTCAGGTCGAAAAGAATTTGTCGTACGAGGAAATTCCAGTTGAAATTTTAGATAGAAAAGAACAAAAATTACGAAATAAGGTTATACATTCTGTAAAGGTTCTTTGGAGGAACCACAATGCTGAAGAAGCTACGTGGGAACTCGAAGAAACGATGAGGGAAAGTTATCCACATATTTTTGAGTAAACCTGTAAGTAATTCCGGGGACGGAATTCTTATAAGGGGGGGAGGATGTAATAACCGTGAATTTTAAGTCACTATATATGTATATACATTATTAATATTTAAAAACTTTGTGTTATACAGTGATTTAATATGTGACAACATATGTGAAATGGTGCATGGGTCAATTAACATGTATGTTATAGTTATGGATATATACATTTATAGGTTTCATTAAAAATGAAAGCCTCGTAACCTAATTATAAATTAGGTGAGACAATTAAATAATCTAAGGGTTATGGTAATAAGGAGATGATAGTATTTAAAATGTATACTAACTTAAGTGGATAATCTTATTATTTCAAGTGACTAATAATTTTAAACCTAATTCTTGTGAACCTAATTAGGTTATGAGCTAAAGTCACATGTACAGGTAATTAAATTTCATAAGATTAGGAATGGAAATCCTAAATAATTAAATTGGGTAACATATATTAAAATTGTTAGACTATGTTTATTACATAGCCCAAAACAATTAAAGGAGAAGCCCAAAAGAAATAAAATGCAAGCTCAAACTTAGCCCACTTGATTAAGGGTATTTTAGACATTTGATTTATCTAATTTATGCATTAAAATAAAAGCTAAATGAAGGAGTTAGTGGGCATAAATATGGCTGGCCACATTAGCCTTTTAAGGCAACTAATTAAGCTAAGCAAGGTCCATTTGTAGTAACTCTTACACAAAAGGACATGGTTGTCAAGCTCCCATTGGTTGCCACTTTATTAAGCATCCTTAATCATGATTAGACTAATTAAAGTGATAAGGCAAAGCTTCTATCCATTGGTTAAAGAAAGTATGGGGGATAATAGCTAGATACACTAAGTGTATCTATATTTTTTGTAAGTATCATTTTACTTCATCTTTTCATTTCATTTCATTTCTTCTCTCATTCTTCCTCTTATAATTTCTCCCAAGCTAGCCACTTCTAGAGAGAGAAAGGAGAGAGAGGTTTGGCCATATATATAGAGAGAGAGGAGTGCTAGTTTGTTAATGCATCCAAAGTTCATCACTTACTTTGGTAAATCAAGGAAGGTTGCCATTAAATTAAGGTATAACCTAACCTTCATTTTCTTCTTCTACTTTGTTTTTTTTTCTTTAGCTTGCGTTTTATTGGGGTTATGAACAAATACTCAAGATACCCTAGTCCTACATATCATCATGTATAGAACTAAGTATTTTGAGTGTTAGATCAAAGGCTTAGAGGAAGAATATGAGCATATGTTCTCCAAGGGTGAAAACTTTTGTTTTCTTCCACTAAATCTTGTGTAACTCAAGTTTTCCAACTTAGATTTGTGATTCGTCGAAGGGGGGGTGCTAGATACATGAGTTATCTAGTAAACCCAAGTGATAGAACACAAATCTAACAAGTTTTGAATCCTTTGGAGCTGATTTCCCCAAAACAGCGCACTTAGAATGTTAAGGGTTCAAAAAACCCTAAAATAGTTTCTGTCCTATTTTTCTTGGGTCTGTTTCAGACAGTTTCATGTCCCTTAAAAATCTGGGAAAATTCACAGAGGTACCTTGAGAAGTTATCTACGTGTAGGAAAAAGAACGGACACGTTTTGAGTTATAGATTGTGCGTAATGACTATTTCCGTAAAGGACTCCTAAAACTTTACCGTCGAATATCTCACTGTGTATACACTGGAAAATTCCGAAATTTTTACAGTAGGTTCATATATATTAGAAGAACATACCCTGAAAATTTCAGATTTTTCTGAGTAAAACTCAATTTATTAAAAATAAAGCACGATCTGAGTGTTTTGGGAACTTTAAAAATAGTAGATCATTGTCTAAAATTCCAGAAAAATTTGGGGATCCTTGTAGGTTCGTATTGTGTCAAAGTACAGAAGCTCAGAATTTTTGGAGTAAGTTTACTATTTTTCCTAAAAATAGTTAAGTTATAAATAAAAGGAAATAAATAGTTAAATGACGTCTTTAATAAGAAAAAGGTGATTTTTATAATTGAATACTCATAATATATCATATCATGACTATCTTAGAGCATTTTGGTAATTTATGATAATAAATATTATTTATGACCTTTTATGGATATTAAATAAGAGGTTTAATAAATGATGAACAATTAGAATAAATTATTTATTAATCCAATGAATTATTAGAATATTATTATGATATTAATAATATTAGAATATGATATTGATAAGTAAATAAAAATATTAAGAATAAAATTTCTTTAAAATATTATTAAATGGTTAATAATATTTGATTTAAGCATTGATAAATGATTAAAGTATTATTAAATAATTAATAATATTAGTAATAGAATAAGATATTATTAAATGATTAATAATATTAGTAAATGAATAAAATATTATTAAATAATTAATAATATTAAATGATTAATGATACTAAAGCATAAGTAAAATATTATTAAAGTAATAATATTAATTAAAATATTATTAAGAGGATTAATAATATTAGTAAGGTATTAAAATATTATTAAGATGTTAATAATATTAGTAAGCAAATGAAAATATTATTAGGGAACTAATAATACTAAGAGGTGAATTAAATATTATCAAGATCAATAATATTATGTGGTTATAGTAACATTATCAAGACATGATAATGTTTATAAGAACTAAATATAATGCATAATATTTATGTGATTACATAATCTAATGTATACTATGACTAATTGAAAGATTAACTATAGGTCTCTCAAAGGAAGATAATTTAACTGCATAGTGGATATAAATTAATTGCGTAGCCGTAATCTACAGACGAGGCAAGTGTCCTAACTCAAACTCGAGTTATTATTTTCAAAGCATGTTAGTGAATAATTATTGATGATTATTCACATCTATATTGATTATTGAAATTCGTACTTTGTTCAATTGAATTCCTGTTCTATTATTATTGAAGTGTGAATTAAATTAAAGTTCTTTCATTTATGAACTGTTTATGAGATAGATCTATGCTAATTGTATCAGCTAGATCAAGCATGTTTAAATTTGTTAAATCAAATGTATTTTAAAAAGCTGTTCTTATTAAATTGATATGATAAGAACTCTTGACTGAGAAAAGGACGAATTTGATTAAGGCATGATATCGATGCCGGAATATTAAGTGTTTATGCATAAATCACGGGGTATGAAAGGCTGATCCCCTTGAATACTAAAACTTATTAAGAGGTCCAGTTTAAATTACTGAGAACCTTGGCAAATGTTCATGGTTATCTCAAAACCACTCAGTTCATATTATTCAATTATTCGAATATTCAATTGTTGATTATTAATTCATGTTCCTTCACAACCTTATATTATTGTTGAACATTGAAAGCAAAACTTCTTTCTAGTCATGATATATCTCCCTTGTATATAAACTTGCTAAGCAAATTAGTTGCTTACCCTTACTATATCATGACATTTATTTCAGCTAAGCCTGAAGGATCCAATACGAAGGACAAAGGCAGGGCAAGATCCATGAATAGTTTGGAATGAATATTAATTATTATTATCTAATGGAAGTTCTTATGTAAACCTTTTGTAATATGAATGGTGTGTTTAAGTTAAGGTTAAGAAGACCTTGGGACCATGCTATGAAAACTTTATTATAATGAACAATGTATGTTTATTATTTCGTAATAGTTATAGAATGCTTATGATGATGATAGATCGTGAGCACCAAATCTGAGGTTAGAGAACCTGGATTTGGGGGCGTCACAACCTACTTGCTCTCAACATTTGAACTTGACCCCTGAGAAATTAGTCTTTGACTTATCTGTTGAAACTCCGTTGGGAGAAACTTTTGTTACAGTCACCATTTATAAATCTTGTTTGATTCAAATCAATACCCTCACATTAGCTATCGATCTTATCTCTTTGAAAGTACTTGCCTTTGATGTGATTTTAGGAATCGACTGGCTAACTCTTCATTGTGCTAAAATAGATTGTTTTCATAAGGTTGTTAGTTTTCATATTCCTAACCAACCTATTATGCGAATTCAAGCAACCAAACCACTAAAGTCAATCACTGTTATATCAAGCCATAAGTAAAGAGCCTCGATCCTTTCGCTGGTGACTTCCTTGTGTGGGATGCAACGAAGCCAGACTCTCCGTAGGGGATGCCATAAATAACGGTGGCAAGTTGATAGGTATCAATGTGAGGTGCTATCCAAGTCTTGGATGAGAGTCACAATTTTGAATGATATTTCTATTGTTAATAAATTTCCTGACGAATTCCTCGAAGAACATCCTAGCCTTCCCTCAGAGTGTGAAATTGAATTTTGTATCGACCATGAACCCGATACAAAACCCTCAAATATTTATTCACCCAAAACAAACGTAACATGCGCCAAAGACTTTAGCTTGAGTTGCTGAGAGATTACGACCATACCATTCAATACCATCCTAGAAGAGCAAACGTAGTAGCTGACTAGTTGAGTAGAAGATCGTATGTGATTACGAATGTGATGTTGTTAACACAAAAACCCATTTCGTATAACTTACAAACGATGGAGATAGAGTTAAAGACTCCAAGAACCTACGTGAAGATAGTGAATATACGATTAGAACTGACTTTAGTTGATAAATTTAAAGCTGCTCAAGCTACACACCCAGAGCTGATGAATATGAAGAAGAAGGTACAAGAAGGCGTTATTCTAGAAGTAAGAGTCGATGAAGAGAGGGAATCTCAACCCTCAATTTTATTGGTCTATTTGAAATCCTCGATCGAGTAGGAACTGTGGCCTATAAAGTAGCCTTACCGCTAAGTATGTCATGTGTTCATAACGTTTTTAACGTATCGATGTTACGTAAATATGTAGATGACCCGAACCACATTATTGAATTAGAATTTGATGAGATAGCAGAAGATTTAACGTATGAGGAGATACCTATTAAAATCTTGGATAAGAATGATCATATTCTACGCTCAAAGTTTATACCTCAAGAGTTAGAATCTGACGAGGTATCCTCACGTCTTTGACATATCTGGTACGTACGTCAATTTCGAGGACGAAATTTCATAAGAAGGGGTGGTTGTAAGACTCCAAATTTTATGAATAAAGATTAATTTTCTCGAAATATTTTTTTTGAGTATTAAGGTGTGGATTTGATATAATATTATAGTTGTGGGTAATATTTATAAATTTTTCAAAGTCAGAAAGTTGTCATAAAATATTCGATTGGTCGGGGAATATTCATTTTATCAGGGAATATTCGTACAACGGTACAATCTTTGGTGGACCCCACAACAGAATTATTGTCAGAGTTAGAAAATGACAGAAATAACTTTTTATAAAAATAACGGCTAACATTTTACAATTAACTATTGAAATACTCGGTGATAAAAGTACAGTAATACACGTGGTTGCACAGTAGCACACGATATTGTATAATATATTTGATTATTGATGCTTATATGAGAAGTCACTAAGTTTTATTCAATTATTTCCACAATAATTGTTGATAGTATCTCACGTTATTGATTCAATTATTGTCACAATATTTTATATTATTAAATCAATAATTGAGACGACAAAGTTATTCATATTATTATTTGTATTATTGACAATGTCTAGAAAGTTCTGTCGATGAAAGGGGTTTGGTCACCTAATTGTGCGCCAATAGGGAGAAATCCTTATTGGAAAGCCCCCTCTTTCCTGGGAATGATCTGGTTGTTAATATTGCAAGTTATATTATTGATAAATAAATGTTGTTAAAAATATGTTTTAAGAAGCCAAGTAAGTTGAGATAAATAAATTGGATTTTTATGAACTATTTGTTGTAAATTTGGCTTATTATATGGACTCCCACTTACCCATTATCGATGTCGGGATTTTTACTTGTCCCTTTTCTAGTCTTATTCTTTTGTATTCTTATTTTAGGTGAGATTTGTTTGAACAAACAAGCGAAAAAGGTCCGACATGTGTAATGTCGACGATGGACTGTTAAGAGTCGCCAGTTGGTTTTTTAACTGGTTGTACCAACACAACCGAGAAAAGTTTTGCACATTGACCTGGTGATATGACACTGCTAAACGGGTCTGTGAAACCGAGATTCATTAGGGTCCGGGGACTTGCTTATGCGAAGGGAAGGTGTTAGGCACCCCCCGACATCTATGATGCCACGGTGACCACCACTTTTCAAGAAACTATTATATGAATGTGTGTGTGTGTGGGTCAATGTTCTATTATTTGGAAGTAGTGTTATGCCTCGTTCGCACCTATATACAAATGGTTTGAATTTGTGTAAAATTCTGTTTTAAACAAGATATAGTAGTGATGTTTTGTAAAATGAGGTTTTTCAAACCCTATGCTCAATAGTAAATGAGGCCTTTGATACTTCCATTTTATTAAATGTTCGGCTTGATTGTTTTTATTTTCGAGATGCGAAGCATCTTTGAGAAAATAATGTACAAAACAGTGTCGAACTCTTTGTGGGCATGAAAACCATCTGAGGAAAACTAAACACCGTGAATAAATTTACAAGTTGCATATAGCTAAAAATGTCCATCACGGGAACCGAATCTAGATTCATTAAACTGAATCTGTGATCACATGATTCCTAGGCTCATATGATGCCGCAATTGATATGAACGTAGTAAGCAGTTATATATATAAAAGTTGTAAATATATATATATACAGACATGATCAACCACCACGAAGCACCTCCATGGGGGATCGGAAATCTAAATATATAAAAGCGGTAAATATATATATTGACATGATCAACTGCCACGAAGCACCTCTATGGGGGATCAGAAATGTAAATAAAGCTATAAAAGCAATCAACCGCCACGGAGGAAACTCCAGGCGGGACAAAATGTACATAAAGTAATAAAAACGGTCAACCGCCACGAAGTAAACTTCAGGCGGGACGAAATGTAAATATATATATATATATATATATATATATATATATATATATATATATATATATATATATATAAAGCATGTAAACGTACCGGATATAAAATTCAGGCTCATCGAATAGAGTTCGACACACAGTTCGTATATATAAATATACACATATACAAAAGCAATTAAACGCTCCAAACGTAGGTCTAGGCTCGTCGAACAGAGTTCGACACACAGTTCATATATATATATATATATATATATATATATATATATATATATATATATATAGAAAAGCAAATAAACGCTCCTAACATAAGTCTAGGCTCAATCGAGGCTTAACTCGATAATGTTAGTCCATATATAAAAATATATAAGCATATATATATATATATATATATATATATATATACAAACTGAAATGAAACCACGGACCGAAGTTCGAGTATACACACGCAACACGACTCTCAACGTGAAGAACGGTGTGTGCAAAGATAAAGAGAAAGGCTTTAAAGTGTGTAAGAAGGCTTACAGTGGACTGTCAAAGAAGACTTCTATAGCTTTAAGTGGATTAACATTCGGCTCCCGCCAATAAAAAGTAGCTATATATGAGCTTACAAGTGTTTAAAATGAGAAAGCACTCAGTTTAGGGTGTGTACAGAGCAAATTAGATAGGGCTTCCTCACCTCTTTCTCTTTCAAAATGGCCACCCCAAGCCCTCTATTTATAGAGAGAGACCTGCGGCTGCCCGGGGTGCCCCGGGCTTCACGGGTCCTACCGTCTCGAAGTACGTGCATGCATGCAACGTGTGTCCGCTCGAAGTTTCAGAACTTCAATTCGGGCATCCGACTGAGGTGTGTAAGACCTATTTTGGACCGCTGTTGTTGAGAGTTACACAATGACATGGGATTAGAGGTTGTACAAAGTCAGGAAGATGGGACCATACCCTTCGGTCTTCAAGCTTCAAATTCTATCCGTTACCTTACGTAATAGTCACTCGGGATTAGACTTCCTTGGTTCTTGTGGGATATTACTGTGTAAAAATGTATGTATGAGATGTTAAGATAGCGCAATGTGGCGTCAAGGTGGCAAGATGACGACTTTGCCCCTCACTGGAGTTATCTCCGATTTGGGCTGATAAAACAGACGTTGCTCAGGGTTATCTCTGAGATTGCACTGCTGCAAGTGTTGAAGGTCCTCAGTGTCATCTTTAAGGTGTGCATGTCTTCTCAGGGTCATCTCCAGGTCTTGTACCGAGGGCCTCAGTGTGAGTGCCTAGTGTTCTGAAGCTGCTTGCATGACTTTGAAATAAGCATTTCTGGGGTTATCTCCGGAACTGCAACTACATTCCTTGGGGTTATCTCCAAGGTTGGTGCTACTATTCCTGGTGTCGAGACTAAGACTGAATATCTCGGGGTTATCTCTAGGATAAATCGGTCTTCTATGGTGGAATTTCTGGTATTGGAACTGTAGGCCTCGGGGTTATCTCTGAGGTTAGAATTGATACTCCCGGTGTGTGTTCTGGGGTTGAGATTGAGCTTCCGGTAGTATTCGAACTGGATATGAGCTGTCTTCCAGGGTTATGTCTGAAAGACGAATCTGCCCTCATGCAATGTCAGTAACATGCGTGCAAAAAATTTCGAGTGTCTACAGATGCCCCTCTTTATCATATTCATGCAATGCAATGGCATGGATAGGATAAAGAATCTTAGACACTTGAAATGCAACAAGGTAAACATGATGCTATGTGTAGCAACATGATGCAAGTGTATGAAGCATATGTTTTGTTTTCCCACATGCTGGGGATGGTTGTCGGCTCCTTGTTGCTACAACCGGGGATGGCAATAAATAAGCAGCCTGATGAACTGTCATGGACGTGTGATCCACAGCTAACAGGAATCTCTAGGATTGTTGACATTGGGGTTATCACCAAAGTCCTAAATCCTTAATTAAGACTTTATTCCGAAGAGGTGCCTCTTGTATACACGAGATCTGTGGGGATAAAGCTTTTGTCTGCTCGAGGATGTGTATAACGTATTCCATCATCGATCCTCCCTGATGATGTTGATTCCCCTAGTTTGTATTGCTAGGACATATCAATGTTTTGTTGGATTTATTGCCAACAATATATGTTGTCAGGGCTGCCTGACCTTCGTTGACGTGTGAACCAACGGATGACCATGCGTTATAACCCCCGCCGGGGATCCACTTGACCTCTACTGACATGTACATCAACGATGAATTCCCTGTTGGGGAAAGATGCAAAGGTTGTTTGACCTTTGTTGATGTATATATCAACTGATGCAATCATCAGATGGCTTCCGATGTGTCGTTGGCTTTACCTACCAATGGGTGAACTGACGTCAAGGCTGCTTGACCTTCATTGACAGGTGTATCAATGGACAATATACATTATAACCCCCGTTGGGGATCTTCTTGTGGACAGATGACTATGCGTGGTAACCCCCGCTGGGGATCCACTTTGAAAGGTTTAGGGTGACAACCCTGAATTGATGGCATTGGACCTCTGTGTGGTATTGTCGAATGCGATCTGCAAATATTGGGATCATCAGTATAGTATATCCCATGTTTGGGTGAATACTAATGAATGCTATGAAAGCCACAGTCGGGCCAAGAAAAACCAGGATTTTAGGCTATTCTGCTCAATCGCGTAGCATTTTTATCCTTGATTTGGCATTTTTAGCTTGTGAAAACTCCTTTGCAACTCGAACTAGACCGAGCTGGAGGGGTGAGCCCCACATAGGGGTGCCATAGGTGGACCTGCGGCCAGTCGTGGATGGTTATTAATGGGCTGGTTTGCTTTTGCAAGTCATTTTACGTTGCATCGCACAAGAAATTCAAGAGCTCTTCTTCAGATGTGCTGAGTTCGAACGTCTTTCTGTAAATTCTGTCATCGTACGAGTGTTCTACACTATCTTGGTAACGTATGCATGTCTTCTTTTCCAGTTTTTATCTGTTAGAAAGTGACTTTTTATATGAAATGCATCTAAACACATAGTAGTGAATATGCATGCTCAAATGACTTGATAAAAAATATTCAACATAGTAAATGTTAGTATTAAACCATGCTAAACATCATGATGTAAAAAAATTTCACTTTTGAAACAGTCAAATTGGCACATTTTTTCTGCTATTTCCTATCCTATTTAAGGATAAATAAGTAAAGGTGGTGAAACAAAGTAATCCTGGTAATTAGGCTACCCTTATGGATTGATGACTTTGACATTTAAATGCATATAGTATGTATATGACTGTGGGTAGGTGTGCTACCGAATGGCCACCTAGTCATGTCTATGTGCATGTGGATAGTCCTATTTGTAGAGGAGACTATGACAAAAGTTTTCCAAAATGTAGGCATTGAGTAGTCATGCATTTTTTAACTCTATTGTAGATGTGCGTTAAAGTAATGCATGCATGCATGTAGTCATAAAATGTATTTTGAAAAGAAAGCTCCAGGTTTGAGAATTACCACACCCTTTCTGAGGTGATTTGGAGGTTTATTATCTAGATATTATGTATCCGGATTAGCCGAGTAGATCCCGCAGGACCACTTTTGGTGTACGGAGGAGGGCTTCTGAAGTGCCTCGACCCCGTTCTGTTAGACAGCCTCGTCATCTGGTGGAGGCGGTGATACGTCCAGTCCAGGTTGATGTGCCAGACGTCGAGGATGAGGATGAGGATGTTCCGGTTGCAGACCCCGCTCCTGCTACACATGTTCCCTATAGGGACCTCCCGAGTATTCAGGTGGCAAACAAAAGATTCTAGGTGATTTGAGTCGACATCCCTCGATGTATTTACACGCTAACGAGGTATAAAGTTAGATCTTAATCTTCCTTCTTTCCTATTGATGAGGAGTAAAGGATTTTGACATCGATTTGCATTTTATGTAGGTTCCCGGCTTTACACAGCCTCGAGGGAACTGGTTTAGCATTCACTCCATATACCAGGCTCTACATTCTAACTATAGAGGGACTGTGCATGACTGGGGATTTGGGGCGTTCTTTTCTATCCTTCCCCGCCATTGTCCCTGGGGTTACCTCAGGGCATCGTCTGAGCGCTGGTTTCACCAGACTCAGTTACTCCATTTGCTGGACTGTGAGGTGATGATGACGCCGATGGATTGGTAGTTTATCACATGTATGAAGTTTGGAGGGGCGCCAGTGCCTTGCACGGCGGATATTACCCCGACTACCGTCAAATCCTTGTTAGGAGTTCCGACGGAGGCGCTCAAGGGCAGGACTGTCTGTACGGGTCCTTTGAGCGTAGATGCTATAAGTGGACTATTGAGTGAGCCCATACCGACTGATGTCAGAGTCAGGGATCGCATTCTTTATCGATTGTTCTTGATGATCATTAGGGGCTGCTTCATAGCAGATAACTCTTCTACGGTGTCGTTCGCTTTGATCAGCGCCACGTGACATGCAAACCGTATTGAAGAGTATGATTGGGGTTCCTACACCTTCGCCTACTTCCTCAGGGGTATGCGCATTGTAACGCCCCGAAATTCGGTCTATCTTCACACCCGAATTCCGTACGTCACGAGTACATCATTCATCCAACATACATCATTATATACTGAAATATAACAACTTACATTCTCAAATCCCAGGTTCTGAAAACCTTATAACCTCTTTCATTACAAATAATAATAATACATGATTCATTTCATCTTACAAGTGTGACTTTTATCCACCACCAAGGATACATAACAGTTCCTTAAATTAGTCTATCGTTCAGTTTCATCTTTCTACATTACAAGTCTTCACTTGAACTTCTCGCTCATTCACATTCTGCATGACACTTCATCTGGATACCGTCAGCTTGGTCTTTACGGGACCTTTAAGTTCTACCAACCTCGTTCGCTAAAAATGTTTTTCATTTAAAAGCAAGTGTGAGCATTCAATTACCCAGCAAGTCATAACAGTTGAACAAACAACTTCAAGAGTTTAAACATCTCTTCAGA
This sequence comes from Panax notoginseng, assembly GCA_016801055.1. Taxonomy (NCBI): domain Eukaryota; kingdom Viridiplantae; phylum Streptophyta; class Magnoliopsida; order Apiales; family Araliaceae; genus Panax; species Panax notoginseng. The sequence continues at coordinate 157,929,650 of CM029014.1, forward strand.
ACTTCGATAACCGAACAAAGGTTATGAAGCAGCTTGAATAATAGGAATAGTCCTGATTCCTATCATCTTAAAACATCTGTCATTTTCACTTTGAAATACTTTCATTCCTCTACCTTTTTCATACATATCTTGTCTGGCTAGAATCATTAGCACAGACTTAACAATAACGGTTCATGTATAAACAGAACATATTTGTATTGAACAACTCAATCACATAACAGTTCATATCATATAAACACCGAAGTGTTTAAATTGTGGCACAAGGCCGCATACATACTATCACCTCGTACATACATCGCACATATGCACATAGACAAGACTTCTCAAGTTCGACATCTGAGAAGTTTAAGAAACTAGCATTCATTTAAAATATGAATGAAGTTAGGAAACTTGCCTTACGCCCAGCTACAGCTTACACTGAACTGCTCATTCCAACTCCTATATAACACATAAGGAGAAAACATAAACACCAATTAGTTATATATTAAACTTACGCATTGGTTTACTTAACTTTACTTCTTAGGGTTTGCGTTCTTTGCAATATAAGTTTACGTGACTAACTTCCTTTACCAGTTTACAACTTAATGACATACGGAGATGTCTTACTCATACGTTCATCATCTTTGATGATTTATATTCTTATCTGATTCACATTCGTCTTTCATTAATCTTATTACCGTTCATTACGACTTTCTCGATAATTCATATCTTATTTAATACTTTCGTTATCCATTACATGAACCCCATGTCCATTACTCAGTCTTAGTGTCGAAGCCATACAGATTATTGAATGCTAAGACCGCTCGACCATTGCAACAACATTACGTTCATAGCGTTTATACGCTTTATACTTATCTCTCACTATCATAACATAACATCGAAATGTTTTTCATTACCCTCGTCACTCAACGTCCAAGGAATCACAACCATAGCAATCCCTTACGTTCGTTCACCGTGACTACGGTCCCCGAAGATCGGTTACGTAACCCGCGTTTACATTCTTTATCTCTTAATCTTGTTTAATCTTTGTGTTCAATCTTTAATAAAGGTTTAAGTCATTTGATTAAGTGTTATTTTAGGTGAACTATATGTTCCTATTTCTTTCTTGCACATCCTCCAGTAATTGAGAAATAAAAATCTCATTTCTGGCCATTGCCCTGCACCGGCGCTGCGGCGCCGTGTCCCTTCCTTTCTCTCGCGCTGCGGCGTGGCCTACTTCTCTCTCTCCTCTTTTGGCCTGGCACTGCGGTGCCAAGTCCTTTGTTAACACTCGCGCTGCGGCGCCAACTAACAGAACCTGAGGTCCGAGCTCGTTCTGCGATGCCACTTCTGCAAGCTTAGCCGACGCTGCGGCGCCGAGCCAAAACCCTAGAAAATTTTCAAAGTTATAAATCCCATTCGAGACTATTACTTCCCGTTCTCATAACTTCTTCGTTATAACTCGGAACGAGTTTGTTCCAAAGCCCTTCTCTTCCTTATCTTACGTACTTCAACAACCCTCGGATAAAACTTCGTTCTGAATCTGTTAACATGCCATTCGATTGGCTTGATCTTCACCCTTTATTCATTTTATGTTTTTAACGCTCTTTGTTCGTTCATCCGTAATTCGATCATCTGAACTCGGAACAAGTTCGTTCTTGAGTCCACAACTCACGTTTTCTATGTTCTCTTACTTCCTTATGAAACCCTACACGTTTGGGTTCATTTACTAGCTTTCTAATTCTCGTTCGTCTTTTACAAAAATTTCGCCATAGTTTCGTTATAGCTACGTTTTAATCCGTTCTTCATGAACGTTTCTACCGTTCCTAACCAAACAAATAGCAACTAACTTATACGCGATGGTTTTAAACTTGTCCATCAATAACAATTAAACTACGATGGTTTTAAATTTGTCCATCAACAACGTTCTTTGTGTTCTTCGCGTGTTCTTCATTCGTTCTTCATTTTAATCGATATTTTGGATTACGATTTCACTTTTTATTGGAATGTGATGTTATAGAACACCATTCCTTACTTATTTCATCTACTTATTCATATAATCCACTCGGATCGTTCTAATTCATTACGAATCTTATACTTCCTTAAGAAATTTACAAACTAAACTTCAAATTCTTATTTCTTCTTTTCTGAATGATTTCAACCATATGAAATCATTCCTAACATTATCTTCTCCCTATTCTCATTAAGCTATGTTTTAAACATAGAAACTTAAAGAAAATTAACCTAGGAGTTAGGTTCTATTTCACAATCACTTTCGATTCGATCATTCATGCTCATGCTCTTCCTTCTCCCTCACCCTCTGAGCTCTCTCTCTCTCTCTCTAAAATGTAGGATTTTCAAAAATCCAAAACAATGAGCTCAAGCTTCCTATTTATAGATTTTCAAGGCTAAGGGTATTTTAGTCATTTCGCCCCCACCTCCTTACTATTCCCACCTCCTACAACAACTTAGCCACCAAGTTTACTTGGCCACCACCCTTACTTGGTGGCCAAGTAACCGCCCCACATGCCCATGGGTTGCCCCATAGGTTATTACCCATCCATTTACCCATCGGTTCGATCCGCAGTTTATCTTCTTGGTTTGGGCCTTAACCCTAATTCTTATTGGGCCTAACTTGGGCTTGATTTCACAAAGCATTGGGCTTGACATAATCCAAGTCCATTTTGATCCTCCAAAGTCCATGAACTCAAAGTCCATTAAGACTCATCGTATTCTACACATTCCATTCTCGTATTCTCGTATTCTCTTCGTATGTCGTTCGTACAAAATTCGTATTATACGTCGTACTAATTTTCATACTATACTCGTATAATAACTAGTATTATACTCGTATCTCTCATGCATAATAATCCTAATTATTATACGTACTCATAAAATTCTCGGAACTCACTTTTCCTAACCCTTAGGTTTTGAGTCCGCAGGCGAAAACTTATTTTTTTTGCCATAACTGAAATATTATTTAATATTCCATCACGTCTAAACATTTTACGTAATCAATAACTTCTCGGAATTTCAAAATAAATCTCTGAGCCGAAACGGATGAATAGTGCCTATTTCGTCTTTTTCCCCAAAAAATATTTTGTTCTCGGAAAAATTTCATTTTCATCTTGAAAATTCCTATTCGTTCAATCTAGCTCATAGCCAGAATCCTCCTAACTTATAATCATCCTAGGTTATAGAACGATTAATAAACACATATCACATAATAGTATTAATAAAAATTTATTTTATTAATAACTAGTTCTTTAAACTTAAATTTTAGACCACCCGAATTTCCGGGTCGTCACACTCTTCCCTCTTATAAAAATTCCGTCCTCGAAATTTCTTAAAACCACACCCTTACCCGGGTCATCACATTCACCCCTTCTTCACAGAATTTCGTCCTCAAAATTTTAGCCTACCCTTCTTCTCAACTTACCTTCAACGGAGTTCTTATCTTTCCATCATTCCTAACCCCCATAACCTTTGAAGAATAATGAAGTAGAAGGAATAACGAGGAATATAAAATTTCCTTTAAAACGTTTCATACTTTTGCTGAGGGGTCAAATCGACCATGAACTCTTACTATGTTAAACAGCATTTCACCGTAATCCCTTCTTTAACGGTCAGTTACAATCACCAAGAAAGTAAACTAACTCTTCTATGTTCTCCTCAGTCTTAATCATTAGATTCCGCACCAAAACAATTTGGTTTGGCACAAGTTCTCAAAGAAAGCTCGATGACATACCATTTATCTAGCCGAATCAAGTAGCTTAGACCATACCAATAAATTGGACAACAACGTGAAACCTTCGTCTAGTCAACTCAATTGACGTTGACTACTTCTTTAAATTCTTTTCGTAATACATCAAAACGGTTTATGACTTCATGATATTGTACTTTTTACAGTACGTTGAGGACTTCGACAGTTTGTGACTTCGTCATTATACATCATACCATAGCCGGTTGTTGATCCTAAGATCACATCTAACACCAGGTTCAATTGCATTAATAGCTCCATCCTTTTACCATCCTTGCATCAAATGCACGGATGATATAAAATTCATTTTGATATTTTAAATCAATTTATGTCTAGCCGAAGCAATTAGCATAGACATATCAAGAATAGCTCTTTTAAAATCCGTTGGTTCCAAAAGTTGAACCAATTCTTTCATTTTCAAAATGTACAGATCAGCACGAATTCAATAAACTTCGAAATCTAGCATAGCTAGATGACTTGGAATATCCTATTCTTCATCTTCCTTCATTGTCTTACTGCGACAATACTTAATCTTCTCTATCACCTTCATTGTTAAGTCTACTGAAAATACTTACTTTCAGTCTAAACATTTTTATATCTTAATATAGTCCATCAACTTACCACACATTATGAGTTCAGGAACTTTCCATAATAATATGAGTTTAAGAACATCCAGACAGACCATAGACGTCCATTCGCTGAGACGTTCAAAAATATACCATATAATCATAAGTCACGAACTTACCATAAGTATGAGTTTCAGGAACTCGCACCTACCTTCTCTACCTATCAAGTATATACATGAGAAAAGATTCACTTTCTTATCATATACATCTTGATAGCGCGACATACTATTCCAATGATTATCACAACCAGAAGCTAAGTGATTGTAGAACCAAACACAATTCTCTGCCCATACAGAAAATTGGTCAACTTAGCTACTGACCGATATAGGAAGCTAAGCAGTTGGTACACTAAGGACAATTATCCGCCCATACAAAGAATTGTTCAACTTAACAATTATATCGCATAAGAAGCTAAGTGGTTCTAAAGCCACGTACAATTTCCCCGCCCATACAAGGAATCATACAACTCAGCTACTGATACGAGTCCTCAATTAAAATTTTACAACTTCTAAATCTCTCTTTACTTAATACGAATTTTCTTTAATTCGTATACTATCCTTCATAACTCAATCTAAGTTCTTCTTCCCGTACTACTTCATAGTTGTAAGACCCTAGCTTATTATAAATAAAATTTAATTTTCTCTATTTATTATTTTGAAATAGTAAGGGTTGATTTGATTAATGTGGTTAGTTATGGGTGAAATGCGCAAATATTTCAAGTAAGCAAGTGGTTATAAAATATTCATTGTTGTCGGGGAATATTCGTTTGGTCGTGGAATATTCTTATTGTCGGGGAATATTCGTACGACGGCGCAGCCTTGTGTGGGCCCCATATCGGAAAGCGATTGGATGAAAAAAACGACAAGTATAAGTTGTTTATAAATTACGGCGTAGTTGTTACCGTTAATACTGTTGAAATACTCGGTGGTTAAAACACAGTAGCACACGGTATTGCACCAATTATTGATTCTTACGTAAGAAGGCACAAATCAATAATTGTTACAGTAATTACTGTTCAATATTTTATTTTATTGATTCAATAATTGCTACGTTGATATTTTATATTACTGTTGTTTCAATAATTGTCACTACACAATATTTTCTATTATCGAAGAAATAATTCATATTATCTGAATAATATTATTAGATAACATTATTGGAAATGTCAAGAAAGTTCTGTCTAAGGAGAAGTTTGGTCACCTAATTGCGCGCCAGTAAGGAGAGATCCTTATTGGAAAGCCCCCTCTTTCCTGGGAACTGCCTGGTTGTCATTATTGTGATTCTGTAATATTATTTGTGAATAATTAATTATTGATTTATATGATGAGGAAAATATTCGTTGTATGTGGATATGGATGGAGAAAATTTTTAATGTGACAATTATTAAAAATTAATATTTCATCTTTTTTTGATAAAAAATCATTTAAATTTATTATTATATTATAATAATATAATAATGGTGATATTTTTACAATGAATGTGGGATATATGAATAAATGAGGAGGAAGCGTATTTTTGTTACTAAAAATATTTAAAACATGTTTTTCATGTCTGTGGACCCTATTTCTTGATTAAAATTTGATTATAGCTTGTAAAATCGTTCGTTTGTGAATTTTGGTCAATTTCTGTTTAGAATTTGGAAAAACTTTCTTCTGTAAAGTTGTAGAGAATGGAATTTCCTATACAAAGAACATGAGGTTCGAATTTTTTTGATAAAAGAGCTATTTATTATGAATTATTAAAGTTCCGAAGTTCCAGAATAATTGATTTTTAGAAGTTTTAATTATTTTAGTTAACAAAAATATTTTTATTATTTTGGTGGGCCCCACAAATGTTGTAAACATGCTAATTTCAGATGTCAAGAGGTGGGCGTGAAATTTTTTATAATATATTAATATTTTATTAAATTTTCTACTTTGGTGTTCTAAGCATTTTCTTATAAATAAGGTGTTTAGGTTAGAATTAAAAATCACACCAGAAACTGAAGTTTTCTCTCTCTTTCTCTCTCTATATTCGAGCATATTTTTGTGAGTATTTTAAGACTTTGAGTGTTGCTATATGGTGCAAATTCCTTCAGCACCATATCCAGTATTCCAGTCAGAAGTATTCTTTTTTTGGAGGTAATGGATGTTATTTTTTTAAATGATATTATTTCTTTCAATATCATTATGCCGAAATATTGATCTAAATTTTTTTATCAAATTTAGAACTTTTTGTGTTGAGATTATTATTCACGTATACGGCACTATTCACGTATACAGCACTATTCACCGAAAAAATTAAATTTTTATTTTTGTCCAAGATATCTATTATGGATAGTAGCTTTGATTGTATCCATGTTTTGATCATTCTTGAATTTTACTTCGCTATGATTATTTATGAAGTATTTTTTAACTCGGATTGTTTAAAGTACAAATCCTTAATGTTTGTTCTTTTGTTTCACTAGATTCGCTTTCTTTAAAAGATTTTTCATCATCCTCAGTCCTAAATGATGATATAACTGAATATCTTTGGCATGTAGTGCAAAGATGAATGATTTTCTGATGAATATCTTTGGCCGTAATGCAAAGATGAACATGTGTTTAGATGAACATGACCAACTGATGAATATCTTTGGCCTGTAGTGCAAAGATGAACATTTGATTCAAGATATATATATTAATTGATGTTACAGGGATAAAATATCACTGATGGACTTTTAAATTCATAGATGATAGTAGATTTCATTCTCTACTTAACTCTTCTAATGAATTATTATTTCTGCTGCGAATATTGATTTAAAACTTATTTTCTATTGTATTCTATGAGATTTTTCCCTGTTGAAGACTAACGATAATTTGTTCTATATTATCTTAGTCATAATATTCTTTACTGGGCTAGTTGAGCTCACCCTTTTCTTTTTGTTCCATTTTTCTTCTCAAGAGGCGAGAATGTAGCGAGTACTAGTCAGGGTATGGAATGATGGTTCTAGAAGTTGTTTTAGTAGTCCTCACCATTTTTTATAAAATAATGTATCAATAATTGTAATGAAGACTTATTTGGGTGTGGATATTGTCTAGAAGATAATATTTGTATTTAAACTCACAGTTTAAGTGTTGTCGTATTTTACACGACAATTGTATTAATAAAGTTGTAGTTGTTTCTGTACCATGTATTTGATAACTCAGAATGGTTGAAGTATACCTATTTTGGGGGCGTCACAGTTGGTGTCAGAGCTTAGGGATATGGTCTCTGGCGGAGATCGGGGAATAGAACTAGGAGGGGAGAGACGAGTAAATCCTTCGCTAGTGTGTCTTGCCTAAGCTTATTTGTTGGTTGGTCAGAGTATAGGGTTATTATGTTGCATGTCAATTTCTTTAAATAACCCTTGTTTTATGGCAGTATTTAAGAATGGCAGCTGAGAATATTAACGATGGAGTAAATGCAACCGTGGAGACATCACTAATCACCAACGAGGAGAACGTGCAACAGGCCATCAATGTTCCTCCTATAAACAACACCACTTAGCAGATGATGAATGATGGAATATTTAGAAGCTTTTTACAGTTCATACAAAATCAGACGAGGGAGACTCGTGTTCAAAATACAGGTGGAAATGATAGCAACGCGCGGTTTGTCATGGCCAAAGAGTTGGGACCACCAGAATTTTGGGGAAAGCCGGATCCAATTAAGGCGGAGACGTGGGTCAAGCAAATTACCAAGATATTCGATGTCTTGGGATGCACGGAGGAATAGAAGGTTTCATTTGCCACTTTTATGCTCCATAATGAGACAGATTACTAGTGAGAATCTGTGAAGCGTACCCATATAGTCGCACTCAGCATGTCTTGGGAGACATTTCAGAAACTGTTCAATGACAAGTACTTTCCTGAAAGTATTCCTCATATAAAGGAGGTAGAGTTTATTAGACTGGAACAGAACAATATGACGGTGTCCCAATATGAGGCGAAGTTTGCGGAGTTATCCAGGTTTGCACCTCATTTGGTGGAGAATGAGGAACGTATGACACGGATGTTTCTGAGAGGTTTGAAACCTGACATACGTTAGTATCTCATTTCTCATAAATTTTCTCTATATTCATATGTTGTCAATAGGGCTCAATTATTAGAGCGAGATAACGAGTACGGTCAACCGAGGGACCACAACCAGGATCGTACCGGTGACAGCAGTCATTGAAGCAACGATAACCAGCGGGGAAAGAAAAATTCATACAAAAGCGGTAATCACTCTGGTGGTAATCGTGATCATAAAAATAGAAGAAGCGAGTGGGGGGAGATTTTAAAAAGAGGAAATTCAACAATGACAATGTGAAGACGTCAGCACCAACAGTAACTGGTTCTAAGGGAGGAGAACGACCATCGGTCGTATGCTACAAATGCGGAAAAGAATGACATATCAGCCCAAACTGCCCACCACAGTTTAAGGTATGTTATAATTATGGAAAGGAAGGACATATCGCTCGAGATTGCACTGTAACGAAACTAAGTCCAACGGGGATGGCGACTCAAAAGGATGTCCCAGAAAAGTCAAAGTCAACGGTTTTTGGAAGAGCGTTTGTCGTGACTGGTCAAAATGCAAGGAACCCAAACGAGGTGATCACGGATAAGCTGATCATAAATTCTTGCATAGTTTATACATTACTAGATACCGGTGCTACCCATTCATTTATCTCTCCTACTTGTACTCAATGTTTAAACTTGACTCCGGAGAAATTAGACTTTGACCTATCTGTGGAGACTCCGTTAGGAGAAACTTTCATCACATCCATTGTTTATAAATCTTGTTTGATCCAAGTTGGCACTATCATATTACCTGCTCACCTTATCTCTTTAAAGATACTTGCTTTTGATGTGATTTTAGGGATTGATTGGTTAATTACTCATCATGCAAAAATTAATTATTTTCGTAAGGTTGTTAGTTTTCATATTCCTAATCAACCTGTTGTTCGAATTCAAGCAACTAAACCATTAAAATCAATCAGTGTCATATCAAGTCATAAAGCTATTCGTTTATTAAAAAATAAATGTCAAGCTTTCTTAGCCCATGTTATGGATTTGAATAAAGACACGTCAGATTTGAATAATATTCCTGTTGTTAGTAAATTTCCTCACGTATTTCCTGAAGAACTTCCCGGTCTACCCCCGGAACATGAGGTTGAATTCTTTATTGATCTTGAACCTGGTATAAAGCCTATTTCTAAAACCCCATATCGAATGGCTCCTATTGAACTTCAGGAGTTAAAGGTCCAACTACAGGAGTTGTTGGACATCGGTTTTATTCGTCCTAGTACATCTCCTTGGGGTGCTCCTGTTTTATTCGTAAAGAAGAAAGATGGGAGTATGTGACTTTATATTGACTACCGGGAATTGAACCATGTCTCTATCAAGAATAGGTATCCGTTACCTCGTATTGATGACCTGTTTGACCAGTTACAAGGAGCACAATTCTTCTCAAAGATCGATCTTCGTTCTGGATATCATCAGCTGAAGATTAGAACTGACGATATTCCAAAGACTACCTTCAGAACTCGGTACGGGCATTATGAATTCTTAGTCATGTCTTTTGGATTGACTAATGCTCCTGCGGCTTTAATGGATATGATGAACCGAGTATTCAAGGAATATTTGGATCAGTTCGTTGTTGTCTTTATTGATGACATCCTCATATATTTCAAAAGTCGTGAAGATCATGAGCACCATTTGAAGCTGGTACTCTAAAGGCTTCGTGAAAACAAGTTATATTCCAAGTTAAAGAAATGCGAGTTCTGACTTGAGGAAGTAGCATTTCTTAGGCACGTGGTGTCAAAACATGGAGTATCTGTTGACCCAACGAAGATTGAAGCAGTACAAAGTTGGGAGCAACCTAAGTCGGTGACCGAAATACGTAGCTTTCTAGGCTTAGCTGGTTATTATCAAAGATTCGTGGAAGGGTTTTCTCGAATCGCTACTCTGTTAACTCAGTTGACTCGGAAGGATTCAAAATTTGTATGGAAAGAGGAATGCGAAAAGAGTTTTCAAGAGCTCAAGAGGAGACTCATTTTGGCACCTGTTCTGATAATACCATCTAGTTCGGATGGATTTGTTATCTATAGCGATGCTTCGGGCAAAGGGTTAGGATGTGTTCTCATGCAACATGGGAAAGTCATAGCCTATGCCTCGCGACAACTTAAAGAATATGAGAGGAATTATCCTACTCATGATCTAGAGTTGGCAGCAGTCGTTTTCGCGCTAAAGATTTGGAGGCACTATCTATATGGGGAGAAAGTGGAGATATATTCATATCATAAAAGCCTCAAATATTTCTTCACCCAAAAGGAACTCAACATGCGGCAACGACGTTGGCTCGAGCTGTTGAAAGACTACAACCATACCATTCAATACCATCTTTGAAAAGCGAACGTGGTAGCTGACGCATTGAGCAGAAGATCATACGCGGGAACGAGTGCGATGATGTCAACACAAAGGCCCATTTTATGTGATTTACAAAAGATGAAGATAGAATTCAAGACTCCAGGGACCCATGCGATGATGTCAAGTATACGCATAGAACCATCTTTAATCGATAAAGTTAAAGTTGCTCAAGCCACAGACCCGGAGTTGATGCTTATGAAAAAGAAAGTGCAAGAAGGTGCTATTCCAAAAGCAAGAATCGATGAAGAAGGAATACTTCGAGTCAACTCCAGACTTTGCGTTCCTAACGATTCTGACTTGAAACATAGAATCATGATAGAGGCACACAACACACCGTTTGCAATTCATCCTGGAAGTACCAAAATGTATCGCGATCTTCGACATACATTTTGGTGGAATAATATGAAGAGAGAGATCGCAAAGTTTATCTCGAGGTGTTTAACTTGTCAACGTGTAAAGGCGGAGCATCAAGTGCCTAAGGGTCCATTGCAATCACTTGAGATTCTGAAATGGAAGTGGAAACACATTACCATGGATTTCGTTACAGGTCTTCCCACGGTTTCTCAAGGTATAACTGTTATTTAGGTTATTGTTGATAGATTAACTAAGTCTGCACATTTCTTGCCGATGCGGGAGACTTATTCTGTTGAACGTCTTGCTCGTATGTATGTAAATGAGATTGTGCAATTGCATGGCATGCCAGTATCCATAGTTTCGGATCGTGGCCCAAGATTCACTTCACGATTTTGGGTTAGCTTGCAAAAAGTAATGGGCACAGATTTACGATTTAGTTCGGCATACCATCCTCAAACGGACGGACAATCAAAGAGGACTATTCAAACTCTTGAAGATCTATTAAGACTTTGTGTCTTAGATTTCAAAGGGAGTTGGGATAAGTATTTACCATTGGTAGAATTCTCTTACAACAACAGTTATTAGGCAAGTATAGGTGTGGCTCCATTCGAAGCATTATATAGATGAAAGTGACGCTCTCCAATATGTGGGGATGAGGTGGGTGAAGTGACATTGTTGGGACCAGAGTTTGTACGTATGACTACGGAAAAGATCCAAATGATTCGACAACATATACAAACGGCACAAGATCGACAAAAGAGTTATGCGAATCTTCATCGAAAGGACATGGAATTTAGTATTGGGGATCATGTATTGTTACGAGTTGCTTCATGGAAGGGAGTTACAAGATTTAGGAAAAGAGAAAAGCTCAATCCACGATTTATTGGTCCATTTCAGATTCTTGACTGAGTAGGAAATGTGGCCTATAGACTCGCGTTATCTCCAAGTATATCTCGTGTTCATAATGTTTTTCACATATCCGTGCTTCGTAAATATGTGAAAGACCCGAACCACGTTATTGAGTTAGAACCGGATGAGATAGCCGAAGACTTAACGTATGAAGAGGTACCTGTCAAGATCTTGGATAGAAAAGAGCATGTCCTACACACAAAGATCATACCACAAGTTAAAGTTTTGTGGAGAAACCATGTTATAGAGGAAATGACCTGGGAGTTAGAAACGGAAATGAAAGCGAGGTATCCTCACCTTTTCGAAACACCAGGTACGTACGTTAATTTTGAGGACGAAATTTCATAAGGAGGGGAGGTTGTAAGACCCCAGCTTATTATAAATGAAATTTAATTTTCTCTATTTATTGTTTTAAAATAGTAAGGGTTGATTTGATTAATGTGGTTAGTTATGGGTGAAATACGCAAATATTTCAAGTAAGCAAGTGGTTATAAAATATTCATTGTTGTCGGGGAATATTCGTTTGGTCGTGGAATATTCTTACTGTCGAGGAATATTCGTCCGACGACGCAGCCTTGTGTGGGCCTCATAACGGAAAGCGATTGGATGAAGAAAACGACAAGTATAAGTTGTTTATAAATAACGGCGTAGTTGTTACCGTTAATACTGTTAAAATACTCGGTGGTTAAAATACAGTAGCACACAATATTGCACCAATTATTGATTCTTACGTAAGAAGGCACTACTCAATAATTGTTACGGTAATTACTGTTCAATATTTTATTTTATTGATTCAATAATTGCTATGTTAATATTTTATATTACTGTTGTTTCAATAATTGTCACTACAAAGTATTTTTCATTATCGGAGCAATAATTCATATTATATAAATAATATTATTAGATAATATTATTGGCAATGTCTAGAAAGTTCTGTTTAAGGAGAGGTTTGGTCACCTAATTGTGCGCCAGTAAGGAGAAATCCTTATTGGAAAGCCCCCTCTTTCCTTGGAACTGTCTGGTTGTCAGTATTATGATTTTATAATATTATTTATGAATAATTAATTATTGATTTATATGATGAGAAAAATATTCGTTGTATGTGGATATGGATGGAGAAAATTTTTAATGTGACAATTGTTGAAAATTAATATTTTATATTTTTTTGATAAAAATTTATTTAAATATATTATTATATTATAATAATATAATAATTGTGATATTTTTACAATGAATGTGGGATATATGAATAAATGAGGAGGAAGAGTATTTTTGTTACTAAAAATATTTAAAACATGTTTTTTCAAGTTTGTGGACCCCATTTCTTGACTGAAATTTGATTATAGCCTGTAAAATCGTCCATTTGTGAATTTCGGTCAATTTCTGTTTGGAATTTGGAAAAACTTTCTTCTGCAAAGTTGTAGAGAATAGAATTTTCTATAAGAAAGGCATGAGATTTGAATTTTTCTGATAAAAGAGCTATTTATTATGAATTATTGAAGTTCCGAAATTCCAGAATAATTGATTTTTGGAAGTTTTAATTGTTTTAGTTAAAAAAACGTTTTTATTGTTTCGGTGGGCCCCACAAATGTTGTAAACATGCTGATTTCAGATGTTAAGAGGTGGGCGTGAATTTTTTTATAATATATTAATATTTTATTAAATATTCTACTTTGGTGTTCTAAGCATTTTCCTATAAATAGGGTGCTTATGTTAGAATTAAAAATCACACCAGAAACTGAAGTTTTCTCTCTCGTTGTCTCTCTATATTCGAGCGTATTCTTGTGAGTATTTTAAGACTTTGAGTGTTGCTATACGGTGTAAATTCCTTCAGCACTATATCCATTATTTCAGTCAGAAGTATTGTCTTTTTAGAGGTAAGGGATGTTATTTTTTTTAAATGATATTATTTCTTTCAATATCATTATGCCGAAATATTGATCTAAATTTTTTATCAAATTTAGAACTTTTTGTGTCGGGGTTATTATTCACGTATACGACACTATTTACGTATACGACACTATTCACAAATACGGCACTATTCACCAAAAAAATTAAATTTTCTTTTTTGTCCAATATATCTATTATGGATACTAGCTTTGATTGTATCCATGTTTTGATCATTCTTGAATTTTACTTCGCTATGATTATTTATGAAGTATTTTTGAACTCGGATTGTTTAAAGTACGAATCCTTAATATTTGTTCTTTTGTTTCACTGGATTCATTTTCTTTAAAAGATTTTTCATCATCCTCAGTCCTAAATGATGATATAACTGAATATCTTTGGCATGTAGTGCAAAGATGAATGATTTTCTGATGAATATCTTTGGTCGTAGTGCAAAGATGAACATGTGTTTAGATGAACATGACCAACTGATGAATATCTTTGGCTTATAGTGCAAAGATGAACATTTGATTCCAAATATATATATTGATTGATGTTATAGGGATAAAATATCGATGATGGACTTTTAAATTCATAGATGATAGTAGATTTTATTCTCTACTTAACTCGTCTAATGAATTATTATTTTCGTTGCGAATATTGATTTAAAACTTGTTGTCTATTGTAGTCTATCAGATTTTTCCCTGTTGAAGACTAACGATAATTTGTTCTATATTATCTTAGTCATAATATTCTTTACTGGGCTAGTTAAGCTCACCCTTTTCCTTTTTGTTCCATTTTTCTTCTCAGGAGGCGAGAATGTAGCGAGTACTAGTCGGGGTATGAAATGATGGTTCTAGAAGTTGTTTTAGTTGTCCTCACCATTTTTTATAAAATAATGTATCAATAATTGTAATGAGAACTTATTTGGGTGTGGATATTGTCTAGAAGACAATATTTATATTTAAACTCACAGTTTAAGTGTTGTCATATTTTGCACGACAATTGTATTAATAAAGTTGTAGTTATTTTTGTACCATGTATTTAACAACTCAGAATGGGTGATGTATACCTATTTTGGGGGCGTCACAATAATACCCTTCATTCATAGCATTAGCTATAAATCATTTATCGTTTAACAGCTTATCAGTTACTACGATTCACTATGATCACGTGGTGATCTTCTTATCCTTCTCCCTACGATTATAGTCTTAGGTACTCCTACCTAAGGTTTATAACCTATTAGCTCTGATACCAACTTGTAACGACTCGAAATCCGGTCTATCTTCACACTCGGATTCCGTACGTCACGAGTACATCATTCATCCAGTATACATCATTATGTACTGAAATATAACAACGTACACTCTTAAATCCCAGGTTCTGGAAACCTTATAACCTCTTTCATTACAAATAATAATAATACATTATTCATTTCATCTTACAAGAGAGACTTTTATCCACCACCAAGGATACATAACAGTTCCTTAAACTAGTTTATCGTTCAGTTTCATCTTTCTACATTACAAGTTTTCACTTTATCTTCTCGCTCATTCACATTCTGCATGACATTCTGCTGAAAATGCTTTTCATTTAAAAGCAAGTGTGAGCATTCAATTGTCTAGCAAGTCATAACAGTTGAACAAACAACTTCATCTCTTCAGAACTTCGATAACCGAACAAAGGTTATGAAGCAGCTTGAATAATAGGAATAGTCCTAATTCCTATCATCTTAAAATATCTGTCATTTTCACTTTGAAATACTTTCATTCCTCTACCTTTTTCATACACATCCTGTCTGGCTAGAATCATTAGCACAGACTTAACAATAACGGTTCATGTATAAACAAAACATATTTGTATTGAATAGCTCAATCACAGAATAGTTCATATCATAGAAACACCGAAGTGTTCAAATTGTGGCACAAGGCCTCATACATACTACCACCTCGTACATACATCGCACATATGCACATAGACAAAACTTCTCAAGTTCGACATCTGAGAAGTTTAAGAAAGTAGCTTTCATTTAAAATATGAATAAAGTTAGGAAACTTGCCTTACGCCCAGCTACAGCTTACGCTGAACTGCTCATTCCAACTCCTATATAACACATAAGGAGAAAACATAAACACCAATTAGTTATATATTAAACTTACGCATTGGTTTACTTAACTTTACTTCTTAAGGTTTGCGTTCTTTGCAATATAAGTTTACGCGACTAACTTCCTTTACCAGTTTACAGCTTAATGACATACGGAGATGTATTACTCATACGTTTATCATCTTTGATGATTTATATTCTTATCTGACTCACATTCGGCTTTCATTAATCTTATTACCTTTCATTACGGCTTTCTCAATAATTCATATCTTATTTAATACTTTCATTATCCATTACATGAACCCCATGTTCATTACTCATTCTTAGTGTCGAAGCCATATAGATTATTGTATGCTAAGACCGCTCGTCCATTGCAACAACGTTGCGTTCACAGCGTTTATACGCTTTGTACTTATCTCTCACTATCACGACATAACATCGAAATGTTATTCATTGCCCTCGTCACTCAACGTCCAAGGAATCACAACCATAGCAATCCCTCACGTTCGTTCACCGCGACTATGGTCCCCGGACATTGGTTACGTAACCCGCATTTACATTCTTTATCTCTTAATCTTGTTTAATCTTTACGTTCAATCTTTAATAAAGGTTTAAGTCATTTTCTTAAGTGTTATTTTAGGTGAACTATATGTTCCTATTTTTTTCTTGCACATCCTCCAGTAATTGAGAAATAAAAATCTCATTTCTGGCCATTACCCTGTACCGGCGCTGCGGCGCCGTGTCCCTTCCTTTCTCTCGCGCTGCAGCGCGACCTACTTCTCTCTCTTCTCTTTTGGCCTGGCGCTGCAGCGCCAAGTCCTTTGTTAACACTCACACTGCAGCGCCAACTAACAGAACCTGAGGCCCGAGCTCGTGTTGTGGCGCCACTTCTGCAAGCTTAGCCGACACTGCGGCACCGAGCCAAAACCCTAGAAAATTTTCTAAGTTTTAAATCCCATTCGAGACGCTTACTTCCCGTTCTCATAACTTCTTCGTTATAACTTAGAACGAGTTCGTTCTAAAGCCCTTCACTTCCTTATCTTACGTACTTCAACACCCCTCAGACAAAACTTTGATCTGAATCCGTTAACGTGCCATTCGATTGGCTTGATCTTCACCCTTTATTCATTTTACGTTTTTAACGCTCTTTATTCGTTTGTCTGTAATTCGATCATCCGAACTCGGAACTCATTCGTTCTTGAGTCCACAACTCACGTTTTCTGTATTCTCTTACTTCCTTATGAAACCCTACACGTTCGGGTTCATTTTCTAACTTTCTAATTCTCGTTCGTCTTTTACAAAAATTTCGCCATAACTTCGTTATAGCAGCGTTTTAATCCATTCTTCTTGAATGTTTCTACCGTTCCTAACCAAACAATAAGCAACTAACTTATACGCGATGGTTTTAAACTTGTCCATCAACAACAATTAAACTACGAGGTTTTAAATTTGTCCATCAATAGCGTTCTTCGTGTTCTTCGCGTGTTCTTCGTGTTCTTCGTTCGTTCTTCATTTTAATCGATATTTTGGATTACGATTTCACTTTTTATTGGAATTTAATGTTATATAACACCATTCCTTACTTATATCATCTACTTAATCATATAATCCACTCGGATCGTTCTAATTCATTACTAATCTTATACTTCCTTAAGAAATTTACAAACTAAACTTCAAATTCTTATTTATTCTTTTTTGAATGATTTCAACCATATGAAATCATTCCTAACATTATATTCTCCCTATCTATGTTTTAAGCATAGAAACTTAAAGATAATTAACCTAGGAGTTAGGTTTTAATACATTTCCTCTTTATTTCTCTTCCGCTATACAAAGCCGGTGATTTGCAAGATTTTTTATTTCACGATCACTTTCGATTCGATCATTCATGCTCATGCTCTTCCTTCTCCCTCACCCTCCAAGCTCTCTCTCTCTCTCTCTAAGATGTAGGATTTTCAAAAATCCAAAACAATGAGCTCAAGGTTCCTATTTATAGATTTTCAAGGCTAAGGGCATTTTAGTCATTTCGCCCCCACCTCCTTACTATTCCCACCTCCTCCAACAACTTAGCCACCAAGTTTACTTGGCCACCACCCTTACTTGGTGGCCAAGTAGCCGCCCCACATGCCCATGGGTCACCCCATGGGTTGCCCCATAGGTTATTACCCATCCGTTTACCCATCGGTTCGATCCGCGATTTATCTTCTTGGTTTGGGCCTTAACCCTAATTCTTATTGGGCCTAACTTGGGCTTGATTTCACAAAGCATTGGGCTTGACATAATCCAAGTTTATTTGGATCCTTCAAAGTCCATGAACTCAAAGTCTATTAAGACTCATCGTATTCTACGCATTCTATTCTCGTATTCTCTTATTCTCTTCGTATGTCGTTCGTACGAAATTCGTATTATACGTCGTACTAATCTTCGTACTATACTCGTATAATAACTAGTATTATACTCGTATCTCTCACACATAATAACCCTAATTATTATACGTACTCATAAAATTCTCGGAATTCACTTTTCCTAACCCTTAGGTTTTGAGTCCGCAGGCGAAAATTTAATTTTTTTTGCCATAACTGAAATATTATTGAATATTCCATCATGTCTAAACATTTTACGTAATCAATAACTTCTCAGAATTTCAAAATAAATCTCCGAGCAGAAACGGATGAATAGTGCCTATTTCGTCTTTTTCCCCGAAAAATATTTTATTCCCGAATTTTTTTTATTTTCGTCTTGAAAATTCCTATTCGTTCAATCTAGCTCGTAGCCAGAATCCTCCCGACTTATAATCATCCTAGGTTGTAGAACGATTAATAAACACATATCACATAATAGTATTAATAAAAATTTATTTTATTAATAACTAATTCTTTAAACTTAAATTTTGGACAACTCGAATTTTCGGGTAGTCACACGCATGCCCTCGCAGGGCTTGACCGAGGCTTTGTTAGGATTTTACTCATTTCTGCTCGTAAGTATTTCTCTTGTCATTCACCATGTACAGGTTAAGAGTGTTAACTGACAGCAGATGTTTGCCTTTATATTGGCAGTTTTAGGCCTATGAGAGGCTCTCATGCTTACGTCCTGTGAGTGTATTCGGATTGGATACCTATCCACGAGGACGGCGATGTCATCATTCCATACTGGCGGAGGTCCCTGTAGCTGAGGGTTTCACTCATTGTCGCCTACAGCTGGAGTTGTTGACAACTGATATCATCACATGGATTCCCTACTCTGGGGAGCACTTGGCCATTGGATTTGAGGATGGGTACCCGACTGGTGTCGTGTACGTGATTTCCACCCGTAGGGTTCCTCTCTTCACAGATAGAGGATGGGAGTTCTATTTAGGAGAGTGTGCTATTAGGAGCACCACAGGAGAGATTCGTATACCTATCTTGCCTCCTGTCAGGCGTTATTGGCCTGTGTCGCAGTCCCCCATCATTGATATCCCATTGTTGGGTGTTAACGGTTTCGCATTGTCGGAGGGTCCTTGCATTCAGGATGTATTCCAGCATTGGTGGATCCCTCGTACCATTAGAGCCCAGACCCGCGCCACTCAGTTCATGGGGGATATGGTTCCAGGATATGTGATGATGACGAATTGGCTAGCCTGTGTCTGAGATCCAACTCATGTGACACAGATTGACAGCTTGACCCAATGACTAGACCGGGCACATTTCTTTATCTGGCATTTGGGCAGAGATCCGACAGAGGCAAATTCGTTTGATCCTTCCAACACAGGAGCTGGCCCCTCAGATGACCCTTTTGGTTTTGCCGGCGCAGATCCTCCTTTGTATAGGCCTGACATCCCTGTTGATAGAGATCCAGTGACTCTAGAGGAGTTACATCAGGTGGACAGGATTGATGATGTAGATATTGACACCATTGTCTTCTTCTGATGTGTATTCTCGTTATCTCTTTTGATAGGCCTCTTGTTAGATATTGGGTAGCTGTGCCCCATTTTCACTATATCTTTTGATAGGCCTCTGCTAGTAGTAGGGCGTATGTGCCCCATTTCCCTGTATTTTTAGCTGTACATAGATGATGTATATAGATGATGATGTATTTAGGAATGTATGTACTATGTTCTATTCCCTGCATCATATTGCCATCTATTATCTATTATGCATATATCATGTTATGCATATGTATGTATGTCCACAGATATTCAGCATTGAGCCCTAGATGGTATTATGATACGGCCCCCACAGATGTCTTCTTCGACAGTTAGTCGCATAGATCACACCCCACCAGTATTGGTAGCATCCCGTCTGAGATATTGGTATGATAGTATGTCACCCCCAGATAGGGTGACCGTAGATTAGCTGTTGCAGCATACCATGAACCTTTTGATGTTTCAAGTTCCCACAGGATTTGTAGAGGGCATGCTGGAGCACTGGGTACAGGAGAGGTAGGTTTTTCGGCTTGGGACCCAGGAGTTGACTCTGACTTTGGAGGAGTATGCACGTTTGATGATGCTGCCACTTGACAGACCTTACGTGCATATGGCCATTGGTGACATGAGCCGGCAGTTCATGACTCTCACCGGGCTGAGGCGGAGAGTTATGCAGGATGAGATCACATCTGGCCACGTGATATCCCAGTGTTTTCTGATTGATAGATTTGGCTATGAAGATAGCTATGCTCGACATTCTGGGGATTTCACCATACTAGAGGATCAGTAGCATTTGGCCAGAGTAGATGTATTGCTGCTGTGCGTATTATCATACGTGTACATGCCACGATACATGGATGAGTTGGACATTGGCGTTATTATGGAAATGAGAGCTCTCAGGAAGGGTCGTACCATTATCCTGATAATCATGGTAGAGATGCTAAGGTCAGCCACATATTACAGCACTTACCCTGTAGGGGTATTTATTGGCAGTTTGGTCATGCTATACGTGTGGTTTATGTCACACTTGAGATCGATTGGCACATTTAGACGACACGGATATTGTTTCACCCATGAGATAGCTATGTCGTAATCCTTCCAGCCTACAAAGTGTACAGATTTTGCATCTTGGTCCGTTTTCCTAGCTGGGATTGGAGATCTGTTTGTTATCTTGCCGTGTACAGGGCTCAGTTCGCCCTACAGTTTCATTACTCATGCTCTGCGTATGGATTATCTCCCTCTAGCTGGTTTGAGGGGCATGACTACCTACCACCCACTAGCCGTGATGTCGTAGTTTGACCAGTTCCAGGATTTCCATCCTTTTGATGGGGCGTTAGGTCAGCGCTTAGCTTCTCGCCACTTATCAGCAGAGGACCAATCCCGTGTGTATGCTTATTGGGATCAGCGTAAGATAGCTGCTTTTTCTGTTAGCCATCTGGGTTATTAGCTAGAGTATTATGCGTGGATGGAGACAGAGACTTCATCGGCTATGGTAGTATCCACAGTGCCGGGTAGTGATTCAGATGGTGGAGAGCCCATGGAGGACATTGATTCCCACACCGAGGAGGAGCCATTTACTGGGTTGCCAGCAGCTCTCTTAGATTCTCCCAGTACTAGTACTATTGTGTTCCAGTATTCGACACAGTACTTTAAGTAGAGTTTTCATTTGATGACCTTTGAGAGAGATCAGGCTAGAGCTCTGATGTTGACAACTCTTGACGGGAGAGACGCAACTCTGTTAGAGAGAGACGAGGCATTAGCTCGGAGAGATGCCACTGTTGTTGAGCGAGATTTGGCCAGATCAGCCAAAGATGCAGTGATAGTTGAGCGGGATAGCGCCATATCTGCCCGGGATGTAGCCGTCACAGATAGTACCACAGTGAGATCCCTAACCACTGGTATGCTTGCCGAGATGAGTGTGTACATTGATGAGCATCGTGTCACCATGAAAATGGCCTCAGACTTGCTAGTTCGTGTGGATATCCTTGTACAGGAGACCACTGCGTTACCTCCTTCTTCGGAGAGAGATGATATGTTAGATCTGCTAGCCCACATACATACCGATCTGTAGATAGCCTTGTATTTTCTTGCATAAACTAGCTTAGCTATTTGTCATATACAGTTTATATTGTGTATATCAAACAATATTATATATAGCAGGGAAATATATTTTTGATCACCTCCCTTTTAGATATGCCAGAATACTTGCTTGATATTTGCATGCTTCTTCAGGGCTTGTGATCTTGATGTATTCTAAATTCCTCCTTGCTGGATGGACATTAAGTTGTCCCTGGACAGTTCAGAATGGATCATTGATCTATGTGTTCCCTACCATCTTTGGTGTCTTGGGACTGGTTTCTGTATGGAAATGTAGAGAGAAATATGGCTTTCCTCTATAAGATTGGCCGCACCACAGATGGTCGCCAGTACTCCTATTTAGGAGGAGCCTAGTTAATTCCATCTCTTATGGATTGGTGTTGCTCTTCAAGGAACAACCGCAACTTAGATGGTCGCCGAGTCTCCCGTTTAGATGGGGAGGTCAGGTAATTCCATCCCTTTGGTCTGAAGCCAAATGAAATATGGTAGATTTAAATTTAATCCTAGTACCGTTGACAAGTATTTATGTTTTGGTAGGGGGTTAGACCAAATCATAAATGGTTGCCTACTTACTCCTATTGCAGAGGAGATCAGGTCTGCGTAGTTCGAACCTGGTGTAAGAGGTTCAACCTGTATGTGGCAGAAAGAGTGTAGGAATATTTTTGTTGTTTTCGTTTTTGAAAAAGGAGAAGGGTGTAGAAATGTTTTTGTTGTTTTTGTTTTATTGTGATCGGGCCATTTAAAATGGTTGCCTACGTACTCCCGTGTATCAAGGAGATCAGGTCGACGTAGTTCGCCCCTCAGGACGATTTGTAGCCAACGAAAAGTTTGAGCCTATGTGGAAGACAAACTGCGGTGGGGAAGAAAGTTTAATCCTAAGTTCAGGATAAACTGCAGGTGTGAAAAGTTTGATCCCATGTTTGGGGACAAACTGCAAGTGTGAAAGGTTCAATCCCTAGTGGGATAACCAAAGTTGAGTAAGGGTTAAAAAATCGAGTGAAGAGGAAAGGATCTGATGATCCAAAAACCAGGCTGCTGGCTTGAAAAGTGTGTTTCCCTGAGTGGTGCAGTGTGAAAAAAGAGTTGTATGTAGTGAAGGGTTAAAGAACCAGAATGACTGGTGATCTGATGATCCAACACCAAAATGTTTGTTTTATGGTAACTTTAGACATAGTACCGTTTCACGGTGTCCGAGTTGATAAGCTGTGGAAATTCATCGCCGTCCATTTCTTGTAATCTGAGAGCACCTCCTGTCAATACCTCCTTGACAATAAAGGGGCCTTCCCAGTTAGGAGCAAATTTTCCCTTAGACTGATCTTGGTTGTCAATGATCTTCTTCAAAACCAAGTCATGTTGTTAAAACTACCGTAGTCGGACTTTTCTGTTGTAGGATCGGATGATCCTTTGTTGATATAGCTGACCATAGAAGATATTCGTGGTTCGCATTTTGTCTATTAGAGATAATTGGTGATACCTGTCTTGTACCCATTGGTCTTCATTCAGCTGAGCGTCTATCAACACTCTGAGGGATTCCATTTCTACTTCTATGGGGAGTACTGCTTCCATCCCATAGGTTAATGCATAGGGGGTTGCCCCAGTTGAACTACGCATTGATGTTCTGTAGGCTAACAGAGTAAGAGGCAATAAGTCAGGCCAGTCTTTGTGGTTGGCGGACATCTTTTGCATGATTTTCTTGATGTTTTTGTTAGTCGCTTCAACAGCACCATTCATCTTTGGACGGTAGATGACGGAGTAAAGATGTTTGATGTGGAATTTGCTGCATAACTCCTCCATCATTTTGTTGTTGAGGTTTTTAGCATTGTCTGATACAATTACCTTTGGTTGTCTATATCGACAAATGACATTGTTTCTGATGAAAATAATGATGACTTCTTTGGTAACCCTGGGGAAGGAGGTTGCTTCTACCCACTTGGTGAAGTAGTCGATCATGGTGAAGATAAAGCGATGTCCATTACTGGCTTTGGGCTCAATGGACCCGATCAAGTCCATTCCCCACATTGAGAAGGGCCAAGGCGAACTCATATTGTGGAGTTCCCGTGGACGGGTGTGGATAGCATTCCCATGAATTTGGCATTGATAACATCTCCTGACGTGGTCATTGTAGTCAGCTTTGAGAGAGAGCCAGTAACGTCCCATTCTAAGGATCTTCTTTACAAATAAAGGGATGCTCATATATGGGCCACAGACTCCACCATGGACCTCATCCATGAGTCTCTGAGCTTGGTCCTTGTCCAGGCTTCTGAGGAGACCTAGTCCTACATCTCTCTTGTAGAGTGCATCTCCGCTCAGGTAGAATTTCATAACAAGTCGATGAATCCGCCTTTGTTCAGTCAGGCTAGCCTCAGCGGGTGTAGATCCATCTTGTAAGTACTCCTTGATATGCTGATACCAAGGTTGTTAGATGGGAGGTAGTTCATCCGATAATTCTCCAACATAGTTCTCATAGGCTGGTGCCTTTTGTAGGGTAAATGTGACGCTTGGCATGTGTTCCTAGTTAGTTAGGTGAATCAAGGAGGCCAAAGTTGCTAGTGCATCTACGAAGTTATTCCTATTACGAGGAATATGCAGAAAGGAGATCACCTCGAACTCCGAAGCCATCTGTAAACTTGCCGATGGTAAAGCAGCAAATGTAGCTCTTTGGTTTAATAGATTTTCGTGGATTGTTTGACTACCAACTCTGAATCCCCAAAGACAGTTAACTGCCTGGTTCCCATTGAACGGGCAAGTTTTAGCCCGATGATACAACCTTTATACTCAGCTGTGTCGTTAGTGCTGCCAAACTATAATTTGACGGCGACGATATACTACTCCCCCGTACCAGATACTAGAACTGCTCTAGCTCCAGAGCCTTCCATATTAACAGCTCCATCGAAATTTATGTTCCATGTTTGGCGTGTATCGTACTGATGGGACCATGCCCTCCGGTCTTCAAGCTTTAAATTCTATCAGTTACCCTACGTAATAGTCACTTGGGATTGGACTTCCTTGGTTCTTGTGGGACATTGCTATGTAGAAATGTATGTATGAGACGTTGAGATGGTGCGATGTGGCGTCAAGGTGGCAAGATGATGACTTTGCCCCTCACCGGGGTTATCTCCAGTTTGGGCTGATAAAGCAAACGTTGCTCAAGGTTATCTCTAAGATTGGACTACTACAAGTGTTGAAGGTCCTTAGTGTCATCTCTGAGGTGTGCCTGTCTTCCCAGGGTCATCTCCGGGTCTTGTACCGAGTGCCTCGATGTGAGTACTGAGTGTTTTAAAGTTGCTTGCATGGCTTTGAAACAAGCATTTTTGGGGTTATCTCCGGAACTGTAACTGCATTCCTTGGGGTTATCTCCAAGGTTGGTGCTACTATTCTCGGTGTCGGGACTTGAGACTGAATATCTCGGGGTTATCTTTGGGATAAATCGGTCTTCTCCGGTGTAATTTCCGGTATTGGAACTGTAGGCCTCAAGGTTATCTCCGTGGTTAGAATTGATACTCCTGGTGTATGTTCTGGGGTTGAGACTGATCTTCTGGTAGTATCCGGACTGGATATGAGTTGTCTTCAATGGTTATGTCTGAAAGATGAATCTGCCCTCCTGCAATGTCAGTAACAGGTGTGCAGAAAATTTCGAGTGTCTACACTCATTTTTCAAAACGTTCGGTAGAAGTTATCTCAGTTTTGTATATATATATATATATATATATATATATATATATATATATATATATATATATATATATATATATATATTATAATAAGTTTTGTTTTATACGAAAAATAGAATATATTATATTTTATTATGTATAGTGTTTGCATAGTAAAATCACAAAAAAATAAATCTTCGCCTATGATTTCGTATGAAATCACTGTGCAGTCTGTGATTATTTTTCCTAAATAGTATCCTTCCATTATCCTATAAATAGGATGCTTAGTTTAGAAATGAAAATCACACCAGAATCAGAGAATTCTTCTTCTATAATATTGAGCGTATATCTTTTGAGTTTAAGGAAGCTTTGAGTGTAGAAAATAGTGAAACTTTTCTTCAAGAATATATCAGCTATACCAGTCGGAATTACTCTCTTTTTGATGTAAGTAGTATTATTTTTTTCATATTCGCTTACGATATTATTTTTCGTATTCGTAAAAAAATTTATTTCGTTCAATATTCGCAAGAAATATTATCTTCGTTTAATATTCGTAACGAATATTATCTTCATTCAATATTCGTAAGGAATATTATTTTCGTTCAACAGTTATAAGGGATATTATTTTTGTTCAATATTCGTAAGAAATAATATTTTCTTTCATACTTTGTAGTATGTAAGTAATATTATTTCATTTCTGATTCCGAATTCTACACTAATTTTGTTAAGTATTGCTTCTATACTCCTTGAAATTAGTAGAATATTTTTGAAATTTGCGATTCATCTAGTATCGTTTGACAAGGATATTTTCTGAACATTCTTGTTAAATTTCAAGCTTTTCATGTACTATTCATGGGTACTATTTATACGTACGTAACTATTTATACGTACGGTACTATTCATACATACGACACTATTCACAATATACTATTCACGGGGTACTATTCATGAAGTACTATTCACGGGATACTATTAACATGGGGTACTATTCACCCGGGGTACTATTCATGATAAAAATTGATTTCTTTTTCTATCCAAATTATTTTTGATACAATATTATTATTGAATTTTACTCCACAAAGTAGTTATCATGTTGACAATTTGAACATTTTTAACTCTGGATAAATTTAAAGTCTTTAATATTTATCCTTGATTTTGTTTGATTAATGCATATATCATTGTCATCTTCCTCATGCTTATATTGTGATAAAAGTCATCTTTGGCCCGTAGTGCATGAATTATTCATGGATGGACAGTTATTAGTATGATCATGACCATAGGTTCTCTTCGGCCAAGGGTGCAAAGATGAATTGTTGTTTGGCATAATCATGACCATTGGTGATAACACAAAAATCCTTGGCCCGTAGTGCATGAATTATTCGTGGATGTGATACTAATGAATGTCATCTTTGACACATAGTGTATAGATGGACTGTTGATTGGTATGATTATGACCAGGGATTATTCGGTATAATCATGACCTGTAATGTTACAAATGATGTGGTAAAAGTCCTCATTAGCCCGTAGTGCATTGATGGACAGATGTTGGTATGATCATGACCATGCATTCTCTTCGGCCAAGGGTGAAAAAATGAATTGTTGTTTGGTATGATCATGACCATTAGTGATAACAAGAATATCCTTGGCTCGTAGTGCATGGATAATTTGTGAATGTGATACTAATGAATATCCTTGGCCCGTAGTGCATGGATAATCCAGTGATGTGGATTATTTATTAAGCTGAGTCTCAGCGATAAAATTGATGATAAACTTTTATATCTTAGTCATAATATTTCTTACTGGGCTGGTTGAGCTCACCCTTTTCTTTCACTGTTCTCTTCAGGAAATGAGAATATAGTTGGGACTAGTCGGGGAATGGAGTGACGGTCCGAGATGGTTGTTTTAGTAGTCCTCACTATCCTGTGAAATAGTGTGATAATAATT
Organism: Panax notoginseng; assembly: GCA_016801055.1. Lineage (NCBI taxonomy): Eukaryota > Viridiplantae > Streptophyta > Magnoliopsida > Apiales > Araliaceae > Panax > Panax notoginseng. The sequence continues at coordinate 157,957,271 of CM029014.1, forward strand.
GTAATAAGGATTGAATTTGAGTTTGGATACTGTCTACGAGACAATATCCGTAGAAACGAAGTTTGTATTTAAGTTCTGTACCATGTATTTAGCGACTCAGAATGGGTGATGTATACCTATTTTGGGGCCATCACATCCTTCCCCTTGCAAATGCAAATGGAAAAAGTTTTAACCCAAGAATAGATCGATCAATTGGCAGAATTAATGGTATATCAACATCAAGTCACTCGACAGTTGATAAGCCATATCGGCCAGAGTCAAACAAATATCCTCCCGATTGCAAGGAAGGATCACATTAGATTCCAAGACAATGAAACCTTGGTGGATAAAGTTGTAAGGAAAGATAAATTTCGTGCTCGTAGAGAATTTGAAGCTAAAAGAAAGTTCACTCCCTTAGGCCAACCAATGGAGGAAATCTTACAGATGTTAATCCATGAAGAAAAGATCACATCACTGTTACCCCCAGTATAACCTCGATCAAGGAGGTTCGATGACACTAAAATATGTCAATACCATTCTAACACTCCTGGTTATGTCATAGAAGGTTGTTGGGCACTTCGTCACCTAATCAAAAATCTAATTGATGGTGGTGATTTGCAAATGATAAACAGTGACAATACCGGGTATGAAGAAGATGAGATATTTCCTCCCAGAACGCAAAGATGGAGGGAAGTTGTAGTAGTCATTTCCTCTTAAGGAGACATGCCTGCAACACCTCTAGTAATTCAAGGAATGGGGGATAAAAGAAGAAAGAATCCTATGAAGATAGTTGAACCAGAACCAATGATGGTGCCATATCTACCCCAATATCTCGTTATTAGTTTGAAAAGAGTCCTATGGAACTATGGTGAAAATGTGTGATCAACATTAGATGGTATCGCTGTCCTACCAAAGGATAATTAGTTGTACTTACCTCAGCATGTGATAAAGCCCATTATCAAAAGCCTGGGCAAAGTACCCGAGAAGAAGGTCGCAAAATTCCTCAGCAAAATGGGGCATAATAAAGCCAAAGTGGTGCAACGGTTAAAAGAGGCGCCCATTCAGATCTCCATCATGGATTTGATTTTATCCTTAGATGATCATCTTAAAATTCTGGTGCAAGTACTGGAAGAAGCGCATCTGCCTAGAACAGTGGACACTAAAAAATTTCAGCACCTGATAGATCACATTCTTAACAATAATGTGATATCCTTCACTGATGATGATATACCTGCAGAAGGAGCAGATCACTGTAGGTCACTACATCTAGCAGTGATATCCTCAAGATATGTGATTAGGGGGGTATTGATAAATGGAGGATCATCCTTAAATATCTTTCCCTATGATACCTTATAAAGGATGAAGATCAACTCAAACAGAATTCAGAGCAGTCATGTCGTCATAAGAGCCTTTGATGGATCTCGACGGGATACAATGGGAGAAATAGAACTTCCTATAGAAATTAGCCCGCATACATTCCACATATCCTTCCGAGTGTTAAAGATCACCATGGGATATAATTTACTGTTCGGAAGACCTTGGATCCATATGGCAGGAGCCGTCTCATCCACACTTCATCAGCAGTTGAAATACATCATCAATGGTAATTTGGTGACTGCTAATGACGAACTCGAGTACCCAATCTCTATGCAAAGGGATATGCCTCTGATTAGTCTCAATGAAGGAGTTGAGTCGACTAGCTTTCAAGTATTTGAAGTAAGCACCACTCACTATCAACTTATCGGGGCACCAGCCTTGAGACCAAGAATCTCTCCTGAAGTAATTAATGTTGGTCAAGAGATGATATCCTTGGGTTACTGGCCAAAAAAAGGGCTGAGAAAGAATCAATAAGGAATTAAAAATATATTTTAGATACCGAGCCAAGTAGGAAAGTTGGATTAGGCTACTGCTCTGGATCAAAAATGGAAAATAGTAAACATATGTTGGCCCATCTATCAACCATCTTGTTACCAGATCTCACTTATGCAGGATTCAGGAAACAGTGGAGAAAGATTTCTACCACTGTGTCCAATCTGCTAATGCCAAAGGTCAATGCAGTTGAGGATAAAAATGAAGCGCCCCTTCCTGCCAAGGAAGAAAAGATGCAAAATGAACTATTTTTGCATGAAATTCAAGATCAAATTACAAAGATGTTCTACTTGGCACACACTAATGTCCCAGGAAAATATATTGACCCTAATATGGATGCAGTTATGGTCATCAGCAAGGAGGAGGACAACAGTAACCCCGTCATCACACCGATCAACCATGAACAAACTCTGGATAATTGGAGCAGCATTCCTTGCATCACTTGTAAAAGGTAAAAAGGACAGAAAGTCCAACAGCCCTGAAGTGTAGATATTATTAAACTGCTTACTTTTGTTGCATAGTGTTACCAATTTACTTTTGCTATGCTTTATTGATACTTTGTATTATCAAATAGTTACATATATTAAGTAAAAGAATTTTGCTTTTAGGTCTCCAAAGTTGAGTTTGTTTAGCTTTGCTGATGAATTACCAAATTAGAGCAGTGACTATAACTTTGATGTAGAACTGGACTCTGACTTGATGGGAATTGATCAAAAAGAGATAGATGACAATAAGGTGCCTGAGGAGATCAAAGGATGAGTCGAAGACTAACCCAAACCAAACCTGGACAAACCACCCCTTTTAATATCGAAATCTCAAAAAATCCCAAAGAACTACAAATTGGGAATGACCTTACCCCAAGCCAAAAGAAAGACCTGGTTAAACTATTAACCCAATTCCAGGATGTGTTTGCATAGTCACACGAAGACATGATTGAATTATCCATTAATATTTTTATTCACTGATTGTCCATCAAAGAGGGGTTCAAACTAGTCAAACAGAAACTCAGGAGACTGAAGCCTGAATGGAGCCAGAAAGTTAAAGAAAAAAATCATCAAGTAATTCAAAGCAAGCATTATCATGGTATCAACTTACCCTGAATGGTTGTCCAATATGATTCCCGTGCCTAAACTTGGAGGGAAGGTACGAGTATGTGTGGATTACAGGGACCTGAACAAGGCTAGTTTCAAAGATGACTTCCCAGTACATTTCATCCACATCTTAATAGACAACACGACACAATTCGGCATGTATTCCTTCGCGGATTATTTTGTCAGATACCATCAAATCATGGTTACTGAAGAAGATAGGGAGAGCATTACCTTTATCACCCCTTGGGGAACCTTCTACTATCGGCAACTAGCTTTCTGCCTTACTAACACCAGTGTTACATATCAAAGAGCCATGATGACCCTATTCCATAATATGATGTACAAAGAAATAGAGGTTTACGTGGTTGATGTCATCTTCAAACATAGAAAGGAAGATGACCAATTTGACCATCTCAGAAAGCTATTCAACCGGCTCCGCAAATACTACTTGAAGCTAAACCCATCCAAGTGTGCTTTCGGTGTTAAATCTGGCAAATTGTTGGGCTTTCTAGTAAGCAATAGAGGTATTGAGCTAGATCCAGCAAAGATTAAGGCCATCATAGAGATGCATGTACCTCAGACAGAGAAGGAGATACGGGGATTATTATGGAGAATAAATTTCATAAGCAGATTCATCTCTCAACTTACAACAACTTGTGAGCCCATTTTCAAACTATTAAGGAAAAAATCCTTTAGGAAATGGAATTAGGAATGTAAGAAAGCTTTCCTCGCCATCAAAAAAATAGTTGATTGAAGTTCCTATTTTGGTGCCTCTAAGGGACAAAGTTCCACTTTTCATATACATATCAGTCAATGCCAATGCCATGGGCTATATGTTGGGGTTGAAAGATGATAGAGGCAAGGAAAGAGTCATCTATTACCTCAGTAAAAGGCTTAGCGGCTATGAACAAAGGTACACTTTGATTAAAAAGACCTGTTGTGCTTTAGCATGGGCTGCTATGAGGTTACAACATTACCTCTCATATCCCGCATGGATCCTCTGAAATACATTTTCAGCAAGCCCATGTTAAATTGTCAATTGTCAAGATGACAACTTTTCCTCAAATAATTTGACATCATCTACGTAACACAAAAAACCATCAAAGGTCAAGGAATTATAGATTAGTTGGCTGAAACACCAACAGAGGACTTCGAACCATTGGAAAACTATCTCTTAGATGATGGGGTAATAGCAGTTCAACAAGGCCATCAAGAAGATACATGCCAATTTTGAAAACTGTACTTCAACGAGGCTGTAAACATGGAATGTGCAGGAGCAGGGGCAGTTCTTGTATCCATTACTGGGGAACAGTATCCCATGGCCACCAAACTACAGTTTGTCAACACCAACAAACAACTGAGTATATAGGCTTTACAATGGGATTGAAATTGGCCCAATCAATGAGTATCAAATGTTTAGCTGTCTTTGGAGATTCTGAGTAGGTCATCAAACAAACCACCGGGGCATATCACACCAAAGAATTGCATTTGTTGCCCTATCATGGGTTGGTTATCAAGATGACTATAAAATTCAAAGATATAGCCTTCATTCATATTCCTCGAAATCGAAATGATTTCGCAGATGCACTAGCAACCCTGACTTCCTTAGTCTTAATTTCTGCAAAAGGAGGAATTACAGACATCAGATTCACAAGCTAGATATCACTAGCCTATTGAAATTATATTGGAGAAGTATCTGATGGAATACCTCCCATTAAAAAACCTGGTCTCACGATATCAAAGAATATCTACGGGATGGATATACACCCGCTGGGGAAAGCCAAGGTGAAAGAAAGTGGATCCATAAAATGACCATGAAATTCTACTTAAGTGGAGATGCTCTCTACAAAAGAGATGTAGGAATGGGACTCCTAAGGTGTTTAGACAAAGACCAAGCTCAAGGACTTATAAATGAAGTACATAGTAGAGTGTGTAGTCCACACATGAGCAGTCCTTTACTTGCAAAGAAGATATTAAGAACGGGGCATTATTGGATCTCTCTCAAAGCTGACTATAATGATCATGTCAAGAGATGTTATCAATGCCAAATCTATGGAAATGTTGTTCACGCTCCTCTAAACAAACTACAATATATTAGTTCACCATGGCCCTTTTCTATGTGGCGGATGGACGTGATCAGGCCAATCAAGCCCAAAGCTAGCAATGGTCATCGGTTCATCTTCACTATGATCAACAATTTCATCAAGTGGGTAGAAGCTACCTCCTTTTCCAAAGTCACCAAGGAGGTAATCATCAGTTTCATAAAAAATAATGTGATTTGTCGATACGGGCAACCGGAGGAGATCATATTAAATAATGCCAAGAATCTTAACAATCAAATGATGAAGGAATTATGCAGCAAATTCCATATCAAATGTAATGCCCCAAAATTCGGTCTATTTTCACACCCGAATTCCGTATGTCACGGTCCCACTTCTTTCCAAACATACATCATTATATAGCTAAATATAATAACACACATTCTTAAATCCCAGGTTCTAATACCTTATAACCTCGTTCATTACAAATACTGATAATTACATTATTCTTTATACCTTACAAGAGTGACTTTCATCAGCCACCAAGGATACATAATAGTTCATTAAATTAGTCTATAGTTTAATTAAACTATTCTACATTACAAGTCTTCGCTTGATCTTCACACTTATTTATATACTGAATGGCACTTCATCTGGATACCGGTCTACTTGATCTTTACGGGATCCTTAAGTTCTTTCTAACATCATTCGCTAAAAATATTTTTATTTAAAGCAAGTGTGATCATTCAATTGCTCAGCAAGTCATAGAAGTTGAATAAACAACTTTAAAAATTTAAACATTCTTTTAAGACTTCAATAACCGAACAAAGGTTATGAAGCAGCTTGAATAATAGGAATAAACTTTGATTCCTATCATTTTAAAACAATAGTCACATTCACTTTTAAATACTTTCTTTCTTCTACCTTTTTCATACCCATTCTGTCTGGCTAGAATTATTAGCACATACTTTACAATAACGAATCAGGTATAAATAGAATATTCTCATATTGAACAGTTCAATCACAGAATAGTTCATCTCATAGAAACACCGAAGTGTTCAAATTGTGGCACAAGGTCTCATACGTTCTACCACCTTTTACAAATATCACACATTTGTACATAGACAAAACTTCTCAAGTTTAACATCTGAGAAGTTTAAGAAACTAGCATTCATTTAAAATATTAATGAAGTTAGGAAACTTGCCTTACGCACAACTACAACTTAAAGTTTACACTGAACTATTTACCGCAATCCCTATATAACACATAAGGAAATAACACATACACCAATTAGTCATATACTTGACTTACGTATTGGTTTAGTTAACTTTACTTCTTAGGGTTCACGTTCTTGTAATTTAAGTTAACGCGACAAACTTTCTTTACCGCTTTATGGCGTTACAACATACGGAGATGTCTTACTCATACGATCATCATCTTTGATGATTTACATGCTTATCTTCTTCTTATAACTTTTCTAGGACTTAGCACACATCGAATCTCTACTAGTAGTCCATATGGTACTCTGAGTGGTTTTCCACAAATAACCAATAAACTAGTTTCTCGTCTCAACTACACTGTCTTTCACATCGAGTTAGATCGATTGCCAATTTCGTATATACCTCTGCTCTCTGAAGGAATTATTTAGCCCAACTCTCATATGTCAACCATCAAAGATTACGATTGTACCATAGACTAAACTTATCTTAACTTATTCGAACCATTAAAAATATAATGTTCGTTAAGTCAATTTCTCATTCCTTATGGCTTTCTGACAACTAAATGTCATACCTCATGATTCATTCTTTATCGTCTAAATCATTTAGTCTTTTGTATACTTAGAACGATCATTCAATGTTAATACTACACATTCATAGCGTTAAGCATCTTATGTTACCTTATTCATATCTTATAACGTCCGATTCATTTGACTCGGAACGTCATCCAAGTTATTATTATTAACTCAGCTTCTTAACGTTATACGTTATTGCCATTAATTCAATTTCTTCACCGACCACAGGTTTAGTCAATATTCTTCTTTACCTTATGGTCAAACCATACACGGCGTATAGGTTCTTCCCTTTTAATATTCGCGTACACTCAACCCTTACATTAGCTAAAGTGTTTAACGATTACATTCCATTCTAACATTCTCTATCCGACTTACCCTCGAACTTTCATTACTCTCATTACCGTTCGTTATGGCTTTCTTGATAAATTATATCTTACTTACTACCTTCGTCAACATCTAAGTCATACTACCAATGCATACTTAGAATGTTCACTCGACGCGAATACGATTCACGAGGATCGTTTACGTATTCTACGTTCACGTTGTTCATCTCTTAATCTTTTATTCAATATTTTTTAAGGTTTTAGTCGCTCTCATATGTTAATCATTACATGAACTTCCTATTCATCTTTCTTTCATAATGTCGAAGCCATAAAGTTCGTTGTATGCTAAGACTGATCATTCATTGCAACTACGTTGCGTTCACAGCGTCTATACACTTTACACTTAATTCTCATTACAACATCATAACATCGAAATGTTATACATCCTCCTCGTCACTCAACGTCTAAGGAATCACAATCATAGCAATCCCACACGTTCGTTTTATCACGACTATAGTCCCCAGATATCGGTTACGTAATTTGCGTTTACATTCTTTATTTTTTAATTCCATTCAATCTTTCCGTTCAACATTTACTAAAGGTTTAAATCACTTGATTAAGTGTTATATTATGTGAACTATATGTTTGTTATCTTTCTTTGCACTTCCCCTAGGAGTTGAGCAATTAAAAGCTCTTCTATGGGTCTTGCCCTGCATCGGCGCTGCGACGCTGGTTCCTTCTTTATTTCTCGTGCAGCAGCGCAAGTCTCCAGTAGCTTCTTCCCCGGTCTGGCACTGCGGCGCCACTTCCCAAGCCATAACTGGTGCTGCAGCGCCAGTTCTAAAACTCAATTTTTTTTTTCTAAGTGTTAAACATGTTTGAGACGCCTATTTTTGAAATCTCATAACTTCTTCGTTATAACTCGGAACGATGTCATTCTAAAGCCATTTTCTTATTCTCATCACATACTTCAACTTTCCTCGAATAAAAATTTATTCTAAATCCGTTAACATGCTATTCGATTGGCTTAAATTCCATCCTTCGCTCATTTTACGTTATTAACGTTCATCGTTCGTTTGTTCGTAATTCGATCATCCGAACTCGAAACTCGTTCGTTCTTGAGTCCACGACTCGTATTTCTACGTTCTCTTACATTCTAATGAAATCCTACATATTTTGGTTCATTTACATACTTTCTACTTCTTGTTCGTCTTTTACAAAGTTTTCGCCATAACTTCGTTATAGCCAAGTTAAATCCGTTCTCCATGCACATTTCTATCGTTCCTAACCAACCAATAAGAAACTAACTTATACACAATGGTTTTAAACTTGTCCATCAACAACAAGTTATAATTACGATGGTTTTAAATTTGTCCATCAATAACGTTCTTCATGTTCTTCGCGTTCTTCGTTAGTTCTTCATTTTTAATCGATATTTTGATTACGATTTCACTTTTTCTCAGAATTTGGTGTTATAAAACACCATTCCTTACTTATTTCATCAAATCGTTCATATGATTCATTCGGATCGTTCAAATTCATTACGAAATTCATACTTCCTTAAGAAAGCTTTTAAACTAAACTTCAAATTCTTATTTCTACATTTTCTCATTATTTTAACCATATGAAATCATTCTTAACATCTTCTTCTCCTATTTTCATTAAGCTATGTATATCGATATAGAAAACTTAAAGAAAATTTATATTAGACTAGGTTTTGGATTACCTTTCTTTTTTAATCTTCTCCCGTTGGACAAAGTTTCCACGCGACTAGCTTTTCCTCTTCATTTTCCTCCTCATCCGAACTCTCACTCTCTCTCAAGTGTTGGTAATTTTCAAAATCACCAACAAATGAGCTAAGACTCTCTTTTATAGAAAACCAAGGCTATGGGCAAAATAGTCATTTTGCCTCAAAGTTACTATCTCCACCTCCTTACTATTCACACCTCTTTACTATTCATGAAACTTCTCTTGGAAGCTTCGTGCTTCCGTCTTGCGAAATTCGTTCGAAAATTTGAAAAACTGCGATTCTCGAAATCCAAATATTTTTGAATATTTCGTCTTTCCTTTATAGATTAACTTTTACGCATTCTTCCGAACACCGAAAAACTAAAAACCATTTTTTGATGATAAGCGTTTTCCTTCGCATTTCCCCTAACATAGTTAAACGAATGAAAAGTACATAACAATACTTTTCATCGTTTTTATTTCGTCCGATTTCTGCATGTTTTTCGAGAATAACTTTTATCGGCTTACTTAACTTTTCACGATATATTATCGTCAAATCTTTCGACAGAATGTCATTTCGACATACCGAACTCTCGAAGTCGGGTGAATAGTGCATATTTTGTCTTTTTTCTCAAAAATATTTTTGTTCCCGGAAATATTTTATATTCGTCTTGAAAATTCTTACTCATTCAGTCTAGCTAGTAGCCAGAATCCTCTCGTTTTATAACCATCCTAAGTTCTAGAACGATTAATAAACACATAGAATAGAATATTATTAATAAAAATTCATTTTATTAATAGCTAATTATTTATACTTAAATTCTGGATAATCTGATTTTTCGGGTTGTCACATCAAACATCACAATTCCGTCATCTATCGGCCCAAGATGAACGGAGCTATTGAAGCAACCAACAAAAACCTCAAAAATGTCATGCAGAAGATGTCTGTCAATCCCAAATGATGGCCATACTTATTGCCTCTGACCCCGTTAACATATAAAACATCAATGCGCACCTTTATTGGGGCCACTCCCTATTCATTGGTCTATGGCATGGAAGCGGTACTCCCCATAGAAGTATAAATGGAATCATTAATAGTGTTAATAGATGGTCAGATGAAATAAGACCAGTGGTTGCAAGACCAGTACAACCAATTGTCTCTAATAGATGAGAAAAGGGCTACCGCCATATTACATGGTCAGTTATATCAACAAAGGATTGCTCGGTCCTACAGTAAGAAGGTTCGTCTTCGGCAGTTCTAAGAAAATGACTTGGTGCTGAAAAAGGTTATCTCCAATCAAGATGAAGCTAAAGGAACATTCGCCCCAAACTAGGAAGGCCATTTCATTGTCAAGGAAGTGTTCCTTAGAGGACCCCTCAGATTGCAAGAAATGGACAAGAAGAATTTCCCCAACTTATTAATTCAGACTCTATTAAAAGATACTATGTCTGAACCCTGGCAGTCAACATCTTGCTCAAAAAAATCAGTCAAATTAAATCAAGTCTAATTCACTAATCACGAACTACGTAAGACCTGATCTCCCTTATACACGGGAATACAAAGGCAGCCATCTATGGTGTGGTCTAACTTTTAAAAGAAACATCTAAATCCAAAATCTCGTTTAAATCAAACCAAATAGATACTTTCCAAATCAAACCATTCAGGCTAAGCCTGAACTACGTAAGACCTGATCTCCCCAATACACGGGACTACATAATATCATTTCTGTGGTGCGGTCTAACCTTCAAAAGAAAAATAAAACACTTTACCTTAACCTAAACATCAAATCAAATATAAGTCCCAAGACATCAAAACTATACTTAAAAACCTATACACCAAAAAAACCTGAAGATCTATAACTCATTCTAAGAGACCCTGTGACACCTCAGTGTCAGTCCATGAGGAAAGAGTTAGCGATGCATCAAGACAGGAAGTCACAGATAAAAGTGGCAACCAACAAGCAAGTCAAAACATATCCACATGGAAAGTGAACTAAAATATATTTTCTTTTTATATGTTACTGTTTAATATATACAATGTGTCTTGTACATGACAAAAGTGACTAACCTAGTCTATACAGGAAATAAAAGCTAATCTATAAACCCGCAGTCAAATGGGTCAGTAAATCCAACATCATATCCATCTCTGAAGATGGAGGTGCATCTCTGAGCTCCTTCCCTGTTGTCTCAATGCGAGTCATAGACTCCACATCAATATGCATAGTACTGTCCTGTAACCTCAAAAGCTTCGTCTGTACAACGATGTCATCCGTGAAAGACCTGAGAGTAGAAATCTCAGTAATAGTGGGATCCTTTTCAACTCAGGCCTCATATCTCTAGATAAACAACGTCTTTGATAGACAAAGTTGTCAACATTAATGTTCGAGCATGATCTTGCTCGAAAGTTATAAGCTGCAACTGATGAGTAAAAACCTCTATAGAATGCGGTGCAGAAATGGAAGTAGTGCTGAGAGCTGAGCTGATTAATGATTCTGTCAACTCACTAAACATCTATCCTCCAAGATGGTAAAGTCCTCTTAATGCAGTGTAAAGCTCTCAGTAGATTCGAAGTGATCAATCATAAAGTCTAGAGATACAATGTGCCTTGATGTGATCTCATTCAGAACAACTAACTGTCGCAACCTAGTTAAGGTTATGAATTGATGGTGCAACTGACCAACCGCCACTCAAACACAAGGCCCGTCCAGGGGTAAACCAAAAATCCTCTAATACTCCTCTAAAGTAGGAGTCAACTAGTCTAAACCAAAACAAAAGACATGCCTCGCTGGAATCTAGTACTTCAGCATATACTCTACGAATCCTTCAGGAACATGAAATGACAGGTGGGTTGTGATCAATGTGGGTCACTGAAGAGGACGACATCTATAAAAATAGCATCAAAAGACCACAAATGGCTCAATTTTAACGCACAGCTTATAAATGCAAATCCATGTCATATAATGCATGCATCATGACATATGTAGTAAATGAAAAGCATTATACTTGCATCTCAGCTAAATACATAAAACTGTATACATTAAATGGCATCTCTGTCCTACAAATAAAAGTAAAAAGTACTGGGAAATAGAGCACAACCACCCATCTACTAACTAAAGGTCTAGCCAAATATGTTTAATGATAAAGCATATACTTTGTAACAATCTTATTCATTTATTAATAAAAAGTATTAATTTATTAAAGGCTTTTAATTATCTACATAATGCTGCTTTATAATATGTGATAAACTCATAGTTTTAAGCAATGCTTTTAGAATAATGATGATGATCATTCTAATGAGATCTAAATTCTTAAAAAATTTAAAATTAACTAAAACAGTTCCCAATCGTTGGATTATTAAATTGGGGATTAGTGAATCTGGATAGATTGGTACATACGTTGCTTGCTCATTGGATGAGGATGGCTGATCTCATGATCATTTGTGTAGAGACACTAAAGCAAGTATGTATGTGCTTATTAGAGAATAAAGCAAGTATCTAATGGAGTTTTACTTGCTTGTCAATAAGAATTCCTGTAGTGATAGTAGTACAAGTGATCCTTGGACTTGAGATCATCATATTATCTTGTGTATGATGAGTTATACTTTGACTTATTTCTTAAGACCCTCAAGGTATATCAAAGGGTATGCTTGGGTATAATAAGTTGTACATTGAGATAATGTATGATCAATAAAGAATCTATAACTTCTAGTAAAAGAAGAGAAATATCTTATGTGATTCGATAAATGACAACTCAGTAGTCCTTGGCCAATGCAGAATGAAATTAGAAAGGAGTTTCTAATTTACATTATTTGGAGTTGTGCATTTGAGAATCAAAATACATATAATTAAATAAAATAAGATTTGACAGTAATTTCATGTCTTATATTTAATTGGGACATTGTGTGGTGCAAGGATTAAATTGTACGGTAACTATTTACTCAAAGGTTCTTTTATGATTAATGTTGAAATCTATATTATCTGAAAAGTCGTTAATTGCTAGGGAGGCTTCCCTATTGTAGAATAAATATTATTTATTTAAATAAATTAATAGTTTAATTTATTTATTTAAATAAGATTAGAATTGTTATAATTGATTTATTCACAACTGGTTTAATATGGAGAACCTAAAGGGTCACACCATAAAAAGAAGAATAATTATTTAAGAAAAAAATGACATAATCGTAATAATAAGTTAAGCATATTTAATTTAATCTATGGTGATAGAATAAATTAAATAGCTTAATATTTATTATTTAATATTTTGGAAATATTAAATATAAATTAATAAGAGGAGTATTATTATTATTATTATTATTATTATTATTATTATTATTATTATTATTATTATTATTAAGTTCTTAAAGGAGTTTCGAAATTAATTAATAAAAGTACTCTGATATATTCTAATAAGATTAGGATGCTAATTAATTAAAAAAGTTTAACTAATTATTCATAATAAGATTGGGAGCCTAATTAATTAAAGGAGGTTAATTAATTAAAATAAAACATAATTCCTTAATTGTAAAGGAGGGTTGCCTGTATCTATAAATAAGAGAAGTCTTATTATGGGTGGGTGTTGTTGACTTTTTCACAACAGACGTAATTTCAATAGTTGGAAGAGTACACCATTTTCTATGAGAGATAAAAAAAATTAGGATATTGCCAAATACCCTTCTTCTTGAATATTTCTTCTTCCTTGGTGGATCACCTCTAGAAGCCAAATATTTGGGTGGCTAACATTGATCAAAGAAAGAAACCAAACATGGTGGATTCAAGTTGAACGCGAAAAGGATTGGAGGTGAACTTGTACCTGAGGAAGCTCGAATATTCAAGGGTATAATTCGTGTTCTTTATCTTTTCGTTTAATTAATAATTGTGCATAAAGGATGATCTGGGCATATGGTTTGTAAAAATTTTAAACTCTAATTTTTCATGCTTCCGCTTAATTTGTACAATTTGATTGCGTTAATGAATATTATAAACCAAAAAGTTACATCAGAACCAAACATTTATGCGAATTATTAATTATTTTAATTTGATATGTGTTTAGAACAATTTAATTGAGCATAATTTGTTGTATAAAATTTGGTTTTTGAAGAAAAGAAAAAAAAAATTGCGAAACCATTTTTTTTTTCGCCGCTGAATCCGTGGCTTTAATCATGAGTCACGATTTTCATCAAAAGGAAAACTGAAGTATTTCAGTACTGTTATATATATAATATATTATTACTATATATATAATATATATCACGTTAATATATATATATATATATATATATATATATATATATATTATTCTAAATTATTTTATAATTAAAATAAAAAGTTTATTTTAGTCTTAAAATTGGATTTTATGCTATCTAATTAGAATTGAAATTGGATTCCATGATAACTAATTGGAGTTAAAATTGGATTTCATGTTTCTTAAATAAAGGAGTTTATTTAGATATGGAATAAGATTTCATATTATTCAAAATAAAAGAGTTTATTTGTGAATAGGAAAGAGTATCTGTGTTTCTTTAAATAAAGGAGTTTATTTAGATATGGAATAAGATTTCATATTATTCAAAATAAAGGAGTTTATTTGTGAATATGAAAGAGAATCTGTGTTTTCTTAAATAAAAGAGTTTATTTAGATATATAATAAGATTTCATATTATTCAAAATAAAAGAGTTTATTTTGATTTGAAATTGGATTCCATAATTAATTAAAATAAATGAGTTTATTTTGATTAAATAATTTGATTAAAATAAAATAGTTTATTTTATTTAAAATTGGATAAATCAAAATAAAAGAGGATATTTTGATTTAAATTTGGATTAAAATAAATGAGTTTATTTTGATTCAAAATTTGATTTTATGCTAACTAAATTTGCCCATTAAATGATATTAATATATATATTGAATGTTTATTATTCATGAGATGAATGTTATTTATTGATGCATATGCTGATGTGTATGATAATAAATGAGATTGATTATGGACTATTGACCAATGTGATTGGATTTTATTTTAGTTAGATGCTTGAATGTATGAGTTTTATTAAATGGGGTCTGCGTACCTCGTCTTCTCTAATTTTTTTTAATGTAAATTCAATCTCCCTCCTATGTACTTTTTCTTAACTGCTGATCAAGGTTTCTATTTATTTTAAATAGTTTTGTAATAGGAACAGTTAGAATTAAGTTTGAAGAATTGGAGATCAAGGAGTAAGGAGCGCTTGAAGACCCATTTGTAATGGAGCATGTGATTTAAATGTAATAGTTATATTTAAATTTAATTCTTGCACCATAGGTTTGACCTTTTGGTTCACTTGGTGGCTCTAGTGAACCAAACTAGAATAAAATCCATAATCAAATCGGGTAGAATATAATATTCTATATGTGCATACTTATACTATATATATATTATGCAAACATGCTTGGCATGTTAATTAATATGACTTGTATTATATATATATATATATATATATATATATATATATATATATATATATATATATATATATATTTGTGTGTGTGTGTGTGTGTGTGTGTGTGTGCATGCACGCTAAACAGGATGAGACAAATAATAACAAACCCCTCAAAGATTTTATATTAAGTCTTAAGCGTTCAAAAATATTTGGAATATCGAACGTCGCCTTCTAGCATGATAAAAATAATAGAGTATCAATTAATTATTATAAGTTTGTGGTGTCACCACAAGGCTTATCTTAATTTTTTGAGATGTTAATTTTATCACATTTGATGCTTATAAAGAAAATTAAACAATGTTGTTTTGTTGTGTCACCACAAGGACAATGTTTTTCTTTTTTGAATATATGGAAGTGCTAGGTTGAACTTAACTTAGATAATTTTGATTCGGATGTTCCACCACTTGATCAAAAGAATCTAATAGGCAAAATAAAATGTAAGACCCCAACTTTTATTAAATAAAATCGAATTTCTTCTAATTATTATTGTGAATAATAAGGTGTTAATTTGATATAATACTTTGGTTATGGGTGAAATGTGTAAATTTTGCAAAATAAGCAAGTGATTATAAAATATTCATTTTGGTCGTGAAATATTCTTGCTGTCAAGGAATATTCGTACGATGGCAAAGCCATTTGTGGGCTCCATAACGAAAAACGGTCGGATGAAGAAAACGATAAGTTTAAGTTTTTATAAATAACGACGGAATTGTTACCGTTAACACTGTTGGAATACTTGGTGGTTAAAATACAGTAATACACGTGGTTGCACAGTAGCACACGGTATTGCACAGTATTTTTGAATTATTGATTCTTACGTAAGAAGGCACTACTCAATAATTGTTACAATAATTACTGTTCAATATTTTATGTTATTGATTCAATAATTATTGCATTGATATTTTATATTATTGTTATTTCAATAATTGTCACGGCACATTATTTTCCATTATCAGATCAATAATTCATATTATTTGAATAATATTATTAGATAGCATTATTGACAATGTCTAGAAAGTTCTGTCAAGGAGAGGTTTGGTCACCTAATTGCGCACTAGTAAGGAGAAATCCTTATCGAAAAGCCCCCTCTTTCCTGGGAACGGCCTGGTTGTCATTATTGTGATTCTATAATATTATTTGTGAATAATTATTTATTGATTTATATGATAAGAAAATATTTATTTTATGTGGATATAAATGAAGGAAATATTTATTTTTATGTGGATATAATTGAAGAAATTAATGTTGAGGTATTTTATCAGTATTTTGTTGGAATGGAGGTAGTAAAAATCGTCCATATATGGATTTCAGATATTTTCTATTTGGAATTTAGAAAAACTTAAATCTACAAAGCTGTAGAGAATTCGATTTCCTATGGGATGGACATAAAATTTATATTTTTCTGATAAAAGAGTTATTTTATATGAATTATTGAAGTTTCAAAAATTAAATATTTTTATTAAAATTATGGGTGGGATCCACTTTTGGTTGGTGTAGAAAATATGTGATGAATTAATCTTTCAATTGTGGTGGGCTAAATTGTGTTCAAAGGTGTCGTAGAAGATAAGAAAAATAATAATATTATTTTATTATTTAGTCTCCTATGGCGTTCTAGCATTTTTCTATAAATATGCGCTTAGGTTAGAATTGAAAATCACACCAGAAATATAAGTTTTCTCTCTCTATATTATCGAGCGTATTTTTGTGAGTATTTAGATACTTTGAGAGTTGCTATTCAGTACCAGTTTTCTTCGGCTTTACATCCGACATTTTGATTAGAAGTACTATTATTTTGAGATAAGGGATGTTATTTTCTTCTTAAATGATGTTATTCTCTCAATATTATTATACCGAAATGTTGGTATGAATTTTATTATGAAATTTTTACATTTTCAAGTCGAGGTTACTATTCACGTATACGATACTATTCACGTATACGACACTATTCACTATTACGGTACTATTCACGAGTATTGTTCACGAAATATGATTTTTCTTGTGAAATTTCTATCTTTTTATGTCGGGATACTATTCACGTATACGACACTATTTACGTATACGACACTATTCACGTATACGATACTATTCACAAATACGACACTATTCACTGAAAAATAAAATTTCTTCTTCTTTGTCCCAGATGTTTATTATGGTTACTATCTTTGATTGTATCCATGTTTTGATCTTTATTCTTGAAGTTTACTCTACTATGGTTTATTATGGAGAATTTTTTAACTTAGATTATATAAAGTACAAATCCTTAATCTTTGTCCTTTTATCTCACTAGATTCGTTCTCTAAAATATTTTTCATCATTCTCAGTCCTTAATGATGATACTTGATGAATATCTTTGGCCTGTACTGCAAAGATGAATGATTACCTGATGAATATCTTTGGCCCATAGTGCAAATATGAACAGTATTCAGATGAACATGACTAACTGGTGATACAGATGAATATCTTTGGTCTGTACTGCAAAGATGAATATTGATTCAAGATATATATTGATTGATGATACAGGGATAAAATATTGATGATGGACTTTCAAATTCATAGATGATAGTAGATTTCATTCTCTACTTAACTCTTCTAATGAATTATTGTTTCCTCTGCAGTTGTTGATCTAAAACTTGTTGTCTATTACATTCTATCAGATTTTTCCATGTTGAAGACTAAGGATAATTTGTTGTATATTATCTTAGTCATTATGTTCTTTACTAGGCTAGTTGAGCTCACTCTTTTTCTTTTTATTCCATTTTTCTTCTCAGGAGGTGAGAATTTAGCAAGAACTAGCCAGGGTATGGAGTGATGATTCAAGTTAGTTGGTTTAGTAGTCCTGACTATTTTATAAAATAGTGTATCAATAATTATAATGAGGACTTTATTTGAGTGTGGATATTATCTAGAAGATAATATTTATATTTAAACTCACAGTATGTGTTGTCGTATTTTGCATGACAATTGTAATAATAAAGTTATAGTTATTTTCTGTACAATGTATTTGGCGACTCAGAATGGGTGATGTATACCTATTTTGGGGGCATCACATTTGGTATTAGAGTTTAGGGATATGCTCTCTGGCGGAGATCGGGGAATAGAACTAGGAGGGGAGAGACGAGTAAATTCTTCACTAGTGTGTCCTACCTAAGCTTATTTGTTGGTCGGTCATAATATAGGGATATTATGTGATATGTTAATTTGTTTAATTAACCCTTATTTTATGACAGTATTTAAGAATGGCAGCTGAGAACATTAACAATTGAGCGTATAAGACTGTGGAAATACCTTTAATCACAAACCAGGAGAACGTTCAACAGGATGGCAATATTCCTCCTGTAAACAGCACTACCGAACAAATGATGAATGATGGGATCTTTAGAAGCTTTTTGTAGTTCATGCAAAATAAGACGAGGGAGACTCGTGTACAAAATACGGGTGGAAATGATAGCAACGCGCGGTTTATCACAGCCAAGCAGTTCAAAGAGTTGGGACCACCAGAATTCTGGGGAAAGCCGGATCCGATTAAGGCGAAAACGTTGGTCAAGCAAATTATCAAGATATTCGATGTCTTGGGATGCACGGAGGAACAAAAGGTTCCATTCGCCACTTTTATGTTCCGTGGTGAGGCAGATTATTGGTGGAAATCTGTGAAGCGTACCCAGCCTGCCGCACTCAACATGTCTTGGAAAATGTTTCAGAAACTATTTAATGACAAGTACTTTCCTGAAAGTATTCGTCATATGAAGGAGGTAGAGTTTATTAGACTGGAACAAAACAACATGACGGTGTCCCAATACAAGACGAAGTTCGCAGAGTTATCCAGGTTTGCACCTCATTTAGTAGAGAATGAGGAACGAATGACGCGGATGTTCCTGAGAGGTCTAAAACCCGAGATTCGGAAATATCTTATCTCTCACAAATTTTTTTTATATTCAGATGTTGTCAACATGGAACAATTATTAGAGCGAGATAATAAATATGTTCAACCGAGGGACCACAACCAGGGTCATACCGGTGACAGCAGTCATCGAAGGGATGATAACCAGCGAGGAGTGAAAAATACGGACATAAGCAGTAACCACTAGGGTGGTAATCGTGGCCATGATAATAGGAGAGGTGAGTCAAGTGAAAATTTCAAAAAGAGAAGATTTAACGAGGATGAGAAGACGTCGGCAGCATCACCAACACCAACAACAAATTCTAGGGGAGGAGAACGACTGCCAGATGTGGAGAGGGGGGACATATAAGTCCAAACTGTTCACAGCCTTCCAAGGTATGTTTTAGTTGTGGAAAAGATGGTCATGTGAGAGCCCCAAATCCAGGTCCCGAATCACCACAGATCTGGTACAATCATTCTATAACTATTTGCGAAAGATATAAACATAAATTGTTTATACAATACACTTTACACACTATTCCCCAAAATCGAGTAACCTTAACTTATAGACAATTCATAAACTATCTAACACCTACCATTATTATCAAACTATACTATTACAAACTAGCTACACATTTTATCCCAAGCAGAACTTGGCATTATCCTTTTTACTGTATCCGAACGCATTCGTCTTATCTGCAATGTTTATCATGATATAGCAAGGGTGAGAATCAAAGTTACCCAGCAAGTTTAAATACAATTCAAGGATATATCATGATTGAAAGAGTCTAAATAATAGGCTAGCTATAATTCATCAATATAATTGAGAACTAGCACGAACAAACTTTTGATTGAACAAGTATTGAACATGAACAAATATATCTGGACCAACTGGTAATGAAGGTGATCAGCCTTTCATACCTGGCTTATACATGCAATATGTACAGAGTACAATTCCATATAGCAATCAGCAATGATTAACCATAAGCATATCTGAATAAAACAACTCTTAGTAGAGTTAAGTAAAACTTGCATGAACCATTGATTACCTCTATGCAATTTAATAAGCTTTGTCTAAAGACCTGTTATTAATAATATGTATTTCTAAGTTAGAATAATATCATCACAGTATTTAAAAAATAACCTAAACACATAACACATTACCCTATCAGTCTATACCACACATAACACCTAGCCTCGAGTCAAACTATTACAGTCTGAGTTGAGTTCGGTACAATTTTAACATCCCGACGGTCTAGTCGGACTTTTCTCGAGTCTAAGATTAATTAAATTCTGCCTGAACACTTAACAATTATCTTAAATAATTTATTATCAGTCATATATATATATATATATGTATGTATATATATATATATATATATATATATATATATATATATATATATATATATATATATTATAGACTTGCAATAATTTTCAGATAACAACTACCTTTAATTCACTTAATATTATTAATCTTGATAATATTTAATTCTGCTCTTAGTATTATTAGTTCACTAATAATACTTTTATTCGCTTACTAATATTAATAATATTTCAATAGTTTAATAATATTATTAATCCTCTTAATAATATTTTAATCATCTAATAATACTTAATTTAATATTATTAATCTTTTAATAATATTTTAATCTAGGATTAATATTTTAATATAATATTATTAATCATTTAATAATGCTTTAATCATTTATTAATGCTTAAATCAAATACTATTAACCATTTAATAATATTTTAATGAAGTTTTAATCTAAATATTTTTATTTACTTAACAATATCATATTCTAATATTATTAATATCATAATAATATTTTAATAATTTATTAGATTAATAAATAATTTATTCTAATTGTTCTCCCTTTATTAAACCTCTTATTTAATATCCATAAAAGGTCATAAATAATATTTCTTATTATAAATTACCAAAATACCCTAAAATAGTCATAATATTATATATTAGGAGTATTCAAGCATTAAAATCACATTTTCTTATTTAAGATATCATTTAACTAATTATTTTCTTTTATTCATAACTTAATCATTTTTAGAAAAAAATAGCAAACTGATTTCAAAAATTATCATTTTCTGGATTTGGATAGTATATGACCTAAAAATGATCCCCAAATTTTTCTAGAATTTTAGAAAATGATTTACTAATTTTAAAGTGCCCAAAACACTCGGATCTTGCTTCATTTTTCATAAATCGAGTTTTGCTTAGAAAAATCTGAAATTTTAAGGGTATACTCTCATAACATATATAAACCTACTGTAAATATTTCAGAATTTTTCAGTGTATGCACAGTGAGAAATTTGAGTGTTAATATTTAGGAGTCCTTTACGGAAATAGCCATTACGCACAACTTATAAATCGAAACGCTTCCGTTTTTTTTCCTACACGTAGATAACTTCTTAATGTACCTCTGTGATTTTTCCAAGATTTTTAAATGGCTTGTAACTGACCGAAACAGCCTCAAGAAAAATAAAAATAGTAGTTATTTAAGGGTTTCAAAGCCTCAATATACTATGTGGATTGTTTTGAGAAAAACAGTCCCCATGGCTCAATACTTACTAGATTTGTGTTCTACCACTTGCGTTTCATACATAACTCATGTATCTAGCACCCCCCCTTTGACAGATCACAAATCCAAGTTGTAAAACTTGAGTTATACAAGATTTAGTGGAAAAAAAAATAAGGGTTTCACCCCTTGGAGGACATATGCTCATTTTATTGGTCTAAACCTTTGATCTAACACTCAGCATACTTAGCTCCATACATGGTGATATGTAGAACTAGGGTATCTTGAGTATTAGTTCATAACCCCAATAAAACTCAAGCTATAATACAAAATAGAAGAAGAATATAAAGATTAGGTTATACCTTGATTTTGTGGCAACTTTCCTTGATTTACCAAAGTAAGTAATGAACTTAGGATGCATCAAATAAACTAGCACACCTCTCTCACTCTCACAAAAACCGAACTCTCTCTCTTTCTTCTCTCTCTTGAATGCTACTAGCTTGGGAGAAAAAAATAGAAGAAGAAGAATGAGAGAAAATGAATGTCTAGAAAATGAATGAGTGATATAACTATTATCCCCCATATTTTTATTGTCCCATGGATAAAAGGCTACACCTTATCTCTTCAATTAGCCTAATCATGTGATTAAGGATGCTTAATAGATTTGCAACCAATGGGAGATTGACACACATGTACTTGTGTGTAAGATTTCTACTAATGGACATTGATTAGCATAATCATCTTTCCATAAAAAGGCCTAATTGGTCGGTCCCCCCTTGCCCATTATATCTCCCAATTTGCTTTTATTTTAAAACACAAATTTGATTAATCAAAAGTCTAAAATACCCATAATCAAGTGGGCTAAGTATTGGTTTGCATTTTATTTCCTTTGGGCTTCTTCCTTAATTGTTTTGGGACATGTAATAAATATAGTCTAACAATTTTAATATATGTTACCCAAATTATTTATTTAGGGTTTCCATTCCCAATCTTACGAAATTTAATTACTTATACATGTGACTTTAGCTCATAACCTAATTAGGTTTACAAGAAATAGGTTTAAAATTATTAGTCACTTGAAATAACAAGATTATCCACTTAAGTTAGTATACATATTAAATACTAACATTTCCTTATTACCATAGCCCTTAGGTTATTTAATTGTTTCACCTAATGCATAATTAGGTTACGAAGCTTTCATTTTTTAATGAAATCTATAAATGTATATATCCATAACTATAGTATATATGTTTTTTGATTCATGCACCACTTCACATATGTTGTCACATATTAAATCACTGTATAACACAAAGTTTTAAATATCAATAATGTACATACATATATAGTGACTTAAAATTTACGGTTATTAACCCTTAGGGTTTTCAAAAATAGAAAATTAATATTTCTAAATTGTAATTAGGATTCTTGAATTAAATTAAACTTTCCCATTCATAAATCAATCTTGTTAATTAGGATTATTTTATCCCAATTTAAATTGCTAATTTAGCAATTAAGTCCACAATTTTACATTAGAGTTTCTGACGGAACAATTAGGGTTTAAAAATCTGAAATTAGGGTTTACTAATTAATTAAGCTTTACCCTAATTAATATTATAATTAATATCACTTAAGCATTATAATTATCCTTTAAATTCCCATATTAGGGTTTCCAATTTCTGAATTAGGATTTCGAATTCATGGAACTGAATATAGGATTTCAGAACCGATTTTAGGGTTTCTTATCAGTCATTAGGGTTTTATAACTGAATATTATCTTTCATAATATATACTTGGGGTTTCACACTGATATAATTTATCTGGTCAACCCTTGACCCCTAACCACATTCTGAACACATACATAACCATATACACAGAACATATTCACATATACACTTAGTCCTGAATAATTCACCTAAATCCTTCACAGAATTTTAAAATCCTCAAAATTCCTTCTCAAAAATATCAAACGCTTACACTCATTTTCTGTCTAGGTCTATCATTTGACCTTAAATCAATCATTTAAGATTTTTTTAAAATTTTTAAATTCTAGGGTTGTCACATTCACCCCTTCTTCTAAGAATTTCGTCCCCGAAATTCACCTTACACCTTACACCAAACAGCTTACACCATTCACACATCATCAAATGCTACCCAATACACCACTCACAAGGATAAAAGTTTTTAAATTGCTGAGGGGTCATATAGACCATGAACACATAGTTTTAACGGTATTCATACCGCAAATCTTTACATTACTTGGTAGGTTTACAATCACAGAGATGGTAAACTACCGTTGCTAGTACTTTAGGTGATTAGCCTATCGTACTCTTACGTCATGCATAACGTATTAATCATGTCTAGCGAATATTTACGCTACTAGATTGGATTATTTATCCAAATAACATAGTTCACCTCAGTCTTATCATAGGATTCCGCACCAAAACAATTTGGTTCGGGAAATTTCTTTCAATGAACACTTAGAGTTTTCATAAACATTAGTCTAGCTGAATCTAATAGCGTAGACTCATATCAATAATTCAATTCAATCGAATTATTTAGGTGTAGCCAAACCCCGTTGGAAAATTAAACTTTTTGAAAACATTTTCGAGAATGACGTCATGATGTCGTACTGTATTAATAGTCCGTTTAAGGATGCCGTCATTGTTTGACTTCGTCATAACACATCATACAATAGTGGAATAACGATTTTAGATCAAATTCACACTAAGTATTCCTGTATTTACAACTCCATCACATTTTTATCATCTTTGCACCAGGTTACATGGTATATAAGTGATAAATAAAATATATTTTGATATTTCAAATCATTTGCGTCTAGCCGAAATAAGTAGCATAGACTGTACTTTAAACCGTTTCAAAAATGATTACGAGTCTACATTTTTTTAAAAGCACATAATGCGTATTTAGCTTGATGTCAAAATTTTGAAGTTTAGCATAGCTAGGAATTTTGGAATATTTATGTCTCCATTAATAATCATTTGCTTAACAATCTATCTATTCTTATAATCCTCAATTCTCCATTCACACACAACTATACCCAGTTCGTCAAACCGCACTTATGAGTTCATAAACTTGCCACAATCATATGAGTTTAAGAACTTACCCTAGTCAGACCTTTGACGTCCATTCACTGAGGGGTTCATAAACATTGCATATAACTATGAGTCAAGAATGTCACATAAGTATGAGTTTTAAGAACTCGTACTTAACCCTATATTCTCTACCTATGACCTATCTATCTTTTATACACATGAGAAAGGAATCACCCTCTTAACATGCATATAGCAAATAGCACGACACAAATATTTCAATGATTATTAGTGCCAGAAACGAAGTTGTTTTTACACCAAGTACAATTCCCCGCCTATACAAGGAATCATACAACTCAGCTACCGACATAAGTCCTCAATTGAAATACCCACCTAATCTTAACTCCCTTCTTAATACGAATTTCATTTAATCCGTATTCATAATCTTTTTTTGAATCTGTACCAATTCACACAACAATCTTGCTATAAACTTTTCAATCATCAGATTGACTCTTCTCCCTGCTATCACCTTATCAGATCATGGGGTGATCTCATCGTATATATTACGATATATTTCTATGTTTTAATCATTTTGTTTTACGATCTCCTATCCCTGAACTTTTAGTCTTTTTGACTCGATCTATTCATCACTACTGTTTAACTTTATTATTAGATTTAGGGAACTCTGTATCTTTATAACTCATCGAGATTCGTCTTTGAATCTTACCAACCAATTAAGTCTATATGAGTTAGATCTTATCCTAATCACTGCTGTTATTGGTCTCAGGTATTCCTACCTAAGGTTCATAACCAACATCTTTGATACCAACTGTGAGAGCCCCAAATCTAGGTCCCGAATCACCACGGATCTGGTACAATCATTCTATAACTATTTGCGGAAGATATAAACATAAATTGTTTGTACAATACACTTTACACACTATTCTCCAAAATCGAGTAAGCCTAACTTGTACATAATTCATAAACTATCTAACACCTAACATTATTATCAAACTATACTATTACAAACTAGCTACACATTTTATCCCAAGCAGAACTTGGCATTATCCTTTATCTTGTATCCGAACGCATTCGCCTTATCTGCAATGTTTATCATGATATAGCAAGGGGTGAGCATGAAAGTTGCTCAACAAGTTTAAATATAATTTAAGGATATATCATGATTGAAAGAGTCTGAATAATAGGCTAGCTATAATTCATCAATATAATTGAGAACTAGCACGAACAAACTTTTGACTGAACAAGTATTGAATATTAACAAATATATCTGGACCAACTGGTAATGAAGGTGATAAGCCTTTCATACCTGACTTATACATGCAATATGTACAGAGTACAATTCCACATGGCAATCAGCAATGATTAACCATAAGCATATCTGAATAAAACAACTCTTAGTAGAGTTAAGTAAAACTTGCCTGAACCGTTGATTACCGCTATGCAATTTAATAAGCTTTGTCTGAAGACCTATTACTAATAATATGTATTTTTAAGTTAGAATAACATCATCGCGGTGTTTAAAAAATAACCTAAACACATAACACATAACCCTATCAGTCTATACCACACATAACACCTAGCCTCAAGTCAAACTATCGCAGTCCGAGTTGAGTTCGGTACAATTCTAAGATCCCGACGATCTAGTCGGACTTTTCTCGAGTCTAAGATTAATTAAATTCTGCCTGAACACTTAACAATTATCTTAAATAATTTATTATCAGTCACAATATATATATATATATATATATATATATATATATATATATATATATATATATATATTATAGACTTGCAATAATTTTCAAATAACAACTACCTTTAATTCACTTAATATTATTAATCTTGATAATATTTAATTCACCTCTTAGTATTATTAGTTCACTAATAATACTTTTATTCGCTTACTAATCTTAATAATATTTCAATACTTTACTAATATTATTAATCCTCTTAATAATATTTTAATCATCCAATAATACTTAATTTAATATTATTAATTTTTTAATAATATTTTAATCTAATATTATTAATCATTTAATAATATTTTAATCATTTATTAATGCTTAAATCAAATACTATTAACCATTTAATAATATTTTAATAAAGTTTTAACCTTAATATTTTTATTTACTTAACAATATCATATTCTAATATTGATAATATCATAATAATATTTTAATAATTTTTTAGATTAATAAACAATTTATTCTAATTGTTCACCCTTTATTAAACCTCTTATTTAATTTCCATAAAAGGTCATAAATAATATTTCTTATTATAAATTACAAAAATGCCCTAAAATAGTCAAAATATTATATATTAGGAGTATTCAAGTATTAAAATCATATTTTCTTATTTAAGACATCATTTAACTAATTATTTTATTTTATTCATAACTTAATCATTTTTAGGAAATATAGCAAACTGATTCCAAAAATTCTCATTTTTTAGATTTGGACAGTATATGACCCAACAATGATCCCCAAAAATTTCTAGGATTTTAGAAAAAGATTTACTAATTTTAAAGTGCCCAAAATACTTGGATCTTGCTTCATTTTTCATAAATCGAGTTTTGCTCAGAAAAATCTGAAATTTTTAGGGTATACTCTCATAACATATATAAACCTACTATAAAAATTTCGGAATTTTTCAGTGTATACACAGTGAGAAAGTTGAGTGTTAATATTTAGGAGTCTTTTACGGAAATAGCCATTACGCACAACCTATAAACCGAAACGTGTCCGTTCTTTTTCCTACACGTAGATAACTTCTTAAGGTACCTCTGTGATTTTTCCTAGATTTTTAGAAGACATAAAACAGACCGAAACAGCCTCAAGAAAAATGGGAATAGTAGCTATTTTAGGGTTTCAAAGCCTCAATATACTATGTGGACTATTTTTGGGAAAACAGTCCCCATGGCTTCAACACTTGCTAGATTTGTGTTCTACCACTTGGGTTTAGTAGATAACTCGTGTATCTAGCACCCCCTTCGACGGATCATAAATCCAAGTTGTAAAACTTGAGTTATACAATATTTAGTGGAAGAAAAACAAGGGTTTCACCCCTTGGAGAACATATGCTCATTTTCTTGCTCTAAACCTTTGATCTAACACTTAAGATACTTAGTTCCATATATGATAATATGTAGAACTAGGGTATCTTGAGTATTAGTTCATAACCCCAACAAAACTCAAGCTATAATACAAAGTAGAAGAAGAAGATGAAGATTAGGTTATACCTTGATTTAGCGGCAACCTTCTTTGATTTGCCAAAGTAAGTAATGAACTTAGGATGCATCAAATAAACTAGCACACCTCGCTCACTCTCACAAAAACCGAACTCTCTCTCTTTCATCTCTCTCTTGAATGCTACTAGCTTGGGAGAAAAAAATAGAAGAAGAAGAATGAGAGAAAATAAATGTCTAGCAAATGAATGAGTGATATAACTATTATCCCCCATATTTTTATTGTCCCATAGATAAAAGACTACACCTTATCTCTTCAATTAGCCTAATCATGTGATTAAGGATGCTTAATAGATTTGCAACCAATGGGAGATTGACACACATGTACTTCTGTGTAAGATTTCTACTAATGGACATTGATTAGCATAATCTTCTTGCCATAAAAAGGCCTAATTGGCCGGTCCCCCGTTGCCCATTATATCTCCCAATTTGCATTTATTTTAAAACACAAATTTGATTAATCAAAAGCCTAAAATACCCTTAATCAAGTGGGCTAAGTATTCGTTTGCATTTTATTTTCTTTGGGCTTCTTCCTTGATTATTTTGGGCCATGTAATAAACATAGTCTAATAATTTTAATATATGTTACCTAAATTGTTTATTTAGGGTTTCCATTCCCAATCTTATGAAATTTAATTACTTATACATGTGACTTTAGCTCATAACCTAATTAGGTTTACAAGAAATAGGTTTAAAATTATTAGTCACTTGGAATAACAAGATTATCCACTTAAGTTAGTATACATATTAAATACTAACCTTTCCTTATTACCATAACCCTTAGGTTATTTAATTGTCTTACCTAATGCATAATTAGGTTACGAAGCTTTCATTTTTTAATGAAATCTATAAATGTATATATCCATAACTATAGTATATATGTTTATTGATCCATGCACCACTTCACATATGTTGTCACATATTAAATCTGTAAGACCCCGAATTTTATGAAATAAAAGTATTCAATTTTTCTTATAATTACTATTCAGTAAATGGTTAAATTGATAAATGTTAAAGTTAAGGGTGATATATGATTTTTTTTCAAAATACACAAGTAGTTATAAAATAATCATTGTTGTCGGGGAATATTCGTTTGGTCGTGGAATATTCTTTCTGTCGGGGAATATTCGTACGACGGCGCAGCTATTTGTGGGCCCCATAACGAATAACTGTCGGGTGAAGAAAATGATAAATTTGAGTTTTTACAAATAACGGCGTAGTTGTTACCGTTAACACTGTTAGAATACCCGGTGGTTAAAATACAGTAATACGCGTTATTGCACAGTAGCACACGGTATTGCATAGTATTTTTGAAATTATTGATTCTTACGTAAGAAGGCACTACTCAATAATTGTTACAGTAATTACTGTTCAATATTTTATTTTATTGATTCAATAATTGCTACGTTGAAATTTTGTATTATTGTTGTTCAATAATTGTTGCTGCACAGTATTTTCCTTTATCAGATCAATAATTCATATTATTTGAATAATATTATTAGATAACATTATTGTCAATGTCTAGAAAGTTCTGTCTAAGGAGAGGTTTGGTCATCTAATTGCGCGCCAGTAAGGAGAAATTCTTATTGGAAAGCCCCCTCTTTCCTGGGAACGGCCTGGTTGTCATAAATGTGATTCTGTAATATTATTTGTGAATAATTATTGATTCATATGATAAGAAAATATTTATTTTATGTGGATATAAATGAGGGATATATTTTTGTGGTTAAAAATGAAGGAGTTAATGTTGAGGTGTTTTATCTATATTTTTGTCGGAACGGAATTATTGAAAATCAAATTAGGGTTTTTGAGATATTTTGCGGGGGTTATAATTTTTAATCCGACCGTTGGATCGTGGTAATTTTTGGATATGTTATACATATATAAGTTGAGTATATGTCCACAAATTTTGAACCGTTAAAAATGAACGTATGATTTATTATGAATTTTACGAGATGACTGATTCAGAAATTGTTGAATTTTTGGAGTTTATCATTTTGGTGGAAAATTCTAGAATTGGTGGGCCCCACTTGTGGTTGGTGAAGAAATATGCTGAATTATATTTCAAATGTGGTGGGTGGGAATAGTAGCAGGTAAAGCCATCAGGTTGCAGGTCAAACCTACCAAAATTTTCCTATAAATAGAGGGCTAAGTTAGAATTGAAAATCACACCAAAAACATAAGCTTTCTCTCTTTCTCTCTCTATATTATGAAGCATATTTTGTGAGTATTTAGATACTTTGAGAGTTGCTATTCAGTGTAAGTTTCCTTCGGCTTTGCATTCCAGTCAGAAATACTGCACTTTTGAGGTAAGGGATAGTAAGGGATATTAAGGGATTTTAAGGGTTGTTATGATTTTCAGTTTCGTAATTTTTCTGATCTTCAAAAATTCTGGAAAAATTTGAAATGATATTTTGATGAGTTTTCTTGATTGTGTCCAAAAATGGTGATTTTTGGATGTATAGATTAAGAGTTATGAATTTTACGGGAAAAGACTATTTTAAAAGTAACCGCTTATAATTCCTTGTGGTTAACTCCAAAATTGATGAAATTTTTATTGGGAGTACATGTATATGATAGAAGTATACTATGTAAATTTCAGAATTTTTGGACAAAAGTACAATTTTTGATAAATGTCTAAATATTCGGCTGCTTTGGCCATATGAAAAATAGTAAATGACTTTTAAAAATTCTGAGAAAAATATATGTTCACTATGTGACTATATTATGCTAAATCCCAGAAAAGAAATATTTTTGGAACTGATTTGGTATTTTTCATGAAAATGGTCTAGTTATGAGTAAATGAATTAAATATGTTTTTGTGAAGTAAGAAAATTGAAAAATAGGATTTTATGGCTTGAGAATCCTATATGAGGTATATGCAGATTTTTGATGAGGGTTTTGGTTATTGATGATGAAATTATAAGAGTTGGCATTTTATGATGATTAAATGCATTAATTAGTAAAGTGTAAACAATTAAAATAAATTGTTTATAAATTTAAGTAATGTTATTCTTTCAATATCATTATACCGAAATATTGGTATGAATTTTATTGTAGAATTTCTATCTTTTGTGTCGGGGTTACTATTCATGAGTTACGAATATTACTCTTGAGATTAAAACTATATGTTGATCATATTATTTTTATCATCATATATAACATTTTTATAACCCTGATGTTGAAATTCTCTTTCACTGGAGTGTAAAGATGGATAGATTATTGGTATGATCATGACTAGGGTTCTCTTTGGCCTGTAGTGCAAAGTTGAATTGTGACTGGTATGATCATGACCATTGAATTTATAATTGAATATCTTAAGCTTAAGTGCAAAGGTGAATTGATCAACATGGTTATAATTATTGTTTATATAAATTCTGAAATGATTATATATTTCTTTGAGATATGAATATATTTGGCCTGTAGTGCAAATATGAATTGTTGATGAATATCTTTGGCATGTAGTGCAAAGATGGCCTGTTGATGAATATCTTTGGCCTGTAGTGCAAAGATGAACTGTTGTTGAATATCTTTGGCCCGTAGTGCAAAGATGGTTTGTTGATGAATATCTTTGGCCCGTAGTGCAAAGATGGATTTGTTAGTATGATTATAAACAGGAACTGTGATTTGGTATAACCATGATCTTTGATGTTTCAGGTAAAGACAGGTGATGAAAATATTCTTCGTCCTGGGTGCGAAGAAAAATTTATAGTCACAATTATGATTATGAGTTATTCATATGATTGTGGAAAGGAACTGTTGATTGATGTTACAGGGATAAAACATTGTTGATGGATTTTTAACATGGAGAAGATAATAGACTTTATAGTCTATTTGACTCTTCTAATGGATTGCTCGTTCCGCTGCAACTATGGTTAAAATTTTTATCATTTACCATATGTTCTAAATCTCTGATTTATTATTGATGAAGGCTATTGATAATTTAATTATCTTTAGTCATGATATTCTTTACTGAGCTAGTTGTGCTCACCCTTTTGCTTCACAATTCCTTTCAGGTAATAAGAGTGTAGATGGGTCGAGCGAGGGTAACGGGGAAATAGAACGGTGGTCTCTAGCTGTGGATGTTCTCCCGAAGCAATATAGAAAAGTTCATTTAGTAGTTATATTTGGTGAATCCAATAGGGTAAGGTGTACCCAACGTTGGAAGGGTGGTTTGCCACTATCATACAAGATGTCTAACGACATACAACCTCGTGTCATCATAAGACAGGGATGTGCTCATCCACTTGCTGAGTATATATACGAGCACTACCTATATAATCTTGGTGTTTGTTTGAAGTATAATTCTCAATTAGAGATAGTAGAGATAATGATATGTCAAGAGAAGACTCACCATTGGGAAGAATATGATAGTAATCTTTTCGTTTTTCTTTGGGGTCTATTGGGTCAACCAAGGATAATTCTGTGGCCATATGATATCTATCATAACCTAGATGCGTGGCCTCCCATGTACGAAGGTTTCCTTGAGCACTTTCCAAAGATTCTAATTTCTAAAACAGTTTTTGACTATACCTTTATGTAAGGTGTTATTGTGAGGTGATGTCCACGGTTGGAACATGAGTCACATTTGGTATATATTTGTATCCAAACTCACAGCATATGTGTTGTTGTATTTTGCACGACAATTGTTGTAATAAAGTTGTAGTTATTTTCTGTACCATGTATTTGACGACTCAGAATGGGTTGGGTGGAATGAACCTATTTTGGGGTTGTCACAGGTGGTATCAGAGCTTGGGGATATGATCTCTGGCGGAGATCGGGAAATACAACTAGGAGGGGAGAGATGAGTAAATCCTTCGCTAGTGTGTCCTACCTAAGCTTATTTGTTGGTCAGTCATAATATCGGGATATTATGTGATATGTTAATTTGTTAAATTAACACTTGTTTTGAAGCTGTATTCTAGAATGTTATTTGAAATACAGGAGATGAGCAATGGAGAAATTATGATGACAGAGAAGATGGAATTTGAAATGAAAGGAAGGTATTCTCAACTCTTTGAAATACCAGGTACGTAAATTTCGGGGACGAAATTTCATAAGGAGGGGAGATTGTAAGACCCCGAATTTTATGAAATAAAAGTATTCAAATTTTCTTATAATTACTATTCAGTAAATGGTTAAATTGATAAATGTTAAAGTTAAGGGTGATATATGATTTTTTTTCAAAATACACAAGTAGTTATAAAATAATCATTGTTGTCGGGGAATATTCGTTTGGTCGTGGAATATTCTTTCTGTCGGGGAATATTCGTACGACGGCGCAGCTATTTGTGGGCCCCATAACGAATAACTGTCGGGTGAAGAAAATGATAAATTTGAGTTTTTACAAATAACGGCGTAGTTGTTACCGTTAACACTGTTAGAATACCCGGTGGTTAAAATACAGTAATACGCGTTATTGCACAGTAGCACACGGTATTGCATAGTATTTTTGAAATTATTGATTCTTACGTAAGAAGGCACTACTCAATAATTGTTACAGTAATTACTGTTCAATATTTTATTTTATTGATTCAATAATTGCTACGTTGAAATTTTGTATTATTGTTGTTCAATAATTGTTGCTGCACAGTATTTTCCTTTATCAGATCAATAATTCATATTATTTGAATAATATTATTAGATAACATTATTGGCAATGTCTAGAAAGTTCTGTCTAAGGAGAGGTTTGGTCATCTAATTGCGCGCCAGTAAGGAGAAATTCTTATTGGAAAGCCCCCTCTTTCCTGGGAACGGCCTGGTTGTCATAAATGTGATTCTGTAATATTATTTGTGAATAATTATTGATTCATATGATAAGAAAATATTTATTTTATGTGGATATAAATGAGGGATATATTTTTGTGGTTAAAAATGAAGGAGTTAATGTTGAGGTTTTTATCTATATTTTTGTCGGAATGGAGGTATTGAAAATCAAATTAGGGTTTTTGAGATATTTTGCGGGGGTTATAATTTTTAATCCGACCGTTGGATCGTGGTAATTTTTGGATATGTTATACATATATAAGTTGAGTATATGTCCACAAATTTTGAACCGTTAAAAATGAACGTATGATTTATTATGAATTTTACGAGATGACTGATTCAGAAATTGTTGAATTTTTGGAGTTTATCATTTTGGTGGAAAATTCTAGAATTGGTGGGCCCCACTTGTGGTTGGTGAAGAAATGTGCTGAATTATATTTCAAATGTGGTGGGTGGGAATAGTAGCAGGTAAAGCCATCAGGTTGCAGGTCAAACCTACCAAAATTTTCCTATAAATAGAGGGCTAAGTTAGAATTGAAAATCACACCAAAAACATAAGCTTTCTCTCTTTCTCTCTCTATATTATGAAGCATATTTTGTGAGTATTTAGATACTTTGAGAGTTGCTATTCAGTGCAAGTTTCCTTCAGCTTTGCATTCCAGTCAGAAGTACTGCTCTTTTGAGGTAAGGGATAGTAAGGGATATTAAGGGATTTTAAGGGTTGTTATGATTTTCAGTTTCGTAATTTTTCTGATCTTCAAAAATTCTGGAAAAATTTGAAATGATATTTTGATGAGTTTTCTTGATTGTGTCCAAAAATGGTGATTTTTGGATGTATAGATTGAGAGTTATGAATTTTATGAGAAAAGACTATTTTAAAAGTAACCGCTTATAATTCCTTGTGGTTAACTCCAAAATTGATGAAATTTTTATTGGGAGTACATGTATATGATAGAAGTATACTCTGTAAATTTCAGAATTTTTGGACAAAAGTACAATTTTTGATAAATGTCTAAATATTCGGCTATTTTGGCCATATGAAAAATAGTAAATGACTTTTAAAAATTCTGAGAAAAATATATGTTCACTATGGGACTATATTATGCTAAATCCCAGAAAAGAAATATTTTTGGAACTGATTTGGTATTTTTCATGAAAATGGTCTAGTTATGAGTAAATGAATTAAATATGTTTTTGTGAAGTAAGAAAATTGAAAAATAGGATTTTATGGCTTGAGAATCCTATATGAGGTATATGCAGATTTTTGATGAGGGTTTTGGTTATTGATGATGAAATTATAAGAGTTGGCATTTTATGATGATTAAATGCATTAATTAGTAAAGTGTAAACAATTAAAATAAATTGTTTATAAATTTAAGTAATGTTATTCTTTCAATATCATTATACCGAAATATTGGTATGAATTTTATTGTAGAATTTCTATCTTTTGTGTCGGGGTTACTATTCATGAGTTACGAATATTACTCTTGAGATTAAAACTATATGTTGATCATATTATTTTTATCATCATATATAACATTTTTATAACCCTGATGTTGAAATTCTCTTTCACTGGAGTGTAAAGATGGATAGATTATTGGTATGATCATGACTAGGGTTCTCTTTGGCCTGTAGTGCAAAGTTGAATTGTGACTGGTATGATCATGACCATTGAATTTATAATTGAATATCTTAAGCTTAAGTGCAAAGGTGAATTGATCAACATGGTTATAATTATTGTTTATATAAATTCTGAAATGATTATATATTTCTTTGAGATATGAATATATTTGGCCTGTAGTGCAAATATGAATTGTTGATGAATATCTTTGGCATGTAGTGCAAAGATGGCCTGTTGATGAATATCTTTGGCCTGTAGTGCAAAGATGAACTGTTGTTGAATATCTTTGGCCCGTAGTGCAAAGATGGTTTGTTGATGAATATCTTTGGCCCGTAGTGCAAAGATGGATTTGTTAGTATGATTATAAACAGGAACTGTGATTTGGTATAACCATGATCTTTGATGTTTCAGGTAAAGACAGGTGATGAAAATATTCTTCGTCCTGGGTGCGAAGAAAAATTTATAGTCACAATTATGATTATGAGTTATTCATATGATTGTGGAAAGGAACTGTTGATTGATGTTACAGGGATAAAACATTGTTGATGGATTTTTAACATAGAGAAGATAATAGACTTTATAGTCTATTTGACTCTTCTAATGGATTGCTCGTTCCGCTGCAACTATGGTTAAAATTTTTATCATTTACCATATGTTCTAAATCTCTGATTTATTATTGATGAAGGCTATTGATAATTTAATTATCTTTAGTCATGATATTCTTTACTGAGCTAGTTGTGCTCACCCTTTTGCTTCACAATTCCTTTCAGGTAATAAGAGTGTAGATGGGTCGAGCGAGGGTAACGGGGAAATAGAACGGTGGTCTCTAGCTGTGGATGTTCTCCCGAAGCAATATAGAAAAGTTCATTTAGTAGTTATATTTGGTGAATCCAATAGGGTAAGGTGTACCCAACGTTGGAAGGGTGGTTTGCCACTATCCTACAAGATGTCTAACGACATACAACCTCGTGTCATCATAAGACAGGGATGTGCTCATCCACTTGCTGAGTATATATACGAGCACTACCTATATAATCTTGGTGTTTGTTTGAAGTATAATTCTCAATTAGAGATAGTAGAGATAATGATATGTCAAGAGAAGACTCACCATTGGGAAGAATATGATAGTAATCTTTTCGTTTTTCTTTGGGGTCTATTGGGTCAACCAAGGATAATTCTGTGGCCATATGATATCTATCATAACCTAGATGCGTGGCCTCCCATGTACGAAGGTTTCCTTGAGCACTTTCCAAAGATTCTAATTTCTAAAACAGTTTTTGACTATACCTTTATGTAAGGTGTTATTGTGAGGTGATGTCCACGGTTGGAACATGAGTCACATTTGGTATATATTTGTATCCAAACTCACAGCATATGTGTTGTTGTATTTTGCACGACAATTGTTGTAATAAAGTTGTAGTTATTTTCTGTACCATGTATTTGACGACTCAGAATGGGTTGGGTGGAATGGACCTATTTTGGGGTCGTTACAAAATCACTATATAATACAAAGTTTTAAATATCAATAATGTACATACATATATAGTGACTTAAAATTCACGGTTATTAACCTTTAGGGTTTTCAAAAATAGAAAATTAATATTTCTAAATTGTAATTAGGATTCTCGAATTAAATTAAACTTTCTCATTCATAAATCAATCTTGTTAATTAGGATTATTTTATCCCAATTTAAATTTCTAATTTAGCAATTAAGTTCATAATTTTACATCAAGGTTTCTGACGGAACAATTAGGGTTTAAAAATTTGAAATTAGGGTTTGCTAATTAATTAAGCTTTATCCTAATTAATACTATAATTAATATCACTTAAGCATTATAATTATCCTTTAAATTCCCAAATTAGGGTTTCTAATTTCTGAATTGGGGTTTTAGATTTTTGGAACTGAAATTAGGGTTTCAGAACCGGTTTTAGGATTTCTTATCAGTCATTAGGGTTTTCTAACTGAACGTCGTTCATAATATATACTTGGGGTTTGACACTAATATAATTTATCTGGTCAACCCTTGACCCTTAACCACATTCTGAACACATACATAACTATATACACAGAACATATTCACATATACACTTAATCCTGAATAATTCACCTAAATCCTTCATAGAGTTTTTAAATCCTCAAAATTTCTTCTCAAAAATATCAAACGCATATACTCATTTTCTGTCTAGGTCTATCATTTGACCTTAAATCCATCATTTTAGATTTTTAAAAATTTTCTAAATTCTCGGGTTGTCACAGGTCACATAGCTCAATTTTGTCCTATAGCGAAATCAAGACCAGCAGGGATGGTGGCACCAAAGGCGGATACGGACAAAACAAAGTCGGCGGTTTCAGGAAGAGCGTGTTTTGTGACTTCTCAAAAAGCGAGTATCCCGAACGAAGTTAGCACGAGTTAGTTCATTATAAACTCTTGCGAAGTTTATACCTTACTAGATACCGGTTCTACCAATTCTTGTATCTCTTCAACTTGTGCTCAACGTTTAAACTTTACTCCGGAGAAATTGGACTTTTACTTATCTGTTGAAACTCTGTTAGGAGAAACTTTTGTTACATCTACTGTTTATAAATCTTGCTTCATCCAAGTTCCATCACATTACCTGTTGATCTTATCTCTTTAAATATACTTGCATTTGATGTGATTTTAGGGATTGATTGGTTAACTACTCATCATGCCAAAATTGATTATTTTCGTAAGGTTATTAGTTTTCATATTCCTAACCAACCTGTTATGCGAATTCAAGCAACCAAACCACTAAAGTCAATCATTATCATATCAAGCCATAAAGCTATTCGTTTATTAAAAAACGGATGTCAAACTTTCTTAGCCCATGTCATGGATTTGAACAAAAATACGTCAGAAGGTGATAAGCCTTTCATACCTGACTTATACATACAATATGTACAGAGTACAATTCCACATGGCAATCAGCAATGATTAACCATAAGCGTATCTGAATAAAACAACTCTTAGTAGAGTTAAGTAAAACTTGCCTGAACCGTTGATTACCGCTATGCAATTTAATAAGCTTTGTCTGAAGACCTATTACTAATAATATGTATTTTTAAGTTAGAATAACATCATCACGGTGTTTAAAAAATAACCTAAACACATAACACATAACCCTATCAGTCTATACCACACATAACACCTAGCCTCAAGTCAAACTATTGCAATCCGAGTTGAGTTCGGTACAATTCTAACATCCCGACGATCTAGTCGGACTTTTCTCGAGTCTAAGATTAATTAAATTCTGCCTGAACACTTAACAATTATCTTAAATAATTTATTATCAGTCACAATATATATATATATATATATATTATATATATATATATATATATATATTATAGATTTGCAATAATTTTCAGATAATAACTACCTTTAATTCACTTAATATTATTAATCTTGATAATATTTAATTCACCTCTTAGTATTATTAGTTCACTAATAATACTTTTATTCGCTTACTAATCTTAATAATATTTCAATACTTTACTAATATTATTAATCCTCTTAATAATATTTTAATCATCCAATAATACTTAATTTAATATTATTAATCTTTTAATAATATTTTAATCTAATATTATTAATCATTTAATAATACTTTAATCATTTATTAATGCTTAAATCAAATACTATTAACCATTTAATAATATTTTAATGAAGTTTGAATCTTAATATTTTTATTTACTTAACAATATCATATTCTAATATTAATAATATGATAATAATATTTTAATAATTTATTAGATTAATAAACAATTTATTCTAATTGTTCACCCTTTATTAAATCTCTTATTTAATATCCATAAAAGGTCATAAATAATATTTCTTATTATAAATTTCGAAAATGCCCTAAAATAGTCAAAATATTATATATTAGGAGTATTCAAGTATTAAAATCATATTTTCTTATTTAAGACATCATTTAACTAATTATTTTATTTTATTCATAACTTAATCATTTTTAGGAAATATAGCAAACTGATTCCAAAAATTCTAATTTTCTGGA
The DNA here is from genome assembly GCA_016801055.1 of Panax notoginseng. NCBI lineage: Eukaryota > Viridiplantae > Streptophyta > Magnoliopsida > Apiales > Araliaceae > Panax > Panax notoginseng. Next base: position 157,996,712 of record CM029014.1, read on the forward strand.
TTTGGACAGTATATAACCCAAAAATGATCCCCAAAATTTTCTAGAATTTTAGAAAATGATTTACTAATTTTAAAGTGCCCAAAATACTTTGATCTTGCTTCATTTTTCATAAATCGAGTTTTGCTCAGAAAAATCTGAAATTTTTAGGGTATACTCTCATAACATATATAAACCTACTATAAAAATTTCGGAATTTTCCAGTGTATACACAGTGAGAAATTCGAGTGTTAATATTTACGAGTCCTTTACGGAAATAGCCATTACGCACAACCTATAAACCGAAACGCGTCCGTTCTTTTTCCTACACATAGATAACTTCTTAAGGTACCTCTGTTATTTTTTCTAGATTTTTAGATGACTTAAAACAGACCGAAACAGCCTCAAGAAAAATGAGAATAGTAGCTATTTTAGGGTTTCAAAGCCTCAATATACTATGTGGACTGTTTTTGGAAAAACAGTCCCCATGGCTTCAACACTTGCTAGATTTGTGTTCTACCACTTGGGTTTAGTAGATAACTCATGTATCTAGCACCCCCTTCGATGGATCACAAATCCAAGTTGTAAAACTTGAGTTATACAATATTTAGTGGAAGAAAAACAAGGGTTTCACCCCTTGGAGAACATATGCTCATTTTCTTGCTCTAAACCTTTGATCTAACACTTAAGATACTTAGTTCCATACATGATGATATGTAGAACTAGGGTATCTTGAGTATTAGTTCATAACCTCAACAAAACTCAAGCTATAATACAAAGAAGAAGAAGAAGATGAAGATTAGGTTATACCTTGATTTAGCGGCAACCTTCTTTGATTTGCCAAAGTAAGTAATGAACTTAGGATGCATCAAATAAACTAGCACACCTCGCTCACTCTCACAAAAACCGAACTCTCTCTCTTTCTTCTCTCTCTTGAATGCTACTAGCTTGGGAGAAAAAAATAAAAGAAAAAGAATGAGAGAAAATGAATGTCTAGCAAATGAATGAGTGATATAACTATTATCCCCCATATTTTTATTGTCCCATAGATAAAAGACTACACCTTATCTCTTCAATTAGCCTAATCATGTAATTAAGGATGCTTAATAGATTTGCAACCAATGAGAGATTGACACACATGTACTTGTGTGTAAGATTTCTACTAATGGACATTGATTAGCATAATCTTCTTGCCATAAAAAGGCCTAATTGGCCGGTCCCCCCTCGCCCATTATATCTCCCAATTTGCTTTTATTTTAAAACACAAATTTGATTAATCAAAAGTCTAAAATACCCTTAATCAAGTGGGCTAAGTATTTGTTTGCATTTTATTTCCTTTTGGCTTCTTCCTTGACTATTTTGGGCCATGTAATAAACATAGTCTAACAATTTTAATATATGTTACCCAAATTGTTTATTTAGGGTTTTCATTCCCAATCTTATGAAATTTAATTACTTATACATGTGACTTTAGCTCATAACCTAATTAGGTTTACAAGAAATAGGTTTAAAATTATTAGTCACTTGGAATAACAAGATTATCCACTTATGTTAGTATACATATTAAATACTAACCTTTCCTTATTACCATAACCATTAGGTTATTTAATTGTCTCACCTAATGCATAATTAGGTTACGAAACTTTCATTTTTTAATGAAATCTATAAATGTACATATCCATAACTATAGTATATATGTTTATTGATCCATGCACCACTTCACATATGTTGTCACATATTAAATCACTATATAATACAAAGTTTTAAATATCAATAATGTACATACATATATAGTGACTTAAAATTCACGGTTATTAACCCTTAGGATTTTCAAAAATAGAAAATTAATATTTCTAAATTGTAATTAGGATTCTCGAATTAAATTAAACTTTTCCATTCATAAATCAATCTTGTTAATTAGGATTATTTTATCCCAATTTAAATTGCTAATTTAGCAATTAAGTTCATAATTTTACATCAGGGTTTCTGACTGAACAATTAGGGTTTAAAAATTTAAAATTAGGGTTTGCTAATTAATTAAGCTTTACCCTAATTAATACTATAATTAATATCACTTAAGCATTATAATTATCCTTTAAATTCCCAGATTAGGGTTTCTAATTTCTGAATTGGGGTTTCAGATTTTTGGAACTGAAATTAGGGTTTCAGAACCGGTTTTAGGGTTTCTTATCAGTCATTAGGGTTTTCTAACTGAACGTTGTCGTTCATAATATATAGTTGGGGTTTGACACTAATATAATTTATCTAGTCAACCCTTGACCCTTAACCACATTCTAAACACATACATAACCTTATACACAGAACATATTCACATATACACTTAATCCTGAATAATTCACCTAAATCCTTCATAGAATTTTTAAATCCTCAAAATTCCTTCTCAAAAATATCCAACGCATATACTCATTTTCTGTCTAGGTCTATCATTTGACCTTAAATCCATCATTTTAGATTTTTAAAAATTTTCTAAATTCTCGGGTTGTCACAGGTCACATAGCTCAATTTTGTCCTATAGCGAAATCAAGACCAGCTGGGATGGTGGCACCAAAGGCGGATACAGACAAAACAAAGTCGGCGGTTTCAGGAAGAGCATTTTTTGTGACTTCTCAAAAAGCGAGTAACCCGAACGAAGTTAGCACGAGTTAGTTCATTATAAACTCTTGCGATGTTTATATCTTACTAGATACCGGTTCTACCAATTCTTTTATCTCTTCAACTTGTGCTCAACGTTTAAATTTTACTCCAGAGAAATTGGATTTTGACTTATCTGTTGAAACTCCGTTAGGAGAAACTTTTGTTACATCCACTGTTTATAAATCTTGCTTGATCCAAGTTGGCACCATCACATTACCTGTTGATCTTATCTCTTTAAAGATACTTACATTTGATGTGATTTTAGGGATTGATTGGTTAACTACTCATCATACCAAAATTGATTATTTTCGTAACGTTGTTAGTTTTCATATTCCTAACCAACCTGTTATGCGAATTCAAGCAACCAAACCACTAAAGTCAATCACTATCATATCAAGCCATAAAGCTATTCGTTTATTAAAAAATGAATGTCAAACTTTCTTAGCCCATGTCATGGATTTGAACAAAAATACGTCAGAAGGTGATAAGCCTTTCATACCTGACTTATACATACAATAAGTACATAATACAATTTCACATGGCAATCAGCAATGATTAACCATAACCATATCTGAATAAAACAACTCTTAGTAGAGTTAAGTAAAACTTGTCTGAACCGTTGATTACCGCTATGCAATTTAATAAGCTTTGTGTGAAGACCTATTACAAATAATATGTATTTTTAAGTTAGAATAATATCATCACGGTGTTTAAAAAATATCCTAAACATATAACACATAACCCTATCAGTCTATACCACACATAACACCTAGCCTCAAGTCAAACTATTGCAATCCGAGTTGAGTTCGGTACAATTCTAACATCCCGACGATCTAGTCGGACTTTTCTCGAGTCTAAGATTAATTACATTCTGCCTGAACACTTAACAATTATCTTAAATAATTTATTATCAGTCACAATATATATATATATATATATATATATATATATATATATATATATTATAGACTTGCAATAATTTTCAGATAAAAACTACCTTTAATTCACTTAATATTAATAATCTTGATAATATTTAATTCACATCTTAGTATTATTAGTTCACTAATAATACTTTTATTCGTTTACTAATCTTAATAATATTTCAATACTTTACTAATATTATTAATCCTCTTAATAATATATTAATCATCCAATAATACTTAATTTAATATTATTAATCTTTTAATAATATTTTAATCTAATATTATTAATCATTTAATAATACTTTAATCATTTATTAATGCTTAAATCAAATACTATTAACCATTTCATAATATTTTAATGAAGTTTTAATCTTAATATTTTTATTTACTTAACAATATCATATTCTAATATTAATAATATGATAATAATATTTTAATAATTTATTAGATTAATAAACAATTTATTCTAATTGTTCACCCTTTATTAAACCTCTTATTTAATATCCATAAAAGGTCATAAATAATATTTCTTATTATAAATTACCAAAATGCCCTAAAATAGTCAAAATATTATATATTAGGAGTATTCAAGTATTAAAATCATATTTTCTTATTTAAGACATCATTTAACTAATTATTTTATTTTATTCATAACTTAATCATTTTTAGGAAATATAGCAAACTGATTCCAAAAATTCTCATTTTCTAGATTTGGACAGTATATGACCCAGCAATTATCCCCAAAATTTTCTAGAATTTTAGAAAAAGATTTACTAATTTTAAAGTGCCCAAAATACTTGGATCTTCCTTCATTTTTCATAAATCGAGTTTTGCTCAGAAAAATCTAAAATTTTTAGGGTATACTCCCATAACATATATAAACCTATTATAAAAATTTCGGAATTTTTCAGCGTATACACAGTGAGAAAGTCGAGTGTTAATAGTTAGGAGTCCTTTACGGAAATAGCCATTACGCACAACCTATAAACCGAAACGCGTCCGTTCTTTTTCCTACACGTAGATAACTTCTTAAGGTACCTCTGTGATTTTTTCTAGATTTTTATAAGACTTAAACAGACCGAAACAGCCTCAAGAAAAATGGGAATAGTAGTTATTTTAGGGTTTCAAAGCCTCAATATACTATGTGGACTATTTTTGGGAAAATAGTCCCCATGGCTTCAACACTTGCTAGATTTGTGTTCTACCACTTGGGTTGAGTAGATAACTCGTGTATCTAGCACCCCCTTCGACGGATCACAAATCCAAGTTGTAAAACTTGAGTTATACAATATTTAGTGGAAGAAAAACAAGGGCTTCACCCCTTGGAGAACATATACTCATTTTCTTGCTCTGAACCTTTGATCTAACACTTAAGATACTTAGTTCCATACATGATGATATGTAAAACTAGGGTATCTTGAGTATTAGTTCATAACCCCAACAAAACTCAAGCTATAATACAAAGTAGAAGAAGATGATGAAGATTAGGTTATACCTTGATTTAGCGGCAACCTTCTTTGATTTGCCAAAGTAAGTAATGAGCTTAGGATGCATCAAATAAACTAGCACACCTCGCTCACTCTCACAAAAACTGAACTCTCTCTCTCTTTCATCTCTCTCTTGAATGCTACTAGCTTGGGAGAAAAAAATAGAAGAAGAAGAATGAGAGAAAATGAATGTCTAGCAAATGAATGAGTGATATAACTATTATCCCCCATATTTTTATTGTCCCATAGATAAAAGACTACACCTTATCTCTTCAATTAGCCTAATCATGTGATTAAGGATGCTTAATAGATTTGCAACCAATGGGAGATTGACACACATGTACTTCTGTGTAAGATTTCTACTAATGGACATTGATTAGCATAATCTTCTTGCCATAAAAAGGCCTAATTGGCCGGTCCCCCCTCGCCCATTATATCTCCCAATTTGCTTTTATTTTAAAACACAAATTTGATTAATCAAAAGTCTAAAATACCCTTAATCAAGTGGGCTAAGTATTTGTTTGCATTTTATTTCCTTTTGGCTTCTTCCTTGATTATTTTGGGCCATGTAATAAACATAGTCTAACAATTTTAATATATGTTACCCAAATTGTTTATTTAGGATTTTCATTCCCAATCTTATGAAATTTAATTACTTATACATGTGACTTTAGCTCATAACCTAATTAGGTTTACAAGAAATAGGTTTAAAATTATTAGTCACTTGGAATAACAAGATTATCCACTTATGTTAGTATACATATTAAATACTAACCTTTCCTTATTACCATAACCATTAGGTTATTTAATTGTCTCACCTAATGCATAATTAGGTTACGAAACTTTCATTTTTTAATGAAATCTATAAATGTACATATCCATAACTATAGTATATATGTTTATTGATCCATGCACCACTTCACATATGTTGTCACATATTAAATCACTATATAATACAAAGTTTTAAATATCAATAATGTACATACATATATAGTGACTTAAAATTCACGGTTATTAACCCTTAGGATTTTCAAAAATAGAAAATTAATATTTCTAAATTGTAATTAGGATTCTCGAATTAAATTAAACTTTTCCATTCATAAATCAATCTTGTTAATTAGGATTATTTTATCCCAATTTAAATTGCTAATTTAGCAATTAAGTTCACAATTTTACATCAGGGTTTCTGACTGAACAATTAGGGTTTAAAAATTTAAAATTAGGGTTTGCTAATTAATTAAGCTTTACCCTAATTAATACTATAATTAATATGTAAGACCCCAACTTATTAATGAATAAAATCAAATTTTCTCTAAATATTATTGTGAATAATAAGGGGTTAATTTGATATAATGCTTTGGTTATGGGTGAAATGTGCAAATTTTGCAAAATAAGCAAGTGGTTATAAAATATTTATTTTTGGTCGGTGAATATTCGGTTGGTCGTGGAATATTCTTGCTGTCGGGGAATATTCGTACGACGACGCAGCCTTGTGTGGGCCCCATAACGGAAAGCGATTGGATGAAGAAAACGACAAGTATAAGTTGTTTATACATAACGGCGTAGTTGTTACCGTTAATACTGTTGGAATACCCGGTGGTTAAAATACAGTAGCACACGGTATTGCACCAATTATTGATTCTTACGTAAGAAGGCACTACTCAATAATTGTTACAGTAGTTATTATTCAATATTTTATTTTATTGATTCAATAATTGCTGCGTTGATATTTTATATTATTGTTGTTTCAATAATTGTTGCTGCACAGTATTTTCATTTATCAGATCAATAATTCATATTATTTGAATGATATTATTAGATAACATTATTGGCAATGTCTAGAAAGTTCTGTCTAAGGAGAGGTATCAGCGACCGCACATCTGCGACCGCATATAGTCGCAGATGGGTATCAGCGACCGGATGCAGTCGCTAATAGTAGTCGCAGAAAATCTTGTCGCTAAAAAGACATCAACGACCAACAATAGCGACCGCATTATTAGCGACCGCAATCAGCGACCTCAGCTGTCGCTATTCTGACTCATGCTGAGTCATGCGTCAGACGTGATGTGGTACACGTGTCAGCGACTGGTAATAGCGACCGCATGCGGTCGCTGAAGTAGACGAACCTTACTGGGTCGCTAATACTGTATCAGCGACCGCACGCGGTCGCTGACTTTGTTTTTTTTTTAAATATTTTTCCTGTTTTATTGATTTCCCAAAAATAACCTGCTTTGTACCTGCTTTTTATCCCAACACACAGCAGTATATATAAGCATCCATCCATGATAACTACTATATGATAAACATCCATCCATACATACAGTCCAAAGAATGAATCTAAATCAACACAACACAATACAATCGTAAACATCCATATAATAGAATCGTAAACCAATACAGTCCAAAGATAAGTAGTTTAAAAGATTACAAGGCTTTAAAAATCTAAAAAACAAGTCTAACAAGGCTTTACAAATCTAACATGCATGACTGGTCTAGCTCTTCATGGATCATTCAAATTAGTACCCTGTAATTAACAAAAGAATAAAACATATATGTTACATGTGTTGATACTGCTATGACTTGGGGAAAGCTAAATAATAGAAAATGTACGTAATGAAACATTAAAAGTACCTGGTCGCCACCCTGATGCTGTGATGCTGCTGCTTCCGCCACTGCCTTTGCCAAGTCATCAGGATTCAGAGAATGCAGATGCCCGCCCAGTATAAGAAGAAGATCACGATTTTGACAGATCGCTCTCACACAGTCAGCAGGAGTATGATAGGCTGGATGACCTGATGACTGTGTAGACTGTGTAGACTGGGTAGCAGAGCTGCCTGTGCCACTGATGGTCGGGCGTCGTCTTTGTCCTTGACCTTTAACATAATTTTTCTTCACGACGGACGCCCTCTCCCACAATTCTTGATCAATCGCCGGACGCGGGGTGCCTTCAGGATAGTGCTCGTTCATTAAGCCCTTATAAGTGTCCTGTCAGAAGGTCAACAAATAAATAGTTAAAAATAAATACGAAATGCTAAAAAACATGACTATAATATATTTAAAGTTAACTTATTACCGCTATCTGAACAGCATCAGGCAGACCATCACGGGTGGCCACATACACATCTAACCAATTGATAGGTTGACCTTGAGACTCAGACTCCTACAGTTCATGTTCTCATATTAATATGTAAACATATGATATTTTAGCTACAAAACATGACTGTAAACATAAAGACAAATAACTAAGCCAATAAGCTTGTTATACATACGTACCCTAGCAGCAATATGTTGCAGCTGAGATATACTGCCGCCCTTGTACGTGCCTTTTGCCTTTTCGCCTTCAGATACACCTGAGGATCTGTTCGAGGCGGCAGTCTTACGTCTCTTGACCCAGCTCTCAGCTCTCCACTGCTCACACATCTGTACCCATATGGGATGTGCGCACCACCAGGGGCAATGCTCATGCATATACTGCTCACCCTGTCCTGGATGGTCAATCTTAGCATTGTGCAGGGCTTTCTGTCGTTCTTTGTTTAGATTATCTTTAGTCCGGACGGCGCACTTCTGCCAGAACAGTGCTTGAATAACTGATGCATGTGCGTCATCCCATCTATACCGCTTCTGCAAATAAAACAACAATAATAATATTAAAACTACTATAATACCATAATCCAACATTACTAAACTATTAGTTGATTAACTATGTATTATCTATCAGAGTGATTAAATAAATATACCTGAAATTCAGCCCAAACTGCATCCTTATGGGCGAGAGGTGTGCTCGCCCATGTAATCACTGGCGTAGGCCAGTTCTGTAAGCATAATTGTGAAATGCACTTCACAATTTTACTATCTTGAAAATCACTACAATATACAATAATTTACATTAAAATATATTTATAACAATGGAAATATTAAACCCTTATATATACACGATGTTTAACTTACGTGCTTTCTGGAGGAGGACGGATCTGTATAAGAATGCGATCATCCGGATTAGCCGGGGCCTTCGGCACATGATTAGGGCCCCGACCCAACCCGCGCTTTCGTGCAACAGGTTCAGAAGACATCTATAAATAAAAAAAATTAGGATGTTAGTATGAAATTATGAATGACAATTAATTGTATGAAATAGTTAACTACGATTACCATAAGTGAAAGGTACATAAACATGACTGCAAAATAGTTAACTACAACAACTATAAATGATATAGTTAAGGATATAGAGAACATTCCTATATAGAGAACATAAATGAAAGGTACATAATTATGAACTAAACATGAACATGAACATAAACATACATTTTGTACAATTAAAACTAAACATACATTTTAATGAAAATCGTTGTCTGATGAGTCAGAATCATTTTGTACAAGTATCGGAGATTCATAACCATCTTCAGATTCTGTGTCAGTGTCAGTCAATAACTCTTTCTCAATATCACTGTCATCCTGCACAATAACTGTCTCGGGATCCAATTCATCAGGTTCATCTCCACCCTCTAACTGGATTACATCATTGTTGTCCTCTATATTTATTATAGGAGGTCTTTGAAGCATTTCCTCTTGGTAGAAATCCCCGTCTATTACTTGGACACGACTACGCGCGGGAGTATGAATTACAACTTGCCAATCTGTAGGCGGTCTATCCCTTTTCCTAACTGGACTAGGAGTATAGTATACTTGTATTGTTTGAGTTGGTAATACAAACGGTTCGTTGGAGTACGCAGACCTATGGAGGTCAATATCGACGATTCCATGTCTGTCAACACGTATCCCTTTTTCAGAATCAAACCAATGGCACTTGAACAAGTGAATATGACCACCGTACGTGCCCTTGTACGACAACTCTACGATTTCCTCCAACTCCCCATAAAAGGCACGACCAAGCTCATTGTAACAATCTCCTTGGACACACACTCCAGAGTTCGTTGTTCTTTTACCGTGCTCATATGCCTTTGTGTGAAATTCACAACCATTTATTTTGTAACCATTGCGGGTGACTTGGTCCCTGTCTGGTCCCATAGCTAGGACTTGTACATTAGCCGGAATCGTTGATCCCTTAGTCAAAGCCTACAAAAACTCCATCTTATTAAATGAAGTCATAGTTAACATGGAGTATATATATATATATATTACGTGCTTAAAAATTAAACTTACTTTGTCCTTTAGCCAAAGTGCAAAGTTTTTATCCCGATTGATTTGAACATCTTTATCAGTTATGCCGGGATGCTTCACTTTTAACTCGTCATCGTACAATCTATACCATGTTATAAACATTAACATATTGGAATAAATTGTCAACTTAAAAGATAAATTATCAAGTTTACATGTGTACCTCACAAATTCGTCAATCTCCTCGCAATTGAGAAGAATGTAAGTATGTGCAGCATGTAATTCTTGCTCAGAGAGGAATATGCGCTTCCCTTTTCCATAAGCGCGGCCCGATAGACCAAATACAGATAGTCGACCATTTAGTTCAACATTTCCCCCATCATCATGTCTCGATACTCGATTGGCCTTTGTCAAGACTTCGTCCGGAAAATAGTCTGAGACAAACGTAGATATCTCATCGAAACTGTATGCCTCGCATATCGACCCCTCGATATAAGCTCTATTCTTAACCTTTCTCTTAAGGTTTCCCATCACCCTTTCGAAAGGGTACATCCATCTATATTGAACTGGACCCCCAACACGAGCTTCATAGGGAAGATGGATTTATAAATGCTCCATGGAGTCAAAAAAACCAGGTGGGAATATTTTTTCCAGTTTACACGTGATCTCTATGATGTTCTTCTCAAGTACAGACATGTCCTTCTCATTTAATGATTTTGAACATAAGTCTTTGAAGAAACGACTAAGATCCGTCAAAGCATCCCATATTAGTTTATCAAGCAGATCCCGAAATGCTATAGGCATGAGCCTCTCCATGAACACATGACAGTCATGACTCTTCATCCCTTACAATTTCCCACCCGTAACACACCTTGCAATGTTTGATGCATATCCATCTGGTAGTTTCAGAGACTTAACCCATGTGCATACATCTTCAACTTGCTTTTTGGACAATGTGTACTTTGCATGCGGTTTGACAATCTTACCATTAGGAGATTCGTAAAGTTCTAATCCGGGACGCTTACAAATATCTTTCATGTCCAAACGTGCCTTATCGTTATCTTTTGTCTTCCCCGTAACATTCATCACAGTGTTAAACACATTGTCAAACACATTCTTCTCAATATGCATCACATCTAGATTATGACGAATCAAATTTGTAGACCAATAAGGCAGTTCCCAAAAGATGCTTCTCCGAACCCAGTTATGAGATTCGCCAAACCCATTGATTATATTTGTGGCATCAACCTTACCAAATGGGATAACCGGCAATCTCATCACACGATCTCGCATCTCCGTTCCCGAAAATCGCGGTGCAGGTATATCATTGTCTACTTTCCCTTTCCTGAAGTGTTCTCTATTTCTTCGAAATGGGTGATCTACCGGTAAGAACCGACGATGACAGTCAAACCAACAAGGCTTTCGACCTTTTGATAGATTAAACGACTTTGTATGCTCCATACAATACGGACAAGCCAACTTCCCGTGTGTACTCCATCCAGCTAACATACCATAAGCTGGGAAGTCACTTATAGTCCACATAACCGCTGCCCTAAGGTTGAAATTTGTTTTCGTTGCAACATCCCAAGTCTGTACTCCATCCTCCCACAATACCTTCAACTCGTCTATAAGAGGTCTCAAGTAAACATCTAAGTTCTTTCCAGGACTCTTAGGACCAGGAACCAAGAGTGAAAGAAATAAGTATGGCTGTTTCATACACATCCAAGGTGGCAAGTTGTACGGAGTAACAATCACAGGCCAACATGAGTACGGAACAGCTGAGTGGCCAAACGGATTGAAACCATCGGTGGACAATCCAAGCCTCACATTTCTAGGTTCCAATGCAAATCCAGGATGTGCTAAGTTGAAATCTTTCCAAGCCTTCCCATCTGCGGGATGATTTAGTTCTCCATCTTTAGCTGGAGATTTCGCATGCCAACTCATATGTTCAGCTGTTCTTGAAGACATGTACAATCTTTTTAGCCGATGTGTTATTGGAAAATACCTTAGAATCTTAAACGGTATACTTGATTTTTTTGTAGTCACACCCTCTTTATTAGGCCTAAACCGATCATGACTGCAAAACGTGCACCTTGTCATCTGTTCATTTTCCTTATAAAACAACATGCAATCGTTGGGACATGCATCGATCTTTTGGTATCCAAGACCCAACTTCTTCACCATTTTCTTACAAAAGTAATAGTTACCAGGTAATTTCTCACCGTCAGGCAACATACTCTTAATGGCCTTCAAGAGCGACTCAAAACACTCATGGCTCATGTTGTGATCAGCATTGATGTTAAGTAATGTCGCCACTGCAGACAATATAGTGTGTTTGGTGCAACCATGCCACAATGGCTCGCTACCCTCGTTTAACAACTTAAAGAATTCTTTGGCATCAGAATTCATAGGTTGTTCTCTGCCTTGCTCCCAATCAAAATCTGGCCATGCAATATCATGAACCATTTCATTCATACGATGAGTACTACTGCCAGAATTATGTACTTGTGTGATGCCACCATCTCTTCTCTGCCCATGTGCCCACCAGCATTCTTCGTAATTTCTCATGAACCCAGAAACAAGTAAATGATAGTTTATCATGTCTCTATCCATATAATTTACATTCTTACACTTCAAACATGGACATCGTATCTGCGACTTACCATTCATACATTCCGGGTGACTATACGCATACTCCAAAAATACTTGGCAACCAGCTCTAAATTCAGCTGTAGCACCTATCTGGGCACTTGACTTTCGTCGTGCCATCCAACTACGGTCTAAATAGAGGTCCATGATTGCACGGTACCTATGTTGACATGAATTTATTGTATTCCCTTGTTAGAGATTTACAATTCAGCTCAATCCCATTTATGATGCTTATAAATACATATAGATGTATATATACATATATAACATGAGTGTGCATCATATATGATTATTCGGGAATTGAACAAGGATACATGCCAAAACAAATTTACACCGCTTGAGATCGACTACCCAAAGGCATGGTATATTGTTATGGATCTTAAATTAGAGTATGGTCTTATGTCATCCTACATATTTTAACTAACACCAACCTAAAGCCAATAGATTCATAGGGGTAGAATACGAATCATTACATCATATATGGTCTGCATATGCTGCGTATATCAAGATTGCAGAAGAAGGCATACTATTAGTCCCTTAATGTGGGACTATTAGTCCTATTAGTCCCTTATATAGGATATATCTTGCTTTAAGTACGGTTCTAACGTATGTTTCAGTTTCAGTTTTCAAGCGCTGCGTGTACATTTGATTAGTTACTAAGCATTTGATTAGCTCGTTGTACTTTATAAATGTTCGCAACTACCCGACCAACAAAAAAATTTCGCCAGAGTCTCCCCTATAATATGGACTAGCCACATGCACGACGGCATGCATATATTGTCATTTCTAGGCACCCAAGACACAAACCAAGAGAAATATATAAATAATCATAACATTATCCCTACTTGGCAAGACTTGAAACTTTGTTTTTGTTAGGAATTGAAATTTAATGCAGATTACAAGTTGAACTAATAATTGATTATTTTTCATAGCAGTCAGTCAAACACTGCTCTTGCTATTACATGTAACATCACACCTTTATAATTGCTTCAGTTTCTTTTTTCATCATTATATCCCATCTAATTTTTGCTTCTGTATTTAGTTGTCAAGTTACTTATTGCTCATTAGTATTGTCAAGTGACTTATTGCTCATTAAGTTGAAATTCTTAGATTATTATTCTTTGAAGTCAGAAGGGAAAGAAATAAAATAGTTTGTCATTCTTTACTGCTGCTCACTCTTTGTAGTCACAGTTTTAGATATATCTCAGAAATTATGAATCCTACTATATCAATACATAAAATTAACCCACTACATCAATTTAGTTGCAATATATACTATTTTTCTTAAATTATTACCACTATTCAATAAAAAGATTCAACAAAAATCAGATTGATTACGCACCCTACCTACAGTAGTCTGAATTACAAAAGAAAATGAAGGGGTCCCTACATCACAATGAACAATGCATATAAATATATACATGCATATGTAAAGAAGAAGCAAGACCAACACAGACATGGTCACAGTTGATTGCATCTTTCACAATACACGAGATTTTACTAGTATATCCACGACAATCTATCAAATCCAGCCCCCCTCCTCAATGTCAGTCATCACTGTCCAAGTACTTCTAACATATCATTAAATCAAACACTAGTATTTACAAGCTAACGAACTAGGTTAATACAATTGAACATACCTTTCAAAAGATTTGTAGGTAACGGTGGCGCCGGCGGCGACTGAGGTAGTGGTGGGTGGCGGCAGCGGTTTTCCCCTCTTCTCCCTCTTCTTTTCTCCCCCTTCTCGGTGGCGTCGGCGGCGGCTGAGGTAGTGGTGCACCTTGGCAGCGGTTTTCCCCTCTTCTCCCTCTTCTTTTCTCCCCCTTCTGCCTCTTCTCCCTCTTTTTTTCTTCTGTTCTGGTCGACAGTGACGAACTGATACTGGTTTATTGAAATACATTTGCGACCGCTATCAGCGACCGCATGCGGTCGCTGATTTTTAATGATGTGGAAGTATTCGCGACCGAATGCGGTCGCTGTTACTTATTGGTGGCAAATAAGCAGCGCGCCAACATTTCCAGCCAATTTTTTGGAGGCAAAAATGAGTCTGCGACCGAATAGCGACCGATATCGGTCGCTAACATAAACTAGCGACTAAATTCAAGTGCGGTCGCTAAAGGTGGTCGCTAAAAATCCTATCTGCGACCAAAAAAAGCGGTCGCTGATAAGATTGGTCGCTGTTAGAGCATTTTCTTGTAGTGAAATAGGTTTAAAATTATTAGTCACTTGGAATAACAAGATTATCCACTTATGTTAGTATACATATTAAATACTAACCTTTCCTTATTACCATAACCATTAGGTTATTTAATTGTCTCACCTAATGCATAATTAGGTTACGAAACTTTCATTTTTTAATGAAATCTATAAATGTACATATCCATAACTATAGTATATATGTTTATTGATCCATGCACCACTTCACATATGTTGTCACATATTAAATCACTATATAATACAAAGTTTTAAATATCAATAATGTACATACATATATAGTGACTTAAAATTCACGGTTATTAACCCTTAGGATTTTCAAAAATAGAAAATTAATATTTCTAAATTGTAATTAGGATTCTCGAATTAAATTAAACTTTTCCATTCATAAATCAATCTTGTTAATTAGGATTATTTTATCCCAATTTAAATTGCTAATTTAGCAATTAAGTTCACAATTTTACATCAGGGTTTCTGACTGAACAATTAGGGTTTAAAAATTTAAAATTAGGGTTTGCTAATTAATTAAGCTTTACCCTAATTAATACTATAATTAATATCACTTAAGCATTATAATTATCCTTTAAATTCCCAGATTAGGGTTTCTAATTTCTGAATTGGGGTTTCAGATTTTTGGAACTGAAATTAGGGTTTCAGAACCGGTTTTAGGGTTTCTTATCAGTCATTAGGGTTTTCTAACTGAACGTTGTCGTTCATAATATATAGTTGGGGTTTGACACTAATATAATTTATCTAGTCAACCCTTGACCCTTAACCACATTCTAAACACATACATAACCTTATACACAGAACATATTCACATATACACTTAATCCTGAATAATTCACCTAAATCCTTCATAGAATTTTTAAATCCTCAAAATTCCTTCTCAAAAATATCCAACGCATATACTCATTTTCTGTCTAGGTCTATCATTTGACCTTAAATCCATCATTTTAGATTTTTAAAAATTTTCTAAATTCTCGGGTTGTCACAGGTCACATAGCTCAATTTTGTCCTATAGCGAAATCAAGACCAGCTGGGATGGTGGCACCAAAGGCGGATACAGACAAAACAAAGTCGGCGGTTTCAGGAAGAGCATTTTTTGTGACTTCTCAAAAAGCGAGTAACCCGAACGAAGTTAGCACGAGTTAGTTCATTATAAACTCTTGCGATGTTTATACCTTACTAGATACCGGTTCTACCAATTCTTTTATCTCTTCAACTTGTGCTCAACGTTTAAACTTTACTCCAGAGAAATTGGATTTTGACTTATCTGTTGAAACTCCGTTAGGAGAAACTTTTGTTACATCCACTGTTTATAAATCTTGCTTGATCCAAGTTGGCACCATCACATTACCTGTTGATCTTATCTCTTTAAAGATACTTACATTTGATGTGATTTTAGGGATTGATTGGTTAACTACTCATCATACCAAAATTGATTATTTTCGTAACGTTGTTAGTTTTCATATTCCTAACCAACCTGTTATGCGAATTCAAGCAACCAAACCACTAAAGTCAATCACTATCATATCAAGCCATAAAGCTATTCGTTTATTAAAAAATGAATGTCAAACTTTCTTAGCCCATGTCATGGATTTGAACAAAAATACGTCAGAAGGTGATAAGCCTTTCATACCTGACTTATACATACAATAAGTACATAATACAATTTCACATGGCAATCAGCAATGATTAACCATAACCATATCTGAATAAAACAACTCTTAGTAGAGTTAAGTAAAACTTGTCTGAACCGTTGATTACCGCTATGCAATTTAATAAGCTTTGTGTGAAGACCTATTACAAATAATATGTATTTTTAAGTTAGAATAATATCATCACGGTGTTTAAAAAATATCCTAAACATATAACACATAACCCAATCAGTCTATACCACACATAACACCTAGCCTCAAGTCAAACTATTGCAATCCGAGTTGAGTTCGGTACAATTCTAACATCCCGACGATCTAGTCGGACTTTTCTCGAGTCTAAGATTAATTACATTCTGCCTGAACACTTAACAATTATCTTAAATAATTTATTATCAGTCACAATATATATATATATATATATATATATATATATATATATATATATATATATATATATATATTATAGACTTGCAATAATTTTCAGATAAAAACTACCTTTAATTCACTTAATATTAATAATCTTGATAATATTTAATTCACATCTTAGTATTATTAGTTCACTAATAATACTTTTATTCGTTTACTAATCTTAATAATATTTCAATACTTTACTAATATTATTAATCCTCTTAATAATATATTAATCATCCAATAATACTTAATTTAATATTATTAATCTTTTAATAATATTTTAATCTAATATTATTAATCATTTAATAATACTTTAATCATTTATTAATGCTTAAATCAAATACTATTAACCATTTCATAATATTTTAATGAAGTTTTAATCTTAATATTTTTATTTACTTAACAATATCATATTCTAATATTAATAATATGATAATAATATTTTAATAATTTATTAGATTAATAAACAATTTATTCTAATTGTTCACCCTTTATTAAACCTCTTATTTAATATCCATAAAAGGTCATAAATAATATTTCTTATTATAAATTACCAAAATGCCCTAAAATAGTCAAAATATTATATATTAGGAGTATTCAAGTATTAAAATCATATTTTCTTATTTAAGACATCATTTAACTAATTATTTTATTTTATTCATAACTTAATCATTTTTAGGAAATATAGCAAACTGATTCCAAAAATTCTCATTTTCTAGATTTGGACAGTATATGACCCAACAATTATCCCCAAAATTTTCTAGAATTTTAGAAAAAGATTTACTAATTTTAAAGTGCCCAAAATACTTGGATCTTCCTTCATTTTTCATAAATCGAGTTTTGCTCAGAAAAATCTAAAATTTTTAGGGTATACTCCCATAACATATATAAACCTATTATAAAAATTTCGGAATTTTTCAGCGTATACACAGTGAGAAAGTCGAGTGTTAATAGTTAGGAGTCCTTTACGGAAATAGCCATTACGCACAACCTATAAACCGAAACGCGTCCGTTCTTTTTCCTACACGTAGATAACTTCTTAAGGTACCTCTGTGATTTTTTCTAGATTTTTATAAGACTTAAACAGACCGAAACAGCCTCAAGAAAAATGGGAATAGTAGTTATTTTAGGGTTTCAAAGCCTCAATATACTATGTGGACTATTTTTGGGAAAATAGTCCCCATGGCTTCAACACTTGCTAGATTTGTGTTCTACCACTTGGGTTGAGTAGATAACTCGTGTATCTAGCACCCCCTTCGACGGATCACAAATCCAAGTTGTAAAACTTGAGTTATACAATATTTAGTGGAAGAAAAACAAGGGCTTCACCCCTTGGAGAACATATACTCATTTTCTTGCTCTGAACCTTTGATCTAACACTTAAGATACTTAGTTCCATACATGATGATATGTAAAACTAGGGTATCTTGAGTATTAGTTCATAACCCCAACAAAACTCAAGCTATAATACAAAGTAGAAGAAGATGATGAAGATTAGGTTATACCTTGATTTAGCGGCAACCTTCTTTGATTTGCCAAAGTAAGTAATGAGCTTAGGATGCATCAAATAAACTAGCACACCTCGCTCACTCTCACAAAAACTGAACTCTCTCTCTCTTTCATCTCTCTCTTGAATGCTAC
The DNA here is from genome assembly GCA_016801055.1 of Panax notoginseng. Taxonomy (NCBI): domain Eukaryota; kingdom Viridiplantae; phylum Streptophyta; class Magnoliopsida; order Apiales; family Araliaceae; genus Panax; species Panax notoginseng. The sequence continues at coordinate 158,015,444 of CM029014.1, forward strand.
TAGCTTGGGAGAAAAAAATAGAAGAAGAAGAATGAGAGAAAATGAATGTCTAGCAAATGAATGAGTGATATAACTATTATCCCCCATATTTTTATTGTCCCATAGATAAAAGACTACACCTTATCTCTTCAATTAGCCTAATCATGTGATTAAGGATGCTTAATAGATTTGCAACCAATGGGAGATTGACACACATGTACTTCTGTGTAAGATTTCTACTAATGGACATTGATTAGCATAATCTTCTTGCCATAAAAAGGCCTAATTGGCCGGTCCCCCCTCGCCCATTATATCTCCCAATTTGTTTTTATTTTAAAACACAAATTTGATTAATCAAAAGTCTAAAATACCCTTAATCAAGTGGGCTAAGTATTTGTTTGCATTTTATTTCCTTTTGGCTTCTTCCTTGATTATTTTGGGCCATGTAATAAACATAGTCTAACAATTTTAATATATGTTACCCAAATTGTTTATTTAGGATTTTCATTCCCAATCTTATGAAATTTAATTACTTATACATGTGACTTTAGCTCATAACCTAATTAGGTTTACAAGAAATAGGTTTAAAATTATTAGTCACTTGGAATAACAAGATTATCCACTTATGTTAGTATACATATTAAATACTAACCTTTCCTTATTACCATAACCATTAGGTTATTTAATTGTCTCACCTAATGCATAATTAGGTTACGAAACTTTCATTTTTTAATGAAATCTATAAATGTACATATCCATAACTATAGTATATATGTTTATTGATCCATGCACCACTTCACATATGTTGTCACATATTAAATCACTATATAATACAAAGTTTTAAATATCAATAATGTACATACATATATAGTGACTTAAAATTCACGGTTATTAACCCTTAGGATTTTCAAAAATAGAAAATTAATATTTCTAAATTGTAATTAGGATTCTCGAATTAAATTAAACTTTTCCATTCATAAATCAATCTTGTTAATTAGGATTATTTTATCCCAATTTAAATTGCTAATTTAGCAATTAAGTTCACAATTTTACATCAGGGTTTCTGACTGAACAATTAGGGTTTAAAAATTTAAAATTAGGGTTTGCTAATTAATTAAGCTTTACCCTAATTAATACTATAATTAATATGTAAGACCCCAACTTATTAATGAATAAAATCAAATTTTCTCTAAATATTATTGTGAATAATAAGGGGTTAATTTGATATAATGCTTTGGTTATGGGTGAAATGTGCAAATTTTGCAAAATAAGCAAGTGGTTATAAAATATTTATTTTTGGTCGGTGAATATTCGGTTGGTCGTGGAATATTCTTGCTGTCGGGGAATATTCGTACGACGACGCAGCCTTGTGTGGGCCCCATAACGGAAAGCGATTGGATGAAGAAAACGACAAGTATAAGTTGTTTATACATAACGGCGTAGTTGTTACCGTTAATACTGTTGGAATACCCGGTGGTTAAAATACAGTAGCACACGGTATTGCACCAATTATTGATTCTTACGTAAGAAGGCACTACTCAATAATTGTTACAGTAGTTATTATTCAATATTTTATTTTATTGATTCAATAATTGCTGCGTTGATATTTTATATTATTGTTGTTTCAATAATTGTTGCTGCACAGTATTTTCATTTATCAGATCAATAATTCATATTATTTGAATGATATTATTAGATAACATTATTGGCAATGTCTAGAAAGTTCTGTCTAAGGAGAGGTTTGGTCATCTAATTGCGCGCCAGTAAGGAGAAATCCTTATTGGAAAGCCCCCTCTTTCCTGGGAACGGTCTGGTTGTCATAAATGTGATTCTGTAATATTATTTGTGAATAATTAATTATTGATTCATATGATAAGGAAATATTTATTTTATGTGGATATAAATGAGGGATATATTTTTGTGGTTAAAAATGAAGGAGTTAATGTTGAGGTGTTTTATCAGTATTTTTATCGGAATGGAGGTATTAAAAAATCAAATCAGGGTTTTTGAGAAATATTGCGGGTGTTATAATTTTTAATCCGACCGTTGGATCGTGGTAATTTTTGGATATGTTATACATATATAAGTTGAGTATATGTCCACAAATTTTGAACCGTTAAAAATGAACGTATGATTTATTATGAATTTTACAAGATGACTGGTTCAGAAATTGTTGAATTTTCAGAGTTTATCATTTTGGTGGAAAATTCTAGAATTGGTGGGCCCCACTTGTGGTTGGTGAAGAAATGTGCTGAATTATATTTCAAATGTGGTAGGTGGGAATAGTAGCAGGTAAAGCCATCAGGTTGCAGGTCAAACCTACCAAAATTTTCCTATAAATAGAGGGCTAAGTTAGAATTGAAAATTACACCAGAAACAAGTTTTCTCTCTTTCTCTCTCTAGATTATTGAGTGTATTTTGTGAGTATTTAGATACTTTGAGAGTTTCTATTCATCAGAGCAAGTTTCTTTCAGCCTTATACCGGTATTCCGACCAGAAGTACTGATATTTTGAGGTAAGGGATATTATTTTCTTCTTAATGATATTATTTTCTTCAATATCATTATGCTGAAATATTGATATGAACTTTTTATCAAATTTGGAACTTTTTGTGTCGGGGTTACTATTCATGTATACGGCACTATTCACGTATACGGCACTATTCACGAATACGGCACTATTCACCGAAAAATAAAATTTTTCCTTTTTGTCCAAGATGTCTATTATGGTTACTATCTTTGATTGTATCCATGTTTTGATCTTTATTTTTGAATTCTGCTTCACAATTGATTATTATGAAGTATTATTGATCTTGGATAAACTGTTATACGAATCCCTACTATTTGTCCTTCTGTCTCATTGGATTCGTTCTCTTTAAGATATTTTTCATCATCCTCAGTCCTAAATGATGATACAAATGAATATCTTTGGCCTGTAGTGCAAAGATGTATAATTACTTGATGAATATCTTTGGCCTGTAGTGCAAAGATGAACAGGTGTTGAGATGAACATGACCGACTGATGATACAAATGAATATCTTTGGCCTGTAGTGCAAAGATGAATATTTGGTTAAAGATGATTATTAATTGATGTTACAGGGATAAAATATTGATGATGGACTTTTAAATCTTAGAAGATAGTAGAATTCTTTCTCTACTTGACTCTTCTAATGGTTTGTTGTTTCCGCTGCAGTTGTTGATCTAAAACTTGTTGTCGATTATATTTTATCAGATTTTTCCCTGTTGAAGACTAACGATAATTTGTTGTATATTATCTTAGTCATAATATTCTTTACTGGGCTAGTTGAGCTCACCCTTTTCCTTTTTGTTCCATTTTTCTTCTCAAGAGGTGAGAACATAGCAGGATCTAGTCGGGGTATGGAGTAATGGTTCTAGAAAGATGTATTAGCAGTCCTCACTATTTCTGTAAAATAGTGTTTGAATAATTGTAATGAGGATTTATTTGAGTGTGGATATTGTCTAGAAGACAATATTTGTATTTAAACTCACAGTATGTGTTGTCGTATTTTGCACGACAATTGTATTATTGAAGTTGTAGTTTGCTTTCTGTACCATGTATTTGGCGACTCAGAATGGGTGTTGTATACCTATTCTGGGGGCGTCACATAATATCACTTAAGCATTATAATTATCCTTTAAATTCCCAGATTAGGGTTTCTAATTTCCGCATTGGGGTTTCAGATTTTTGGAACTGAAATTAGGGTTTCAGAACCGGTTTTAGGATTTCTTATCAGTCATTAGGGTTTTCTAACTGAACGTTGTCGTTCATAATATATACTTGGGGTTTGACACTAATATAATTTATCTGGTCAACCCTTGACCCTTAATCACATTCTGAACACATACATAACCATATACACAGAACATATTCACATATACACTTAATCCTGAATAATTCACCTAAATCCTTCATAGAATTTTTAAATCCTCAAAATTCCTTCTCAAAAATATCAAACGCATATACTCATTTTCTGTCTAAGTCTATCATTTGACCTTAAATCCATCATTTTTGATTTTTAAAAATTTTCTAAATTCTCGGGTTGTCACAGGTCACATAGCTCAATTTTGTCCTATAGCGAAAGCAAGACCAGCTGGGATGGTGGCACCAAAGGCGGATACAGACAAAACAAAGTCGGCAGTTTCAGGAAGAGCGTTTTTTGTGACTTCTCAAAAAGCGAGTAACCCGAACGAAGTTAGCACGAGTTAGTTCATTATAAACTCTTGCGATGTTTATACCTTACTAGATACCGGTTCTACCAATTCTTTTATCTCTTCAACTTGTGCTCAACGTTTAAACTTTTCTCCGAAGAAATTGGACTTTGACTTATCTGTTGAAACTCCGTTAGGAGAAACTTTTGTTACATCCACTGTTTATAAATCTTGCTTGATCCAAGTTGGCACCATCACATTACCTGTTGATCTTATCTCTTTAAAGATACTTGCATTTGATGTGATTTTAGGGATTGATTGGTTAACTACTCATCATGCCAAAATTGATTATTTTCGTAACGTTGTTAGTTTTCATATTCTTAACCAACCTGTTATGTGAATTCAAGCAACCAAACCACTAAAGTCAATCACTATCATATCAAGCCATAAAGCTATTCGTTTATTAAAAAATGAATGTCAAACTTTCTTAGCCCATGTCATGGATTTTAACAAAAATACGTCAGAAGGTGATAAGCCTTTCATACCTGACTTATACATACAATATGTATAGAGTACAATTCCACATGGCAATCAGCAATGATTAACCATAACCATATCTGAATAAAACAACTCTTAGTAGAGTTAAGTAAAACTTACCTGAACCGTTGATTACCGCTATGCAATTTAATAAGCTTTGTCTGAAGACCTATTACTAATAATATGTATTTTTAAGTTAGAATAATATCGTCACGGTGTTTAAAAAATAACTTAAACACATAACACATAACCCTATCAGTCTATAACACACATAACATCTAGCCTCAAGTCAAACTATTACAATCCGAGTTGAGTTCAGTACAATTCTAACATCCCGACGATCTAGTCGGACTTTTCTCGAGTCTAAGATTAATTAAATTCTGCCTGAACACTTAACAATTATCTTAAATAATTTATTATCAGTATATATATATATATATATATATATATATATATATATATATATATATATATATATATATATATATATATATATATAGACTTGCAATAATTTTCAGATAACAACTACCTTTAATTCACTTAATATTATTAATCTTGATAATATTTAATTCACCTCTTAGTATTATTAGTTCACTAATAATACTTTTATTCGCTTACTAATCTTAAAAATATTTCAATACTTTACAAATATCATTAATCCTCTTAATAATATTTTAATCATCCAATAATACTTAATTTAATATTATTAATCTTTTAATAATATTTTAATCTAATATTATTAATCATTTAATAATTCTTTAATCATTTATTAATGCTTAAATGAAATACTATTAACCATTTAATAATATTTTAATGAAGTTTTAATCTTAATATTTTTATTTACTTAACAATATCATATTCTAATATTAATAATATGATAATAATATTTTAATAATTTATTAGATTAATAAACAATGTATTCTAATTGTTCACCCTTTATTAAACCTCTTATTTAATATCCATAAAAGGTCATAAATAATATTTCTTATTATAAATTACCAAAATGCTCTAAAATAGTCAAAATATTATATATTAGGAGTATTCAAGTATTAAAATCATATTTTCTTATTTAAGACATCATTTAACTAATTATTTTATTTTGTTCATAACTTAATCATTTTTAGGAAATATACCAAACTGATTCCAAAAATTCTCATTTTCTAGATTTGGACAGTATATGACCCAACAATGATCCCCAAAATTTTCTAGAATTTTAGAAAAAGATTTACTAATTTTAAAGTGCCCAAAATACTTGGATCTTGCTTCATTTTTCATAAATCGAGTTTTGCTCAGACAAATCTGAAAGTTTTAGGGTATACTCTCATAACATATATAAACCTACTATAAAAATTTCGGAATTTTCCAGTGTATACACAGTGAGAAAGTCGAGTGTTAATATTTAGGAGTCCTTTACGGAAATAGCCATTACGCACAACCTATAAACCAAAACGCGTCCGTTCTTTTTCCTACACGTAGATGACTTCTTAAGGTACCTCTGTGATTTTTCCTAGATTTTTAGAAGACTTAAAACAGACCGAAACAACCTCTAGAAAAATGGGAATAGTAGCTATTTTAGGGTTTCAAAGCCTCAATATACTATGTGGACTGTTTTTGGGAAAATAGTCCCCATGGCTTCAACACTTGCTAGATTTGTGTTCTACCACTTGGGTTTAGTTGATAACTCGTGTATCTAGCAACCCCTTCGACGGATCACAAATCCAAGTTGTAAAACTTGAGTTATACAATATTTAGTGGAAGAAAAACAGGGGTTTCACCCCTTGGAGAACATATGCTCATTTTCTTGCTCTAAACCTTTGATCTAACACTTAAGATACTTAGTTCCATACATGATGATATGTAGAACTAGGGTATCTTGAGTATTAGTTCATAACCCCAACAAAACTCAAGCTATAATACAAAGTAGAAGAAGAAGATGAAGATTAGGTTATACCTTGATTTAGCGACAACCTTCTTTGATTTGCCAAAGTAAGTAATGAACTTAGGATGCATCAAATAAACTAGCACACCTCGCTCACTCTCACAAAAACCGAACTCTCTCTCTTTCATCTCTCTCTTGAATGCTACTAGCTTGGGAGAAAAAAATAGAAGAAGAAGAATGAGAGAAAATGAATGTCTAGCAAATGAATGAGTGATATAACTATTATCCCCCATATTTTTATTGTCTCATAGATAAAAGACTACACCTTATCTCTTCAATTAGCCTAATCATGTGATTAAGGATGCTTAATAGATTTGCAACCAATGGGAGATTGACACACATGTACTTCTGTGTAAGATTTCTACTAATGGACATTGATTAGAATAATCTTCTTGCCATAAAAAGGCCTAATTGACCGGTCCCCCCTTGCCCATTATATCTCCCAATTTGCTTTTATTTTAAAACACAAATTTGATTAATCAAAAGTATTAGTTTGCATTTTATTTCCTTTGGGCTTCTTCCTTGATTATTTTGGGCCATGTAATAAACATAGTCTAACAATTTTAATATATGTTATCCAAATTGTTTATTTAGGGTTTCCATTGCCAATCTTATGAAATTTAATTACTTATACATGTGACTTTAGCTCATAACCTAATTAGGTTTACAAGAAATAGGTTTAAAATTATTAGTCACTTGGAATAACAAGATTATCCACTTAAGTTAGTATACATATTAAATACTAACCTTTCCTTATTACCATAACCCTTAGGTTATTTAATTGTCTCACCTAATGCATAATTAGGTTACGAAGCTTTCATTTTTTAATGAAATCTATAAATGTACATATCTATAACTATAGTATATATGTTTATTGATCCATACACCACTTCAAATATGTTGTCACATATTAAATCACTATATAATACAAAGTTTTAAATATCAATAATGTACATACATATATAGTGACTTAAAATTTACGGTTATTAACCCTTAGGGTTTTCAAAAATAGGAAATTAATATTTCTAAATTGTAATTAGGATTCTCGAATTAAATTAAACTTTCCCATTCATAAATCAATCTTGTTAATTAGGATTATTTTATCCCAATTTAAATTGCTAATTTAGCAATTAAGTTCACAATTTTACATCAGGGTTTCTGACGGAACAATTAGGGTTTAAAAATTTGAAATTAGTGTTTGCTAATTAATTAAGCTTTACCCTAATTAATATTATAATTAATATCACTTAAGCATTATAATTATCCTTTAAATTCCCAGATTAGGGTTTCTAATTTCCGAATTGGGGTTTCAGATTTTTGGAACTGAAATTAGGGTTTCAGAACCGGTTTTAGGGTTTCTTATCAGTCATTAGGGTTTTTTAACTGAACGTTGTCGTTCATAATATATATACTTGGGGTTTGACACTAATATAATTTATCTGGTCAACCCTTGACCCTTAACTACATTCTGAACACATACATAACCATATACACAGAACATATTCACATATACACTTAATCCTGAATAATTCACCTAAATCCTTCATAGAATTTTGTTACATCCACAGTTTATAAATCTTGCTTGATCCAAGTTGGCACTATCACATTACCTGTTGATCTTATCTCTTTAAAGATACTTGCATTTGATGTGATTTTAGGGATTGATTGGTTAACTACTCATCATGCCAAAATTGATTATTTTCGTAAGGTTGTTAGTTTTCAAATTCCTAACCAACCTGTTATGCGAATTCAAGCAACCAAACCACTAAAGTCAATCACTATCATATCAAGCCATAAAACTATTCGTTTATTAAAAAACGGATGTCAAACTTTCTTAGCCCATGTCATGGATTTGAACAAAAATACGTCAGATTTGAATAATATTTCTGTTGTTAATGAATTTCCTGACGTATTTTCTGAAGAAATTCCTGGCCTACCCCCAGAGTGTGATATTGAATTTTGTATCGACTTTGAACCCGGTACAAATCCCATTTCCAAAAATCCATATCAAATAGCTCCTATTGAACTTCAGGAGTTAAAAACCCAACTACAAGAGTTGGTACTCGATCCTCTATCTAGTGACTTCCTTTGTGGAATATACTAAAGCCGGACTCTCCATAAAGGACTCTATATTTATGTGGTGGTAAAACGATAGTTGTCATTATGACGTGCTATCCAAGATTGGGATATGAGTCACAGTTGAGAGCAACCTAAGTCAGTAATAGAAATATCTAGCTTTTTGGGCTTAGCAAGTTATTATCAGAGATTCGTGGAAGGATTTTCTCGAATCGCTACCCCATTAACTCAACTGACTCGAAAAGATACAAAATTCGTATGGAGCGAGGAATGTGAGAAGAGCTTCCAAGAACTCAAGAGGAGACTCATTTTAACACATGTTCTGATCATACCATCTTGAAAAAGAGAACGTTGTAGCTGACGCATTGAGTAAAAGATCGTATGCGGGTACGAGTGCGATATTGTTAACACAAAGACCCATTTTGTATAACTTACAAAGGATGGAGATAGAGTTAAACGCTCCAAGTACCTACGTGAGGATATCAAATATACGAGTAGAACCGACTTTAATCGATAAATTTAAAGTTGCTCAAGCTACAGACTTGGAGCTGATGAATATGAAGAAGAAGATGCAAGAAGTCATTATTCCAAAAAATGAGAATTGGCGATGTGAGGAAAGTTGAAACCTTCGATTTATTAGTCCATTTGAAATCCTCGATCGAGTAGGAACTGTGGCCTATAGACTCGCTTTACTGCCAAGTATGTCTCGCGTTCATAGCGTGTTTAACATATCCATGCTACGTAAATATGTGAAATACCCAAATCACATTATTGAGTTAGAACCTGACGAGATAGCCGAAGATTTAACGTACGAGGAGGTACCTGTCCAGATCTTGGATAGGAAAGAGCATGTCCTACGAACAAAGGTTATACCACAAGTCAAGATTTTATGGAGGATCCATGATATTGAGAAAATAACTTGGGAGTTGGAATCATAAATGAAAACGAGGTACCCTCACCTTTTCGAAACACCAGGTACGTACGTCAATTTCGAGGATGAAATTTTATAAAGAGGGGAGGTTGTAAGACCCCAACTTTTTATAAATAAAATCGAATTTTCTCTAATTATTATTGTGAATAATAAGGTATTAATTTGATATAATACTTTGGTTATGGGTGAAATGTGTAAATTTTGCAAAATAAGCAAGTGGTTATAAAATATTCATTTTTGTCGGGGAATATTCGTTTGGTCGTGGAATATTCTTGCTGTCGGGAAATATTCATACTATGGCGCAGCCATTTGTGGGCCCCATAACGGAAAACGGTCGGAAGAAGAAAACGACAAGTTTAAGTTTTTATAAATAACGGCAGAATTGTTACCGTTAACACTGTTAGAATACCTGGTAGTTAAAATACAATAATACGCGTGGTTGCACAGTAGCTGTAAGACCCCGAATTTTTTTTAAATAAAATGAAATTTCCTTTATTTATTATTTTGAAATAGTAAGAGTTTATTTGATTAATATGGTTAGTTATGGGTAAAATGCGCAAATATTTTTAAATAAGCAAGTGGTCATAAAATATTCATTGTTGTCGGGGAATATTCGTTTGATCGTGGAATATTATTGCTGTCGGGGAATATTCGTACAACGGCGCAGCCTTTTGTGGGCCCCATAACAGAAAGCGATTGGATGAAAAAAACGACAAGTATAAGTTGTTTAAAAATAACGGCGTAGTTGTTACCGTTAATACTGTTAGAATACTCGGTGGTTAAAACACAGTAATACGCGTTGTAGCACACGGTATTGCACTAATTATTGATTCTTACGTAAGAATGCACTGCTCAATAATTGTTACAATAGTTACTGTTCAATATTTTATTTAATTGATTCAATAATTGCTACGTTGATATTTTATATTATTGTTGTTTCAATAATTGTCACTACACAATAATTTCATTATCGGATCAATAATTCATATTATTTGAATAATATTATTAGATAGCATTATTGGCAATGTCTAGAAAGTTCTGTCTAAGGAGAGGTTTGGTCACCTAATTGCGCGCCAATAAGGAGAAATCCTTAATGAAAAGCCCCCTCCTTCCTAGGAACGGCCTGGTTGTCAGTGTTGTGATTCTGTAATATTATTTGTGAATAATTAATTATTAATTTATATGATAAGAAAAATATTCATTTTATGTGGATATAGATGGAGAATATTTTAAAGTGACAATTGTTAAAAAATTGATATTTTATCTTTTCTGACAAATAATTTATTTAAATATATTATTATATTATAATAATATAATAATGGTGATATTTTTACAATGAATGTGCGATATATGAATAAATGAGGAGGAAGAGTATTTTTGTTACAAAAAATGTTTAACACATATTTTGTGTGTTGATGGACCCCTTTTTTGACTGAAATTTGATTATAGCTTGTAAAATCACCCGTATGTGAATTTCGGTTAATTTCTGTTTGGAATTTAGAAAAACTTAAACTTACAAAGTTGTAGATAATTGAATTTTCTATGAAATGGACATAAGATTCGAATTTTTCTGATAAAAGAGCTAATTATTATGAATTATTGATGTTCCAGAATATTGGGTCTGAATTGATTTTGTTACAAAAATTGTTTAAAACATGTTTTTCATTATTGGTGGACCCCACAAATACGACACTATTCACAGAAAAAATAAATTTTCTTTTATGTGTCCAAGATTGTCTATTATTGTTTCTATCTTTGATTGGATCTATATTTTGATCTTCATTTTTGAATTCTGCTCCACAATAGTTTATTATGGAGTATTTTCGAACATGGATAAACCAAAGTACGAATCCTTAATATTTGTTCTTTTGTCTAATTGGATTCGTTTCTTTAAATTATATTTTTCATCATCCTCAGTCCTAAATGATGATATTACTGAATATCTTTGGTCTGTAGTGCAAAGATGAATGATTTCTTGATGAATATCTTTGACCTATAGTGCAAAGATGAACAGGTATTGAGATGAACATGACCGACTGATTAATATCTTTGGCCTGTAGTGCAAAAATGACTATTTGATTCAAGATGTATATTGATTGATGTTACAAGGATAAAATATCGATGATGGACTTTTAAATTCATAGATGATAGTAGATTTCATCCTCTATTTAACTCTTCTAATGAATTATTATTTCCGTTGCGAATATTGATTTAAAATTTGTTGTATATTGTATTCTATTAGATTTTTTCTCTGTTGAGTAATAACGATAATTTGTTCTATATTATCTTAGTCATAATATTCTTTACTGGGCTAGTTGAGCTCACCCTTTCCTTTTTGTTCCATTTTTCTTCTCAGGAGGCGAGAATGTAACGAGTACTAGTTGGGGTATGGAATGATGGTTCTAGAAAGATGTTTTAGTAGTCATCACTATTTTTATAAAATAAAGTATCAATAATTGTTATGAGGACTTATTTGAGTATGGATATTGTCTGGAAGATAATAGTTGTATTTTAAACTCATAGTTAAGTGTTGTCGTATTTTGCATGATAATTGTATTAATAAAGTTGTAGTTGTTTCTATACCACGTATTTGACAACTCAGAATGGGTGATGTATACCTATTTTGGGGGCGTCACAGTTAGTATCAGAGCTTAGGGATATGATCTCTGGCGGAGATCGGGGAATAGAACTAGGATGGGAGAGACGAGTAAATCCTTCGCTAGTATGTCCTACCTAAACTTATTTGTTGGTTGGTCAGAATATAGGGATATTATGTGATATGTTAATTTCTTTAATTAACCCTTGTTTTATGGCAGTAATTGAGAATGACAACTGAGAATGTTAACTGTGGAGTAAATGAGACCATAGAGACACATTTGCTCACCAATGAGGAGAACATGCAACATGCCAATAATGTTCCACTTGTGAACAATACCACTGATCAGACGATGAACGATGGGATATTTAGAAGCTTTTTGCAGTTCATGCAAAATCAAACGAGGGAGACTCGTGTACAAAATACCGGTGAAAATGATAGCAACGCACAGTTTGTCACAACCAAACAGTTCAAAGAGTTGAGACCACCAGAATTCTAGAGAAAGCCGGATCCGATTAAGGCGGAGACGCGGGTCAAGCAAATTACCAAGATATTCGATATCTTGGGATGCACAGAGGAACAAAAGGTTCCATTCGCCACTTTTATGTTTCGTAATGAGGCAGATTACTGGTGGAAATCTGTGAAGCATACCAAGCCAGCCGCACTCAGCATGTCTTGGGAAACGTTTTAGAAACTATTCAATGACAAGTACTTTCCTGAAAGTATTCGTCATATGAAGGAGGTAGAGTTTATTAGACTAGAACAGAACAACATGACGGTGTCCCAATACGAGGCGAAGTTCGCGGAGTTATCCAGGTTTGCACTTCATTTGGAGGAGAATGATGAACGTGTGACGCGGATGTTTTTTAGAGGTTTGAAACCCGACATACGTCAATATCTCATTTCTCATAAATTTTCTCTATATTCAGATGTTGTGAATATGGCTCAGTTATTGGAGCGCAATAATGAGTCAGCTCAATCGAAGAATAACAACCAACAACTCGATGATAATCGTACCGATGGCAACGGTCATCAGAACAAGGATAACCATCGTGGAGGAAATTATCGTGCCAGAAATGGTAACCACTTCGGTGGTAATCATGGCCAAGATAATAGAAGAAATAACTCAAATGGAAATTTCAAGAAGAGAATATTTAATGATGACGGGATGATGTCGGTAGCAGCACCAGCACCAGTAACAAATTCTAGGGGAGGAGAACGACCGCCAGTTAGATGCTACAAATACGGAGAGGAGGGATATATAAGTCCAAACTGTTCACAGCCTTCCTCGGTATGTTATAATTATGAAAAAGAAGGTCATATCGCTCGAGATTGTACCGTAGCGAAACCCAGTCCAGCGGGGATGGTGACTCAAAAGGATGTCTCAGAAAAGTCAAAGTCAACAGTTCCTGGAAGAGCGTTTGCCATGACTGGTCAGAATATGAGGAACCCGAACGAAGTTAGCACGGGTTAGTTAATTATAAATTCATATAAAGTTTATACCTTATTAGATACTGGTTTTACCCATTCATTTATCTCTCCTGGTTATACTCAACGTTTAAACTTGACTCTAGGGAAAATTAGACTTTGACTTATCTGTTAAAACTCCGTTAGGAGAAACTTTCGTTACATCCACTGTTTATAAATCTTGTTTGATCCAAGTTGGCACCATCACATTACCTGTTGACCTTATTTCTTTAAAGATACTTGCTTTTGATGTGATTTTAGAGATTAATTGATTAACTACTCATCATGCCAAAATTGATTGCTTTTATAAGGTTGTTAGTTTTCATATTCCTAAGCAACCTGCTATTCGAATTTAAGCAACCAAACCATTGAAGTCAAACACTTTCATATCAAGCCATAAAGTCATTCGTTTATTGAAAAAATGAATGTCAAGTTTTCCTAGCCCATGTTATGGACTTGAACAAAAATACGTCATATTTGAATGATATTTCTATTGTTAGTAAATTTTCTGATATATTTCCTGAAGAATTTCTTAGCTTACTCCCAAAGTGTGATATTGAATTCTGTATCGACTTTGAACCCGGTACAAAACCCATTTCTAAAATCTCATATGGAATGGCTCCTATTGAACTTCAGGAGTTAAAAATTCAACTATAGAATTTGGTACCCGAGCCTCTATCTGATGACTTCCTTTGTGGAATGCACCAAACCCAGACTCTCCGTAGGGGACGCCATATTTGTGTGGTAGTAAACTGATAGGTACCATTGTGACGTGCTATCTAAGATTGGGATATGAGTCATAGTTGAGAGCAACCTAAGTCAGTAATCGAAATACATAGCTTTCTAGGCTTAGTTGATTATTATCGGAGATTCGTGGAAAGATTTTCTCGAATCGCTACTCCATTAACTCAGCTGACTCGTAGAGATATAAAATTCGAATGGAGCAAGGAATGTGGGAAGAGCTTCGAAGAACTCAAGAGGAGACTCATTTTGGACCGTGTTCTGACCATACCATCTTGGAAAAACGAACGTGGTAGCGGACGTGTTGAGTAGAAAATCGTATGTGGTTACGAGTGTGATGTTTTTAACAAAAAGACCCATTTCGTATGACTTACAAATGATAGAGATAGATTTAAAGACTCTATGGATCAGGTTATGATATACGAGTAAAATCGACTTTAATCGATAAAGTTAAAACCGTTCAAGCTACACGCCGGAGCTGATGAATATGAAGAAGGAGGTACAAGAAGTTGTTATTCCAAAAGCGAGAATCGGCGATGTGAGGAAAGCTCAAACCTTTGATTTATTAGTTCATTTGAAATCCTCGATCGAATAGGAACTGTGGCCTATAGACTCGTTTTACCGCCAAGTATGTCGCGTGTTCATAACGTTTTTCACGTATCGAAGTTACAAAATTATGTGGACGACCCGAACCACGTTATTGAGTTAGAACCAGACGAAATAGCCGAAGATTTAACATACGAGGAGGTACCTGTCAAGATCTTGGATAGGAAGGAGCATGTCCTACGCATAAAGGTCATACCGCAAGTTAAGGTTTTATGGAGGAACCATGCGATTGAAGAATTTACCTGGGAGTTGGAAATAGAAATGAAAGCGAGGTATCCTTACCTTTTCGAAACACCAGGTACGTACGTCAATTTTGAGGACGAAATTTTAGAAGGAGGGGAGGTTGTAAGACCCCGATTTTTTTTTAATAAAATGGAATTTTTTTTATTTATTATTTTGAAATAGTAAGGGTTTATTTGATTAATGTGGTTAGTTATGGGTAAAATACGCAAATATTTTTAAATAAGCAAGTGGTTATAAAATATTCATTGTTGTCGGGGAATATTCATTTGGTCGTGGAATATTATTGCTGTCGGGGAATATTCGTACGACGGCGCAGCCTTTTGTGGGCCCCATAACGGAAAGTGAATGGATGAAGAAAACGACAAGTATAAGTTGTTTATAAATAACGACGTAGTTGTTACCGTTAATATTGTTGGAATACCCGGTGGTTAAAACACAGTAATACGCGTTGTAGCACACGGTATTACACCAATTATTGATTTTTACGTAAGAAGGCACTACTCAATAATTATTACAGTAGTTACTATTTAATATTTTATTTTATTGATTCAATAATTGCTACGTTGATATTTTATATTACTGTTGTTTCAATAATTGTCACGACACAGTAATTTCATTATCGGATCAATAATTCATATTATTTGAATAATATTATTAGATAGCATTATTGGTAATGTCTAGAAAGTTCTGTCGAAGGAGAGGTTTGATCACCTAATTGCGCGCCAGTAAGGAGAAATCTTTATTAGAAAACCACCTCTTTCCTAGGAACAACCTGGTTGTCAGTATTGTGATTATGTAATACTATTTATGAATAATTAATTATTGATTTATTTGATAAGGAAAATATTCATTTTATATGGATATAGATGGAGAATATTTTAAAGTGACAATTGCTGAAAAATTGATATTTTATCTTTTTCTGACAAATAATTTATTTAAATATATTGTTATATTATAATAATATAATAATGGTGATATTTTTATAATGAATGTGTGATATATGAATAAATGAGGAGGAAGAGTATTTTTGTTACAAAAAATATTTAACGCATGTTTTGTGTGTTGATGGACCCCTTTTTTGACTGAAATTTGATTATAGCTTGTAAAATCGCTCGTATGTGGATTTCGGTCAATTTTTGTTTAGAATTTGGAAAAACTTAAACTTACAAAGTTGTAGAGAATTGAATTTTCTATAAAATGGACATAAGATTCGAATTTTTCTGATAAAAGGGCTATTTATTATGAATTATTAAAGTTCCGGAATATTGGGTCTGAATTGATTTTGTTACAAAAATTGTTTAAAACATGTTTTTCATTATTGGTGGGCCCCATATGTGTGGTAAATGAGCTAAAATTATATTTCTAAGGTGGGCGAAAATTTTTATTAATATATTAATATTTTATTAAATTTTTTGCTTTGGTGTTCTAAGCATTTTCCTATAAATAGGGTGCTTAAGTTAGAATTAAAAATCACACCAGAAACTAAAGTTTTCTCTCTCTATATTATCGAGCGTATTCTTGTGAGTATTTTAATACTTTCAGTGTTGCTATACGGTGTAAGTTTTTTTCAACACTATATCCAGTATTCCAGTCAGAAGTACTGTCTTTTCGAGGTAAGGGATGTTATTTTTTTTAAAAAAATGATATTATTTCTTTCAATATCATTATGCCGGAATATTGGTAAGATTTTCTTATGAAATTCTTATCTTTTCATGTCGGGGTTACTATTCATGAGTTACTATTCACGAGTTACTATTCACAAGTACTATTCATGAAGTATGATAATTTTTCTTGTGGACTTTTTACCTTTTAGTGTCGGAGTTACTATTCACGTATACAGTACTATTTCCGTATACGACACTATTCACAAATACGACACTATTCACAAAAAAATTAAATTTTCTTTTTTGTGTCCAAGATTGTCTGTTATGGTTCCTATATTTGATTGGATCTATCTTTTGATCTTCATTTTTGAATTCTGCTCCACAATAGTTTATTATGGAGTATTTTTTAACATGGATAAATCGAAGTACGAATCTTTAATATTTGTTCTTTTGTCTCATTGGATTCATTTCTTTAAACTATATTTTTCATCATCCTCAGTCTTAAATGATGATATTACTGAATATCTTTAGCATGTAGTGCAAAGATGAATGATTTCTTGATGAATATCTTTGGCCCATAGTGCAAAGATGAACAGGTATTGAGATGAACATGACCGACTGATTAATATCTTTGGCCTGTAGTGCAAAGATGACTATTTGATTCAAGATGTATATTAATTGATGTTACAGGGATAAAATATTGATGATAGACTTTTAAATTCATAGATGATAGTAGATTTCATCCTCTACTTAACTCTTCTAATGAATTATTATTTCCGCTGCGAATATTGATTTAAAATTTGTTGTCTATTGTATTCTATTAGATTTTTTTCCTGTTGAGGACTAACAATAATTTGTTCTATATTATCTTAGTCATAATATTCTTTACTGGGCTAGTTGAGCTCACCCTTTACTTTTGATTCCATTTTTATTCTTAGGAGGCGAGAATGTAGCGAGTACTAGTCGGAGTATGGAATGATGGTTCTAGAAAGATATTTTAGTAGTCCTCACCATTTTTGTAAAATAAAGTATCAATAATTGTTATGAGGACTTATTTGAGTGTGAATATTGTCTAGAAGATAATAGTTATATTTTAAACTCACAGTTAAGTGTTGTCGTATTTTGCACGACAATTCTATTAATAAAGTTGTAGTTATTTTCGTATCATGTATTTCACAACTCAGAATGGGTGATGTATACCTGTTTTGGGGGCGTCACAGTAGCACACGGTATTGTACATTATTTTTGAATTTTTGATTCTTACGTAAGAAGGCACTACTCAATAATTGTTACAGTATTTACTGTTCAATATTTTATTTTATTGATTCAATAATTGCTGCGTTGATAGTTTATATTATTGTTGTTTCAATAATTATCACGGTACAGTATTTCCCATTATCAGATCAATAATTCATATTATTTGAATAATATTATTAGATAACATTATTGGCAATGTCTAGTAAGTTCTGTCAAGGAGAGGTTTGGTCATCTAATTACGCGCCAGTAAGGAGAAATCCTTATCAGAAAGCCCCCTCTTTCTTGGGAACGGCCTGGTTGTCATTATTGTTATTCTGTAATATTATTTGTGAATAATTATTTATTGATTTATATGATAAGGAAATATTTATTTTGTGTGGATATAAATGAAGGAAATATTTATTTTTATGTGGATATAATTGAAAGAATTAATGTTGAGGTGTTTTATCAGTATTTTGTTAGAATAGAGGTATTAAAAGTCGTCCGTATAAGGATTTCAGATATTTTCTGTTTGTAATTTGAAAAAACTTAAAGCTACAAAGTTGTAGAGAATTTGATTTCCTATGGAATAGACATAAAATTCGTATTTTTTTGATAAAATGACTATTTTATATGAATTATTGAAGTTTTAGAAATTAAATATTTTTATTAAAATTATGGGTGGGACCCACTTTTGGTTGGTGTAGAAAATATGTGCTGAATTAATCTTTCAATTGCGGTGGGCTGAATTGTGTTCAAAGGTGGCGTAGAAGATAAGTAAAATAATAATATTATTTTATTATTTAGTCTCCTATGGCGTTCTAGTATTTTCTTATAAATAGGCGCTTAGGCTAGAATTGAAAATCACACCAGAAACATAAGTTTTCTCTCTATATATTATCGAGCGTATTTTTGTGAGTATTTAGATACTTTGAGAGTTGCTATTCAGTGCAAGTTTCCTTCGGCTTTACATCCGATATTCCGATCAGAAGTACTGTTATTTTGAGGTAAGGAATGTTATTTTCTTCCTAAATGATGTTATTCTCTCAATATCATTATACCGAAATGTTGGTATGAATTTTATTATGAAATTTTTACCTTTTCATGTCGAGGTTACTATTCACGTATACAACACTATTCACGTATATGACACTATTCACGATTACGGTACTATTCACGAAGTATGCTTTTTCTTGTGGAATTTCTACCTTTTTGTGTCGGGGTTACTATTCACCTATACGACACTATTCACGTATACGACCCTATTCACAAATATGACACTATTCACTGAAAAATGAAATTTCTTCTTCTTTGTCCCAGATGTCTATTATGGTTACTATATTTGATTGTATCCATGTTTTGATCTTTATTCTTGAAGTTTACTCTACTATAGTTTATTATGGAGAATTTTTAAACTTGGATTATATAAACTACGAATCCCTAATCTTTGTCCTTTTATCTCACTGGATTCGTTCTCTAAAATATTTTTCATCATCCTCAGTCCTTAATGATGATACTTGATGAATGATTACCTGATGAATATCTTTGGCCCGTAGTGCAAAGATGAATAGGTGTTGAGATGAACATGACCAACTGGTGATACAGATGAATATCTTTAGCCCGTAGTGCAAAGATGAATATTGATTCAAGATGTATATTGATTGATGTTACAGAGATAAAATATTGATGATAGACTTTCAAATTCATAGATGATAGTAGATTTCATTCTCTACTTAACTCTTCTAATGAATTGTTGTTTTCGCTGCAGTTGTTGATCTAAAACTTGTTGTCTATTATATTCTATCCGATTTTTCCCTGTTGAAGACTAAGGATAATTGTTGTATATTGTCTTAGTCATAATGTTCTTTACTGGGCTAGTTGAGCTCACTCTTTTTCTTTTTGTTCCATTTTTCTTCTCAAGAGGTGAGAATTTAGCAGGAACTAGCAGGGGTATGGAGTGATGATTCAAGATAATTGGTTTAGTAGTCCTCACTATTTTGTTAAATAGTGTATCAATAATTATAATGAGGACTTTATTTGAGTGTGGATATTATCTAGAAGACAATATTTGTATTTAAACTCACAGTATGTGTTGTCGTATTTGGCACGACAATTGTAATAATAAAGTTGTAGTTATTTTCTGTACCATGTATTTGGCGACTCAGAATGGGTGATGTATACCTATTTTGGGGGCGTCACATAAAAGGAGTTACATGATGATGTAATTGACAAGAGTTGTCTACCTATTTATTTATATATAGTTTGTTGTGTCACCACAAGGCTATATACATTTGAAATGGGATCTTTATTCTCACTAGCAAATCTTTAATTAGATTTTGCCGAACTATATAAGTGAGGGTAACATAGTTTGATAAAAATAGTGGGAGAGACCAATTTAAAACAAGACCTAAATTATTTTGGTAATTAATAAAAGAATATATGCTAAAATGTTGTTAATTACAAATTAATTTACAAAATTTTACAATATCTAAAATTACTATCACTACGTAGCATATTAGATGCTAAAGTAACTGGACCGCATTAAACGGATTGGTTAAGGAATTTGAGAATAGTTCTCACGGCTGAAAAGCTTTCTTATGTCCTTAATACACATATTCATGCAATAGTTGCAGACAATGCCTCTAAGGAATACATTGTTGCTTTTAGAAAGTAACAAGATGATGCAAAGTTGGCTCAATGCATCATGCTCGCATCCATGAGTTACGAGTTTCAGCGTCAGCATGAAACTATGGATGCTCCTACTTTACTCCTGCACGTTAAGTACTTGATGGTGAGGAAAGTAGGACTAATAGATATCAGATATCTAAGGAGCTCTTCCGATCTAGAATAACCGATGACACTACAGTACAGAAAAAGTCCTTAACATTATCAATTTGATTTATCAATTAGGACAACAGGTTTTCTCATGGATGGAGAGTTGAGCTAGGATTTGATCTTGCACTCACTCCCGGACTCCTTTCACAATTGTTGTGAATTTTTCATATGAACAAGCTATATATCAGCTTCGCTGATTTGCTTAAGATGTTGAAAAATGTTGAGAGTCACTTTCCAACCAAGAAAGACCAAGTCTTACAGGTAGGGGTCAAATGATCTTCTAAAAAGAAGAGAGATTCTAAGAAAGTAAATAGAAAAGGCAAAAACAAAGGATAATAAGAACAAAATTGATACGTATAGCAAAGGAGTTTGCTTCCACTGCAATAAGCCTGAACGCTGAAAAAGAAACTACGAAAAGTATCTTGTAGAGGCTAACTAGAAGAAGCTTAGTGAAGCTTCAGTTATAAATATAGTTTTTGTTCATGATTAAAATAAATTTTTCTTTAAGTTAAGGTTCTACTTAGGTATAGGATACCAGCTTTGGTTCCCATAAATATAGATTTATGAAGAGACGAAGCAGAAGTAGAAAGCTAAACAAGGGATAAGTAATCCTATGTGTAAAAAAATGAAGCAATTGTTGCTACATTAGCCATAGGAACTTATAGTTTAGCATTGCCTACGGGCAAGTCTATTAAGTTAATAAGTTGTTATTGTATTGCAGTTCTCGTTAGAAACATTATTTCCATTTTGTTGTTGGACAATAAAATTTTCTGGTATTATATTTAAGAACAATTGTTGTTCTATATATATTAATAATGTTTTGCATAGAACTGAAATATTACTTAATGGATTTTCTATACTTGACTTACTTGAAAATAATTTTGCATATTGAAAAAATTAGTATAAGAAAAAGGAGATGATCATTCAAAGAGTTGAATGTGTGTATTTGTTGAAATACAAATATAAATTATTTGAAAGGTTCAAAGAATTCAGAAGTGAAACAAATTGGCAAAGTATTAGGATTTTTTGATTTGATCAAGGAAGAAATACTTGTGCAATGAGTTTCTAGATCATCTCAAATGGTTTTCTCACAATGGACACCTCCTGATACACAATAATTGATTGATGTATCTGAAAGGCAAAATCGTACCTTGTTGGACATGGTGCAGTCCATAATGATTTTACCGACATTCCAGTATCCTTTTAGGATCATGCCCTAGAAATGGTTGCATATCTACAAATAAGTAACCTCAAAATCCAACCCCAAGACTTTATAAGAGTTATGGACAGGGAGGATTCCTAATCTTAAGTATGTTAAGATAAGAGGTTGTCCAACTTATGTGAAAAGATTTCAAAAGATAAGTTTGGGACAAGATTTGACAAGTACAGATTTGTGGGACATTCTAAAGCAAGTTTAGGGTATATGTTCGATAATCGTACTATGCAAAAAGTGTTTTTTTGTGAAACACACTGACTTTTAAGATAACTGTGTTTATCATTGAATGGGATAGTGGGAGGATAATAGATCTTAAAGAGTTCAAGAACCATAAAGTACTATAAGTTAAATAAGAGGAACCTGTAGATAGATCTATTGTACCACAACCGAATCGTAAATCTGGAATAGTAACGAAGGTATGGATTCATCATAGATGATGATGATGAGGTATGCATTATAGAAGATGATGATCCAGTTACATACGATGAGGTAAAAGTTGTAGACACTTAGAGAAATGGATTGAAGCAAGCTTCTCAAAAATGGAACATTCGTTTTGATGAAACAATCAAAAGAGCTTGATTTTATAAAAAATAAGAATGAACCTAGTGTATACAAAAGGGTCAGTGGGAGCGTCGGGACATTCCTAGTATTATATATTGATATACTATGGATAAAGAATGACATGCAAATGCTAGAATCAGTAAAGATAAAGTTATCTAAACATTCATCCATGAATGATTTGGGAAGAGTATCGTAATTGGGGATAAAAATACTATATAGATAGATTTAAAAGGATGCTCGGCTTAACCCAAGGAACATATATTCATTCGATGCTAAAGTCATTTATCATGACAAACTCTAAGAGATGTCTCATGTTGATGAGCCATGGAGTGTATCTCTCTTAATAGTCCCCATAAACTCCTGAAAAGAGAGATCGAATGAGTGACAATCAAGTATACAATGAAATATACGAGACCTGATATTGATCGGTCATATTATGGAGAAGATCACTGTAAGATAGTGAAAAACATCTTAAAGTACTTAACCAGCACTAAGGATATGATTAAAATTTATGGTGGGTCTGAATTAAAACTAGAAGGCTTAACAGACTCAAGTTTTTCAAACAGACCAAGACGACAGAAAATCCACTTTAAGGTAAAGCGTTACCTTGAATTAGGGCTGAGAAAGTAATCAAATTGGAATCGAAACTGCATCAAAAATGGCATGAATCGAACCAATTAAAACTGCACCAACTATTCCGGCGTATATGACAATTTTAGGTGGGTTGAATAACCAAATTTACGGTTTCGATTTGGTTACTAGCCAAAATTACACACATAAAACTGAAACCCCACCATATATGTGTATGTATGTATTATCTCTAGTAAATTCTAAAGTTACTTTTCACTTGAACACGCTCAGAGAAAATCCCAATCTTGCATTGTAATTTTTTCACCAATTGAAAGAAGATGGTTAGAGGTTATAGAGTCAAAAAATTAAGCATTTGGATTTTGGAATTTTGAATTTATTTGATGCGTTACTGGAGGGGCTTATAGTTGAGGGGCCAAATTCGTTGGTTCGAGCACTTGATGCATTGGTTAAGGTATATGTTATAGTAGTAATAGTCTAATAGATTATTTTTAAATTAGGCACAGTTAGCATTATATTCTATAAGTCATCCCTGCAATATATGAGATATAATTTCATTCTATCTCTAGTATATACTTTAAATTTTTGGGAAACTAGATAAACCTTCTTGCTTGTTAACGAATATATGGTCTCCGTTGTTTTAAATAGCGTATGGTTTAGTTTTAAAACATCATTCCTTTATTATAAACTAAAACTATTTTATATGTCTCACTGTTCTATGATTTGATGGTGAATTTGAAATAAAGGAGCTTTGTTTCTATACTTTACATAATTCTCATTGTCGACTCTGTCACTAAGTTAATTGCTCGATGTGAGCTCTATGTTAAATTCTATTGAAGGCTTAGACTTTTTTGTTGTTTCAATTAGTTTTGGAATCAAATCACACCAATTAAAACCGCACCGCACAGTTTAAAATCGCACCGCACCAATCACAAGCGATTTTGTGTGCGGTTTTGGATTTGTCAAACCGCACCTACGTGGTTTCGGGTGCGGTTTGGATTTTAAACCACACCAAACTGTACCATGCTCGCCCCTACCTTGATCGGTGGTGCAGTGAATTGGAAAGGTTTCAAATAGCAAAGCGTTGCTAGTTTAGTGATAAAGACAAAGTATATAGCTAAAAATAAAGCTACAAGTTGATTATTTGGATGAAAAGTTCATTGCAAAACTAGCAATAGTTCCTAACTCTCATCTTGAATCTAAACATGTGTTATGGAATTTTTATTTGAATATAGGAATCATTAAAAGATGGGAAATCACTGTAGAGTTAGTGGACTCTCAAGAACAACATTGCATATCTATTAACTAAAGCTTATCCAACAGCAAGATAATCGTCACTTAGAGAAGAAGGGAATGAGATATCATAATGATTGGCTTTAGTGCAAGTGGGAGATTGAAAGTAGTATGCACACAAGCCAATCATGTTTGATGATAAAACATATACTTTGTAACAATCAAAATTCATTTATTAATAAAAAGTATTAATTTATTAAAGGCTTTTAATTATCTACATAGTGCTGCTTTATAATATGTGATAAACCCATAGTTTCAAGCAATGCTTTTAAAATAATGATGATGATCATTCTAATGAGATCTAAATTCTTAGAAAGCTTAAAACTAAAATAGTTCCCAATCGTTGGATTAGTGAATCCGGATAGATTGGTGCATACGCTGCTTGCTCATTGGATGAGGATGGTTGATCTCATTATCATTTGTGTGGAGACACTAAAGCAAGTATGTAGGTGCTTATTAGAGAATAAGTTCACTGAACGTGGCTCGCTAAGGAATATCTAATGGAGTTTTACTTTCCTGTCAATAGGAATTCCTGTAGTGATAGTAGTACAAATGATCCTTGGACTTGAGATCATCATAATATCTTGTGTATGATGAGTTATACTTTGACTTATTCCTTAAGACTCTTAGGGTATATCAAAGAGTATGCTTTGGTATAATAAGTTGTACATGGAGATAATGTATGATCAATGGAAAAGAAGAGAAATGTTGTAACGCCCCCAAAATAGGTCCATTCCATCCAACCTATTCTGAGTCGCCAAATACATGGTACAGAAAATAACTACAACTTTATTACAACAATTGTCGTGCAAAATATAACAACACATATGCTGTGAGTTTGGATACAAATATATACCAAGTGTGACTCATATCCCAACCGTGGACAACACCTCACAATGACACCTTACATAAAGGTATAGTCAAAAACATTTTTAGAAATTAGAATCTTTGGGAAGTGCTCAAGGAAACCCTTGTACATGGGAGGCCATGCTTCTAGGTTGTGATAGATATCATATGGCCACAGAATTATCCTTGGTAGACCCAATATACCCCAAAGAAAAACGAAAAGATTACTATCATATTCTTCCCAATGGTGAGTCTTCTCTTGACTTATCATTATCTCCACTGTCTCTAATTGAGAATTATACTTCAAACAAACACCAAGATTATATAGGTAGTGCTCGTAAATATACTCAGCAAGTGGATGAGCACAATCCTGTCTTATGATGACACGAGGTTGTATTGCATTAGACATCTTGTATGGTAGTGGCAAAACACCCTTCCAACGTTGGGTTCGCCTCACCCTATTGGATTCACCAAATATAACTACTAAATGAACCTTTCTATATTGCTTAGGGGGAACTCCACAGCTGGAGACCACCGTTCTATTCCCTTGTTACCCCCGCTCGACCCAGCTACACTCTTATTACCTGAAAAGGAATTGTGAAGCAAAAGGGTGAGCATAACTAGCTCAGTAAAGAATATCATTACTAAAGATAATTAAATTATCAATAGCCTTCATCAGTAATAAATCAGAAATTTAGAACATATGGTAGATGATAAAACTTCTCAACCATAGTTGCAGCGGAACGAGCAATCCATTAGAAGAGTCAAATAGACTACAAAATATATTATCTTCTCCATGTTAAAAATCCACCAACAATATTTTATCCCTGTGACATCAATCAACAATTCTGGTCCACAATCATATGAATAACTCATAATCATAATTGTAGTTCTAAATTCCTCTTCTCATCCAGGACGAAGATAATTTTTATCACCTATCTTTACCTGAAACATCAAAGATCATGGTTACACCAAATCACAGTTCATGTTCATAATAATACTAATAACTTCATCTTTGCACTACGGCCAAAGATATTCATCTGTATCACCAGTTGGTCATGTTCATCTCAACACCTATTCATCTTTGCACTACTGGCCAAAGATATTCAACAACATGTTATCTTTACACTACGGGCCAAAGATATTCATCAACAATTCATCTTTACACTATTGGCCAAAGATATTCATCAACAATTCTTCTTTGCACTACAGGCCAAAGATATTCCTCAACAGTTAATATTTGCACTACATGCCAAATATATTCATATCTCAAAGAAATATGTAATCATTTCAGAATTTATATAAACAATAATTATAACCATGTTAATCAATTCATCTTTACACTTAAGCTAAAGATATTCAATTATAAATTCAATGGTCATGATCATACCAGTTAACAATTCATCTTTCCACTACAGGCCAAAGATATTCCTCAGTCGCGATCATACCAATAATTTACCCATCTTTACACTCAAGTGAAAGAAAAATTCAACATCAGAGTTATAAAAATGTTATATATGATAATAAAAATAATATGATCAAAATATGAATTTAATTTCAAGAGTAATATTCATAAATCAACGATAATTTGGTCAGAAAAAGAAACCAATTTTTATCATGAATAGTAACTCATGAATAGTAACTCGTGAATAGTACTCCGTATTCGTACATGGTACCGTATACGTAAATAATGTCATATACGTAAATAGTACCGTATACGTGAATAGTGCCGTATACGTGAATAGTAATCCCGACTCAAAGAGGTAAAAATTATACAATAAAATTCATACCAATATTTCAGTATAATGATATTGAAAGAATAACGTCATTATGAAGAATATAACATCCCTTAATATCCCTTACTATTCCTTACAATCCCTTACAATCCCTTACAATTCCTTACAATCTCTTACCTCAAAAGAGCAGCACTTCTGACTAGATATCGGATATGACGCTGAAGGAAACTTGCACTGATGAATAGCAACTCACCAAGTATCTAAATACTCACAAAATACGCTCAATAATCTAGAGAGAGAAAGAGAGAAAACGTGTTTCTGGTGTAATTTTCAATTCTAACTTAGCCCTCTATTTATAGGAAAATGTTAGCACGCCGAAGCAGATTTAACCTGTAACCTGATGGCTTTACCTGCTACTATTTCCACTCACCACATTTGAATAAAAATGTCAGCACATTTCTTCACCAACTAAGATTGGGGCCCACCAATTCTAGAATTTTTCACCAAAATGATAAATTCTGAAACTTCAACAATTTCTAAACCAGTCATCTCTTAAAATTCATAACAAATCATACGTTTATTTTTAACGGTTCAAAATTTGTGGACATATACTCAACTTATATATGTATAACATATCCAAAAATCACAATGATCCAACGGTCGGATTAAAAATTATAACCCCCGCAATATATCTCAAAAATTCTAATTTTTAATACCTCCATTCCGACAAAAATACTGATAAAACACCTCAACATTAACTCCTTCATTTTTAACCATAAAATATATCCAACATTTATATTCACATCAAATAAATATTTTCTTATTATATAAATCAATAATTAATTATTCATAAATAATATTACAGAATCACAATTATGACAATCAGGCCGTTCCCAGAAAAGAGGGGGCTTTCCAAAAAGAATTTCTCCTTACTGGGGCGCAATTAGATGACCAAACCTCTCCTTAGACAGAACTTTCTAGACATTTCTAATAATGTTATCTAATAATATTATTCAAATAATATGAATTATTGATCTGATAATGGAAAATACTGTGCAGCAACAATTATTGAAATAACAATAATATAAAATATCAACGCAACAATTATTGAATCAATAAAATAAAATATTGAACAGTAATTATTGTGACAATTATTCAGTAGTGCCTTCTTACGTAAGAATAAATAATTTCAAAAATACTGTGCAATAATGCGTATTACTGTATTTTAACCACCGGGTATTCCAACAGTATTAACGGTAACAACTACACTGTTAATTATAAAAATTTAATTTTTATCGTTATCTTCATCCGACCGTTTTTCGTTATGGGGCCCATAAATAGCTGCGCCGTCGTACGAATATTCCCCGATAGAAAGAATATTCCACGACCAACGAATATTTCCCGACAACAATGATTATTTTATAACCACTTGTTTATTTTGAAAAATTTTCACATTTCACCCATAACTTTAACTTTTTATCAATTTAACCATTTACTGAATTGTAATTATAAGAAAAATTGAATACTTTTATTTCATAAAATTCGGGGTCTTACAATCTCCACTCCTTATGAAATTTCATCCCCAAAATTTATGTACCTGGTATTTCAAAGAGTTGAGAATACCTTGCTTTCATTTCAGATTTCATCTTCCATGTCATCATGATTTCTTCATTGCTCATCTCCTGTATTTCAGATATCATTATAGAATACTGTTAGTTCTTAATAGGCACAAGTTATCTAGAAGGGGGGGTTGAATAGATATTTAAAAATCTTTTCTGTTTTAGACTTGTTCTTAGATAGTGATTAAAACTTAGCGGAATAATATTTGTTTTAATCTTCTTAACCAAGCAGTAAAGTAATAGACGAGTAAAGCAGTTATAGCAGATATAGCAGTTATGGCAGTAAGGTAAATGACACAGCTATTTTTAAGTGGTTCAGAGCACACAAGGCTCTTAGTCCACTCTTCTACTCAACGAGTAGGATATTCACTAAGGATGTTTCTTACAAACTTCTGAATCCCACTGGATTCCTTCTAGACCAGCAGTCTAGGAACTTCTCTAGTTCACTTTTGAACTCTTCAAGTCCAGCAGACTTGGCTATCTTATAGTTCACTCTTGAACTCTTCAAGTCCAGCAGACTTGGTACTCTTCTTCAGTTGAATGATGATTGTTGTTTCGTTCTGAAGGTTGCTACTCAGTTGCTATGTAAGCACAGGTTCGTTAAGAACTGAGTAGCTGAGCAAGCTTTGGAATTTCTCAGATCGTAGAGTTGAGCCTTGGAGAATTGTTCACGTTGAATGTTTTATTGCTTGCTTGTCTTTTTTTATCTCTCATCTGTCTGATCTGTATATATGTGATACAGAAAACTATCCGTTTGAATCCATCTGTTGTGTCATTAAATGCGTCTGAGCTTTCTGTACCGTGATGGTGACATTTCTGCACATCTTCTGAATTCTGCATTCTGGACCACTGACACTGCAGGCTGCTTTCCCACCTACCACCTGAAAAGGTTTTTTGTCCCTCTTTTCCATAGTACTATCCTTGGCTTCTTCAATACGCTTCTTTGTTGCGTCCTAAGGATATTTTATACAATCTGGGACTGATGGGCACTGCAGCTTCTCAGATTCATTCCTCGTATCTTGAATTAACAACTCATGAGGCTTGACGTTTTCTGACTGACAGATGAGCTCTACGATTTGGGTCGTGATGCTCTACGATTCTGATCGTAGTGTCATTTCTTGAACACTACAATGCTAACAGTTGATAGCACTACACTCTTTACTTCATCGTGTCTTGAACTCTACGTTCCCGAGAGCACTCTACGATTCTTGACTTGCTCGTGTAGTTCACTCTACGTTCTCGAGAGCACTCTACGATTCTTGACATGCTCATGTAGTTCACTCTACGTTCTCGAGAGCACTCTACGATTCTTGACTTGCTCGTGTAGTTCACTCTACGTTCTCGAGAGCACTCTACGATTCTTGACTTGCTCGTGTATTCACTCAGCAAACTACAATCGTGGAGTTGGCTCAACGAACGATGGGACTACTCTACGATTTTCGAAGAGTTCCCTTCAAGGCAGGCACACTACGATCTTCAGGCTCTACGATTTCTGCCTTGATTTCTGCAATGTTGATCAGGTTGATGCACTACGATCTCTTCATGACTAATCTATTACATCTCAAGATCAACCTAACA
The DNA here is from genome assembly GCA_016801055.1 of Panax notoginseng. Lineage (NCBI taxonomy): Eukaryota > Viridiplantae > Streptophyta > Magnoliopsida > Apiales > Araliaceae > Panax > Panax notoginseng. The sequence continues at coordinate 158,045,841 of CM029014.1, forward strand.
GATTTGATCTTTCTATCTATACATTCTATAACAGAATGATACACGTTAAAAGCTTAGATCAACCTAACAATTTTTTATCTATCACTAAGTCCTTATACATATATCTATTAAGGACCTTACAAATAATCATGAACACATGCATTAAAAACATCAAATCTTAATATGCATTCTACCAACAATCTCCCCCTATTTGATGTTGACATAACCAAGGAGATTTGTTGTCATGATTATTAGTGACTAGATTTCTTCAGAGCTAAGTTGACCAAGGTCTATAGTGTAAACATTTCCTTCTCTTGTTCCGGTCAGCTTTATAGCAGATGTCTTCAGGTCTCTGACTTGACATTGATTGTTGAGAAATGTTACTTGATGGCCCTTGTCGCAGAGTTGACTGATGCTTAGAAGGTTGTGTTGAAGTCCTTCCACATAGGCTACTTTGCTGAAAGATATTGCCCCATTGCTAGCAGAGCCATAGCCTTTTGTCTTGCCCGAGCCGTTATCTCCAAAAATGACTGAGGGACCCTCCTTTTCTACATAGTTGGATAGTAGAGCTTTGTTCCCGGTCATATGCCTTGAGCATCCACTGTCTAGATACCATGTCGAGGTCGTGGAGCTCTGTTCCTGTCAAAACATTTGAACCTTCATTTTGGTACCCATATTCGCATGGGTCCTTCTTTGTTAGTTCCTTTGGGGACCAAAACTTGTCTAGTCTTGGGTCTCACATGCATGGAGTTATAATAACATTTTGTAGCTCTATGACCATGTTTATCACATATGAGACATCTATTATGATGAATGCCTGTGTGTGTGTGATGATTTATCTTCCACTTGGACTTGTGTGGTTCCTTGGTTGGTCTTCTATTAAACTGATTCTCTTTCTTCCACGCGTTCTTTGGTTTCATAAATAGTGATGAGTGTACTTTACTTCTACTGTACCTTCCAAGTTGATTCGTAGAGTTAGTTTTTCTTGACTCTAAGATTCTTCGAGGTTGATAAGTAGAGGTTGGGTTACTCTTCTCCTTTATGAAGCCTAGATCAGCATGTGATCCCTTACTTCTTTGAGTATAACTGGAATCAGTGGAACATGGTTGAACTTGTTCTTCCAACTTTGAGGATTTAACAAAAGCAATGCCTCTACTAAAACCTGAGACATTACTTGAGCTAGTTTCCATTGTCTTTTCCACACTTAGCTCAGGGATTGATTCCCCAAATCCTAAGCCTGTCTTGTCGAATGTGCTTTTTGATTAGATAGCAGGCAGTCCATGGATGATGAGGATTTGTTCCATGCAGAGATAGTCTTTTTTAGTTCCTCAATTTTAGAGGTTAGCTTAGACTCTCTTTGTGTGTAATGTGTGTTTTTCTGCTTTAAGGTTTCATTCTCAGCTTCAAGCTTGGAGAGAAGATTAGAACTTAGAAGGGTTGTTTCAAGCTCTTCTTGAACTTTCTTCTTCTCCTCTTGAAGAAGTGAATGGTCCTTAGATAACACTCTGAACCACTTCATATACTGATGTAGATCATTAGTTATGCCACACAGTGCAGTTCTTAAGTCATTCATATCTACATCAGGTGAGTTAAAATTAAATACCTCATCAAGATCTACATTGTGAATGTTGAGGCTTTGTTTGTCCTTTGCATGTTTGGCCATCAAGCACAGATTGGCCATTTGTGGTTCTTCCTCATCTCCAGACTCAGCATTTGAGTCATTATCTGAATCACTCCATGATCCTCCAGCTACTAGGCCTTTGTCTTTTCTCTGAGGCCTCTTGCTTCCTTTGTATTCTTTCTTTCCATGCTGCTTCTTCTTTAGTTCTTGTCTTAAAGGTTTGTTGCAGTAGGCAATGAAGTGGCCAGGCTTTTTGCAGTTGTAGCATAGGTCATGTATTTGCTCCTGGCTTGAGTAGTTGCTGACCTTCTTTTGTTTGCCAGCTTTGCCTTGACGCATAAATCTTCTTAGTTTTCTTACCATCATAGCAAGATCGTCATTATCATCTTCATCATCATCAGATTCATTATCAGTGATGACTTTAGAGACGTTTTCAGTTGCTTTGAGAGCAACACCCTTTTCCTTTCTTCTTCCTTCTGAAAGGGTTTCAGCACGTTGAGTCAGCTCCAGCTCGTATGTCAGGAGATTGCCATACAGTTGTTGAACTGTCATTTCGTTGAGATTCTTTGATTCTCTTATTGCAGTGGTCTTGGCATCCCACTTGCTAGGTAGGGCTCTCATGAACTTTATGGTCAGATCTTTATTAGGATAGACCTTTCCATATGCTCGTAGAGAGTTGAGCAGAATGTTGAATCTTTCATAAGTGGCAGTTACGTTCTCTCCTTGTATATGAGCAAACATCTCGTACTGCTGTGTTAGAAGAGACTGTTTGTTTTCTCTAACTTCTTCAGTTCCTTCATGCATGATCAGCAGTGCTTCCCAAACTTCCTTGGCTGTTTTGTAATTTACAACATTGTCAAACAGATCGTCCTCCAAGGATTGGAACAAGATGTTATTAGCCTTCTTGTCAAGTTGGACAGCTTTCTTTTCTGAGTCTGTCCATTCTTCCTTAACCTTGATTTGCACTTTGTTTTGCTCGTCAATGGTTGGTGCAAGCTTTGTTGGTATGTAGGGCCCATTGAGTACAGTCTCAAATAGATCTTCATCTATTGAGTCCATGTAAGCTTGCATTCTAACCTTCCAGTTAGCAAATTTGTCTTTGTTGCACATCGGTGGCTTGCTGCCTCCACCGGTCCTGGATTCACTTGGTACTAGTGCCATTATGGATCTACTAAAGCTTGTGAGCTGTAAAATAGAACCTGCTCTGATACCAATTGTTAGTTCTTAATTGGCACAAGTTATCTAGAAGGGGGGGTTGAATAGATATTTAAAAATCTTTTCTGTTTTAGACTTGTTCTTAGATAGTGATTAAAACTTAGCGGAATAATATTTGTTTTAATCTTCTTAACCAAGCAGTAAAGTAATAGACGAGTAAAGCAGTTATAGCAGATATAGCAGTTATGGCAGTAAGGTAAATGACACAGCTATTTTTAAGTGGTTCAGAGCACACAAGGCTCCTAGTCCACTCTTCTACTCAACGAGTAGGATATTCACTAAGGATGTTTCTTACAAACTTCTGAATCCCACTGGATTCCTTCTAGACCAGCAGTCTAGGAACTTCTCTAGTTCACTTTTGAACTCTTCAAGTCCAGCAGACTTGGCTATCTTATAGTTCACTCTTGAACTCTTCAAGTCCAGCAGACTTGGTACTCTTCTTTAGTTGAACGATGATTGTTGTTTCGTTCTGAAGGTTGCTACTCAGTTGCTATGTAAGCACAGGTTCGTTAAGAACTGAGTAGCTGAGCAAGCTTTGGAATTTCTCAGATCGTAGAGTTGAGCCTTGGAGAATTGTTCACGTTGAATGTTTTATTGCTTGCTTGTCTTTTTTTTTCTCTCATCTGTCTGATCTGTATATATGTGATACAGAAAACTATCCGTTTGAATCCATCTGTTGTGTCATTAAATGCGTCTGAGCTTTCTGTACCGTGATGGTGACATTTCTGCACATCTTCTGAATTCTGCATTCTGGACCACTGACACTGCAGGCTGCTTTCCCACCTACCACCTGAAAAGGTATTTTGTCCCTCTTTTCCATAGTACTATCCTTGGCTTCTTCAATACGCTTCTTTGTTGCGTCCTAAGGATATTTTATACAATCTGGGACTAATGGGCACTGCAGCTTCTCAGATTCATTCCTCGTATCTTGAATTAACAACTCATGAGGCTTGACGTTTTCTGACTGACAGATGAGCTCTACGATTTGGGTCGTGATGCTCTACGATTCTGATCGTAGTGTCATTTCTTGAACACTACAATGCTAACAGTTGATAGCACTACACTCTTTACTTCATCGTGTCTTGAACTCTACGTTCCCGAGAGCACTCTACGATTCTTGACTTGCTCGTGTAGTTCACTCTACGTTCTCGAGAGCACTCTACGATTCTTGACATGCTCATGTAGTTCACTCTACGTTCTCGAGAGCACTCTACGATTCTTGACTTGCTCGTGTAGTTCACTCTACGTTCTCGAGAGCACTCTACGATTCTTAACTTGCTCGTATATTCACTCAGCAAACTACAATCGTGGAGTTGGCTCAACGAACGATGGGACTACTCTACGATTTTCGATGAGTTCCCTTCAAGGCAGGCACACTACGATCTTCAGGCTCTACGATTTCTGCCTTGATTTCTGCAATGTTGATCAGGTTGATGCACTACGATCTCTTCATGACTAATCTATTACATCTCAAGATCAACCTAACAGATTTGATCTTTCTATCTATACATTCTATAACAGAATGATACACGTTAAAAGCTTAGATCAACCTAATAATTTTTGATCTATCACTAAGTCCTTATACATATATCTATTAAGGACCTTACAAATAATCATGAACACATGCATTAAAAACATCAAATCTTAATATGCATTCTACCAACAATCTCCCCCTATTTGATGTTGACATAACCAAGGAGATTTGTTGTCATGATTATTAGTGACTAGATGCATTTGCAGGAATTTAAACATGACTAAGCATTTCAGTGAGCAGCTGAAATTTCTAGAGAATAAGCATGAATTTATTGATGATCAATAGATATTACAATGTAGCATTACATCAATAAAACATTAAACTCTATACTTATCTCTGTTTTCTTAGTCTCTTGTGAGGAGGAGGATTTGTATATTCTTCAGCCCTTCTCTTCCTTTGAGCTTCTTCATTCCTCGCTAACTCCTCTAGCTCGCTTCGACTTATAACAGGATTCTCCTCATGTCTGTGCATGAATACAGGATCTCCAGTCGGCATTCTTATGTTTACCCTGGTCACTTCTTGTGAGCTAGGAGTTGCCTGCTGATGGCTCAAAGGAATAGCTGTAACAATTGTCTGCTGACCAGATCGTGGAGTTTGTCTTGCAGGAGGGCTTCGTGTTCTTCCCCTTTCTTGAGTTGTCTGACCTCCTCTGCTTCTGCCTTGATCTCCTCTGCTCCCTTTATCTTTCTCCCCCTTTATGTCAGCATCAAGGGTTCGAATGTCAGCTGTAGCTTGTTGACCCCTTGAACAAGCTCGTTTAGTTGGCTTTGAGTCTGAGCAATGTCCTCCTTATTCTCCTTGATTTGTTGATCAGCTCTTGCTTCTTTCTTCTGTAGGATGGTCAGAATTGTATCATTATACTTTTCCTGATTTGCATATGATTTCTGGAAGTCGTACACATAAGCTTTTAAGTTGAGAATATTATCCAGCATAATCTGATGTTGACGATCTTGATTTTTCTGTATTTCAAGCATAGCCTCTTTTTGTTTGGCAGCAACCTGGAAATGGATCTCATCTCTATCTGATATGCTCTTTAGAATCTCTTTGATAATTTCCCTTAGCTTTGTAGTGAGTTCAGTAGTCATTGTATTAGGGAATTTGTTAGCAGCTTGTATCATTTGATCCAGGCGGATGTTGAGGAGATCAGAGTGAGATTCCAGGCTTGCTTCAATGGTTTTGATCATTTGCTCAGAGGTTTCTTTCAGATCATCCTTGGTGGGCATGCTTGGAAGGGTATTTTCTGGTTGAGGATTGTCCATTTGAGGAGTTCTTGGTGGAGATTGAGCTTGCAAGTTGTACAAAGCAAGATCAAGACTGAAATAGTTGTGCGATGAGGAGGATGGTATATCAGTTGGAGGAGCTTGGGTTTGGACATTTGGGAGTGGTGACTCTACGATGTGGCTGGAGTCTGGAATCGTAGAGTTGGTTATTTGAGGGAGCTGGGTAAGGTTGATTTCTTTTGGTTCTTCAGTTACAGAATTGTGGGATTCTGTAACTGGAAACTGATTTAAAGGGTTGAGAATCACTTCCAGCCATTTAGAAAATTCATAGAAATGGCTAAATGAGGGTGATGGCAGATGATTAACTATAAAGCTTGTAGGGATAGTCAATACCTCAAGTTTGGCTTTTGATGAGGCATTGTTTGTAATCAGCTTTTTGGCGAAGTTGACTTCCCTGGGAAATCCATGAGCTAGAACAGAAATTGCTGGATATTCCATGAAGCTCCAGAACATATGATCCCATGATTTCTGGATTAAAGCTTGGTGATAGGCCATCATGGGTAGGTAAGAGAACATCTGTCTGTATAGATAGCTTCTGTACCCATCCTTTCCTTCACCTGTGATCATAAGTTCATCATCACTGTCAGCTTCTTCTTGGATTTCTTCAGGAGATTCCATTACCTCGATGGCCTCTGGAATGTTTGATAGTGGTTCAACCTTGTCTTGGATAGGAACCTCTTCTTCTGCCATTGGTACATCTTGAGGCTCCCCCTCAATATGATCATTTTCTTGGAGGTTTGAAAACTCCCCCTCAGCTTGTACATCTTCTTCTAAATTCAGGAAGTTCCCTTCAGCTTGAGCATCCTTTTGAGCTATGGACTTCTCCCCCTCAGCTGGTGTATATTCAATCATGAGTATTTCAGGGTTCTCCCCCTCAGCTAGGGCCTTTTCATCTTCTGTTGTCTGGGTCAGATCTACTGTTTCAGCCATGCTCTTGGCTTCTTTCTTCAGTATCTTCTTATTTTCAAGGATGTACTTCTTGACCAGCTTTTTCTTTGGCTTGCTGGCTTTATCCATCACTTGATCAACCACTGCCCTTGTAGCAGCTTCCTCCATTTCTGCCACACTTGGCCTAGACTCAGAGAACAGTAAGGTCTCTACGATTGAAGACACTGTTGGTCTTTTGAGCTTGTGACCAGTCTTGTTCTTCTTTAAGATTTGTGAAATGGTGGCCTGATCTTCTTCTGCTTCTTCTTGCAGTTGTATCTTCCTCAGCCTCCTTAGAGTCTCTATGTCAAAGGGCTCTACAGGAGTGTTGGTTGCAGAGCCTTGAGCCTCTTCAGCTTGTCTTGCCCTCATCTTCCTTTTACCCTTACTTTTTCTTGCAAGAGTAGAGGATTCTTCTTTATTTGCTTCTTCTTCTTCTTCAACTTCCCTGACAAGAGACATATCTCCTGTAACACCTGTTTTCCTTAGTTCCTCAGTTCTCCCACTTGATTCTGTCATCATTCGAACGAAATCAGCAGGGTTTCTCTCCCAGTTCTTGAACAATTGTTGTGTCATTTTACGATTGGGATTTATGGCTTCTCCTTTATTATCCCCAATCTTATCACCTACAGCAGACTGCAGAATGATGCTTATGAACCTCCCATATAGCATCTTTGGGATGCTCTTTGACTTCTTAGAGCTAGTTATCCATTTACTGATCCACTCAATCAGCACTGCCCCATAGTTGAGTTGGGTGCCATGGACTAAGGCAGTCATGATTTTAAGCTGAGCCTCATTAACAGAGTCATGCCCTGAGCTCTTGCAGCATATGCATTTTCCAACAATGTCAGCTAAAAACTCGTACCTTTGTGGGAACTCTTTCTTTTTGTAACCCTTGACAGAGGGGTTCTTCTTATGATGTATTTTCTTCAGTCCCTCTTGATACCTTATGTCGTCCAGAATTGGGTGTCCCATATTTTAGAATCCTAGGGCCAGATTGATGTCTTCTGCCCTTAGCTTTATTTCAGCTCCTCGAACTCGCGTGGTGACTGTGTTGTTCTCGTACACCGCATTCTTATAGAATTCCTTCACCAGCTTGGGATAGATAAGAGTGTCAGTGCTGAGCGCCTCTTCGGGACCAGCCTTCTTCAGTAAGGCTAAAATCTTGTGGAACTTTGGAGGTGCAGTCTTGAACTCGTCAAAACAGAGTCTGTGGCCTGAAATTACGTTGGAAGCAGCCATTGATTCTTTTGTTGAGAAGGTAGATACGGTTGAACTTTTGTCTGAGTTAGGGTTTTGCTTTGAGAGAGAGAATGAAAGATGAACTTTTGAACTTCAGTATTTCAAAATCAGGTGTCCAATCTGTACTTATAACTTCCCTCCTCTCTTTTTGTCTTCATGGGACAGGTGTCTTATTTTGTTTGGCTCTACGATCTCGTATGTGTAGGAATGTACTGAATTGCCCTTTGAGTATTAAGAGCTGAGGTGTCCTCAGTATGATCTAGATCGTAGAGTCTGACTTCTGGTCGTAGAGTCTGATCAGCACTGGTAGTTTATCCTACGATCGTCGAGTCTGTCCTACGGTCGTAGAGTATGTCCGGCAGTCGTAGAGTCTGACCCGCATTCGTAGAGTCTATCTATTGAGACTGTTCTACGATCGTTGAGTCTGTTCTGGGTCCTAGTGATGAGATTTTGACTAAGCCTTCTTTTTAAGGTAACTCAGGAAGGGCCAACCTCTTGGTGTAATTCAAGGGTTAGGTTTGTCCCTGAGGCACCTCTTGGAGGGATTGCTTTGTTATGGAGCTCAACATCACAGGATCTACTTTTCTTGTTTGATCATCGTCGAGTCTGCACTTATGGAAGTTAAGTTCTTGCTACGATCGTTGAGGTAGTTGACAGTTCAGCTCTACGATCGTGAGCTTTCCTTGATCATGTCTACGATTTTGAGTTCAGCCTTTATCTATCATTGTTAGCACAGTCTAGAGCATATTTTCATGAAGATATATTTAGCATGCCTAGCTCACTTATTAACTTATTAAATCTGAATTCATCTAAAGGTTTTGTAAACACATCAGCAAGTTGATCTTCAGTAGGGATATATTGCAAAGAGATAGTACCATTTTGCACATGATCCCTAATGAAGTGATACCTTATTTCTATATGCTTGGTTCTAGAATGCATGACAGGATTATGAGTTATAGCTATGGCACTTGTATTATCACAGTGTATAGGTATAGACTTGAAATCAAACCCGTAGTCAGCTAGCTGATTTCTCATCCAAAGAATCTGAGCATAGCAGCTGCCAGCAGCAATGTATTCAGCCTCTGCAGTTGAAGTGGATACTGAATTTTGCTTTTTGCTGAACCAAGACACAAGTCTGTTTCCAAGTAGTTGACAGGTGCCACTTGTACTTTTTCTGTCTATTTTGCATCCTGCATAATCAGCATCTGTGTATCCTATTAGATCAAAAGAGGATTCCTTGGGATACCACAGCCCCAAGTGGGGTGTACCCTTAAGATACCTGAATATCCTCTTTACAGCAGACAAATGTGATTCTTTAGGGTTAGCCTGAAATCTAGCACATATGCATGTTGCAAACATTATATCTGGTCTACTGGCAGTTAGGTATAAAAGAGAACCTATCATATCTCTGTATTGAGTTATATCAATACTCTTACCATTCTCATCCTTGTCAAGCTTGGTTGCAGGAGCAATTGGTGTTTTCATGGGAGAGGCTGAATCCATGCCATACTTCTTTAATAAGTCTTTGATGTTCTTGGCTTGGTTTATGAAAATTCCTTCTTCAGTCTGCTTTACTTGCAGTCCAAGGAAGAAACTCAGCTCACCCATCATGCTCATTTCAAACTTGCTCTGCATTAGCTTAGAGAATCTCTTACATAACTTTTCGTCAGTAGAACCAAAAATGATATCATCAACATATATTTGAACTAGTAAGACTTTGTCCTTATGCTTTCTGAGAAATAGTGTGGTATATACTCTACATCTAGTGAACCCATTTTCTATTAGAAAGTTAGTCAGTGTTTCATACCATGCTCTAGGTGCTTGCTTAAGACCATATAAAGCTTTATCTAATCTATAGACATAATTGGAAAGAGATGGATTGATGAAACCTGGAGGTTGTTCTACATAGACTTTTTCTTGAAGTTCTCCATTTTGGAATGCACTTTTGACATCCATCTGAAAGACTTTGAACTTCATGTGGGCAGCAAAGGCAAGGAAGATTCTGATAGCTTCAAGTCTGGCAACAGGTGCAAATGTCTCATCATAGTCAATACCTTCTTCTTGAGAATAGCCCTTTGCCACTAATCTTGCCTTATTTCTGGTAATGATCCCATCCTCATCCATTTTATTCCTGAAGACCCACTTGGTTCCTATGACAGGATGACTCTTTGGTCTTGGTACCAATCTCCAAACTTTGCTTCGTTCAAACTGGTTGAGTTCTTCCTGCATGGCCTCTATCCAACTGGAGTCTTCCATAGCATCCTCTATCTTCTTTGGCTCTATTTGTGATAGGAAGCTTAGATAGAAGCATTCATTCTGAGTAGCAGCCCTTGTCTTGACTCTTGCACTTGGATCTCTAATGATTAGATCCTGAGTGTGATCTCTTGCCCATCTGTTCCCAGTTGGAACAGCTGTCCTGATGCCTTCCTGTCTTAGATCTTCAAGGTCTATCTCTTCTTCTTGAAGTGGAGGCTCACTGTCTTGGATGGACCTCTCTACGATCTCTTTATCACGCTCTACGATTTCACTATCTGACACTACGATCGTAGTGTTGAGCTCTACGATTTCATTCGTGGTGTCTGTATTACCGGTCGTAGTGTCTTCAGGCACTGATTTGTCTAAGTCAGTTTTATCAAAGATGATGTGTATCGAGACTTCGACACTCAGTGTCTTCTTGTTGAACACCCTGTAGGCTTTGCTGTCTGTGGCATATCCAAGAAAGATTCCTTCATCTGACTTGGGCTGGAATTTTGTCAAATACTGTTTTCCATTGTTGAGAATGTAGCACGCACAGCCAAAGACATGGCAATAGCTGACACTTGGCTTTCTTCCTTTCCATAGTTCGTAGGGTGTCTTCTTGATCGTAGAGTGGATTAATGATCTGTTCTGAGTGTAGCATGTAGTGTTGACAGCTTCTGCCCAGAAGTATTCAGGCAGATGAACTGCTGCTAGTAGAGTCCTTCCAGCCTCTATCAGGGTTCTGTTCTTTCGTTCAGCAACTCCATTTTGTTGAGGACTTCGTGGAGCTGAGAAGTTGTGACTGATGCCATTGTCTGTGCAGAACTGATCCATTTCTGAGAAGTCGAATTCTCTGCCATGATCACTCCTTATGGCCTTGATTTTCTCTCCTTTTTCATTCATCACCAGTCTGAACATCTTGATTAGCTCGGAGCTTGTTTCATCCTTAGAAGTTAGGAAAAATACCCATGTGAATCTAGTGTAGTCATCAACTACAACTAGTGAGTATCTTTTTTCTCCAAGACTGGTAGTAGGGATTGGCCCGAAGAGATCCATGTGAAGCAACTGCAGGGGTTTGTCAATGGAGTTGGCAGTCTTGCTTTTAAATGAGCTTCTGGTTTGCTTTCCAAGCTGGCAGGCATTGCATGGCCTTTCTTTCACGAAGTTGAACTTAGGCAGACCAGCTACAAGATCTTTTGACGCCAGTTTTGACATGTTCTTAAAGTTTAAGTGGGACAGCCTTCTATGCCATAGCCAGCTTAATTCCTCGGATGCTTTTGCCAGAAAGCATATTGTTTCTTCAGAGCTAAGTTGACCAAGGTCTATAGTGTAAACATTTCCTTCTCTTGTTCCGGTCAGCTTTATAGCAGATGTCTTCAGGTCTCTGACTTGACATTGATTGTTGAGAAATGTTACTTGATGGCCCTTGTCGCAGAGTTGACTGATGCTTAGAAGGTTGTGTTGAAGTCCTTCCACATAGGCTACTTTGCTGAAAGATATTGCCCCATTGCCAGCAGAGCCATAGCCTTTTGTCTTGCCCGAGCCGTTATCTCCAAAAATGACTGAGGGACCCTCCTTTTCTACATAGTTGGATAGTAGAGCTTTGTTCCCGGTCATATGCCTTGAGCATCCACTGTCTAGATACCATGTCGAGGTCGTGGAGCTCTGTTCCTGTCAAAACATTTGAACCTTCATTTTGGTACCCATATTCGCATGGGTCCTTCTTTGTTAGTTCCTTTGGGGACCAAAACTTGTCTAGTCTTGGGTCTCACATGCATGGAGTTATAATAACATTTTGTAGCTCTATGACCATGTTTATCACATATGAAACATCTATTATGATGCATGCCTGTGTGTGTGTGATGATTTATCTTCCACTTGGACTTGTGTGGTTCCTTGGTTGGTCTTCTATTAAACTGATTCTCTTTCTTCCACGCGTTCTTTGGTTTCATAAATAGTGATGAGTGTACTTTACTTCTACTGTACCTTCCAAGTTGATTCGTAGAGTTAGTTTTTCTTGACTCTAAGATTCTTCGAGGTTGATAAGTAGAGGTTGGGTTACTCTTCTCCTTTATGAAGCCTAGATCAGCGTGTGATCCCTTACTTCTTTGAGTATAACTGGAATCAGTGGAACATGGTTGAACTTGTTCTTCCAACTTTGAGGATTTAACAAAAGCAATGCCTCTACTAAAACCTGAGACATTACTTGAGCTAGTTTCCATTGTCTTTTCCACACTTAGCTCAGGGATTGATTCCCCAAATCCTAAGCATGTCTTGTCGAATGTGCTTTTTTGATTAGATAGCAGGCAGTCCATGGATGATGAGGATTTGTTCCATGCAGAGATAGTCTTTTCTAGTTCCTCAATTTTAGAGGTTAGCTTAGACTCTCTTTGTGTGTAATGTGTGTTTTTCTGCTTTAAGGTTTCATTCTCAGCTTCAAGCTTGGAGAGAAGATTAGAACTTAGAAGGGCTGTTTCAAGCTCTTCTTGAACTTTCTTCTTCTCCTCTTGAAGAAGTGAATGGTCCTTAGATAACACTCTGAACCACTTCATATACTGATGTAGATCATTAGTTATGCCACACAGTGCAGTTCTTAAGTCATTCATATCTACATCAGGTGAGTTGAAATTAAATACCTCATCAAGATCTACATTGTGAATGTTGAGGCTTTGTTTGTCCTTTGCATGTTTGGCCATCAAGCACAGATTGGCCATTTGTGGTTCTTCCTCATCTCCAGACTCAGCATTTGAGTCATTATCTGAATCACTCCATGATCCTCCAGCTACTAGGCCTTTGTCTTTTCTCTGAGGCCTCTTGCTTCCTTTGTATTCTTTCTTTCCATGCTGCTTCTTCTTTAGTTCTTGTCTTAAAGGTTTGTTGCAGTAGGCAATGAAGTGGCCAGGCTTTTTGCAGTTGTAGCATAGGTCATGTATTTGCTCCTGGCTTGAGTAGTTGCTGACCTTCTTTTGTTTGCCAGCTTTGCCTTGACGCATAAATCTTCTTAGTTTTCTTACCATCATAGCAAGATCGTCATTATCATCTTCATCATCATCAGATTCATTATCAGTGATGACTTTAGAGACGTTTTCAGTTGCTTTGAGAGCAACACCCTTTTCCTTTCTTCTTCCTTCTGAAAGGGTTTCAGCACGTTGAGTCAGCTCCAGCTCGTATGTCAGGAGATTGCCATACAGTTGTTGAACTGTCATTTCGTTGAGATTCTTTGATTCTCTTATTGCAGTGGTCTTGGCATCCCACTTGCTAGGTAGGGCTCTCATGAACTTTATGGTCAGATCTTTATTAGGATAGACCTTTCCATATGCTCGTAGAGAGTTGAGCAGAATGTTGAATCTTTCATAAGTGGCAGTTACGTTCTCTCCTTGTATATGAGCAAACATCTCGTACTGCTGTGTTAGAAGAGACTGTTTGTTTTCTCTAACTTCTTCAGTTCCTTCATGCATGATCAGCAGTGCTTCCCAAACTTCCTTGGCTGTTTTGCAATTTACAACATTGTCAAACAGATCGTCCTCCAAGGATTGGAACAAGATGTTCTTAGCCTTCTTGTCAAGTTGGACAGCTTTCTTTTCTGAGTCTGTCCATTCTTCCTTAACCTTGATTTGCACTTTGTTTTGCTCGTCAATGGTTGGTGCAAGCTTTGTTGGTATGTAGGGCCCATTGAGTACAGTCTCAAATAGATCTTCATCTATTGAGTCCATGTAAGCTTGCATTCTAACCTTCCAGTTAGCAAATTTGTCTTTGTTGCACATCGGTGGCTTGCTGCCTCCACCGGTCCTGGATTCACTTGGTACTAGTGCCATTGTGGATCTACTAAAGCTTGTGAGCTGTAAAATAGAACCTGCTCTGATACCAATTGTTAGTTCTTAATAGGCACAAGTTATCTAGAAGGGGGGGTTGAATAGATATTTAAAAATCTTTTCTGTTTTAGACTTGTTCTTAGATAGTGATTAAAACTTAGCGGAATAATATTTGTTTTAATCTTCTTAACCAAGCAGTAAAGTAATAGACGAGTAAAGCAGTTATAGCAGATATAGCAGTTATGGCAGTAAGGTAAATGACACAGCTATTTTTAAGTGGTTCAGAGCACACAAGGCTCCTAGTCCACTCTTCTACTCAACGAGTAGGATATTCACTAAGGATGTTTCTTACAAACTTCTGAATCCCACTGGATTCCTTCTAGACCAGCAGTCTAGGAACTTCTCTAGTTCACTTTTGAACTCTTCAAGTCCAGCAGACTTGGCTATCTTATAGTTCACTCTTGAACTCTTCAAGTCCAGCAGACTTGGTACTCTTCTTCAGTTGAACGATGATTGTTGTTTCGTTCTGAAGGTTGCTACTCAGTTGCTATGTAAGCACATGTTCGTTAAGAACTGAGTAGCTGAGCAAGCTTTGGAATTTCTCAGATCGTAGAGTTGAGCCTTGGAGAATTGTTCACGTTGAATGTTTTATTGCTTGCTTGTCTTTTTTTTTCTCTCATCTGTCTGATCTGTATATATGTGATACAGAAAACTATCCGTTTGAATCCATCTGTTGTGTCATTAAATGCGTCTGAGCTTTCTGTACCGTGATGGTGACATTTCTGCACATCTTCTGAATTCTGCATTCTGGACCACTGACACTGCAGGCTGCTTTCCCACCTACCACCTGAAAAGGTGTTTTGTCCCTCTTTTCCATAGTACTATCCTTGGCTTCTTCAATACGCTTCTTTGTTGCGTCCTAAGGATATTTTATACAATCTGGGACTGATGGGCACTGCAGCTTCTCAGATTCATTCCTCGTATCTTGAATTAACAACTCATGAGGCTTGACGTTTTCTGACTGACAGATGAGCTCTACGATTTGGGTCGTGATGCTCTACGATTCTGATCGTAGTGTCATTTCTTGAACACTACAATGCTAACAGTTGATAGCACTACACTCTTTACTTCATCGTGTCTTGAACTCTACGTTCCCGAGAGCACTCTACGATTCTTGACTTGCTCGTGTAGTTCACTCTACGTTCTCGAGGGCACTCTACGATTCTTGACTTGCTCGTGTAGTTCACTCTACGTTCTCGAGAGCACTCTATGATTCTTGACTTGCTCGTGTAATCACTCAGCATACTACGATCGTGGAGTTGGCGCGGTGAACGATGGGACCACTCTACGATTTCTGAAGAGTTCCCTTCAAGGCAGGCACACTACGATCTTCAGGCTCTACGATTTCTACCTTGATTTCTGCAATGTTGATCAGGTTGATGCACTACGATCTCTTCATGACTAATCTATTACATCTCAAGATCAACCTAACAGATTTGATCTTTCTATCTATACATTCTATAACAGAATGATACACGTTGAAAGCTTAGATCAACCTAACAATTTTTGATCTATCACTAAGTCCTTATACATATATCTATTAAGGACCTTACAAATAATCATGAACACATGCATTAAAAACATCAAATCTTAATATGCATTCTACCAACAAATACAGCTTCAAAACAAGGGTTAATTGAACAAATTAACATATCACATAATATCCTGATATTATGACTGACCAACAAATAAGCTTAGGTAGGACACACTAGCGAAGGATTTACTCATCTCTCCCCTCTTAGTTCTATTCCCTGATCTCCGTCAGAGATCATATCCCTAAGCTCTGATACCAAAATGTGACAAATATCCCATCAGTGGACAGCACCTCACATTGGTACCTATCAGTTTGCCACCGCAGAACGGCGTCCCCTATGGAGAGTCTGGCTTCGGTGCATACCCCATCAACTGGAAGTCACCAGCGAGAGGCTCGGGGCTCTTTACTTATAGCTCTGATACCAAAATGTAACGCCCCAAAAATAGGTCCATTCCATCCAACCTATTCTGAGTCGCCAAATACATGGTACAGAAAATAACTACAACTTTATTACAACAATTATTGTGCAAAATATAACAACACATATGCTGTGAGTTTGGATACAAATATATACCAAATGTGACTCATATCCCAACCGTGGACAACACCTCACAATGACACCTTACATAAAGGTATAGTCAAAAACTTTTTTAGAAATTAGAATCTTTGGGAAGTGCTTAAGGAAACCCTTTTACATGGGAGGCCATGCTTCTAGGTTGTGATAGATATCATATGGCCACAGAATTATCCTTGGTTGACCCAATATACCCCAAAGAAAAACGAGAAGATTACTATCATATTCTTCCTAATGGTGAGTCTTCTCTTGACTTATCATTATCTCCACTGTCTCTAATTGAGAATTATACTTCAAACAAACACCAAGATTATATAAGTAGTGCTCGTAAATATACTCAGCAAATGAATGAGCACAATCCTGTCTTATGATGACATGAGGTTGTATTGCATTAGACATCTTGTATGGTAGTGGCAAAACACCCTTCCAACGTTGGGTTCGCCTCACCCTATTGGATTCACCAAATATAACTACTAAATGAACCTTTCTATACTGCTTACGGAGAACTCCATAGCTAGAGACCACCGTTCTATTCCCTTGTTACCCCCGCTCGACCCAACTACACTCTTATTACCTGAAAAGGAATTGTGAAGCAAAAGGGTGAGCATAACTAGCTCAGTAAAGAATATCATGACTAAAGATAATTAAATTATCAATAGCCTTCATCAGTAATAAATCAGAGATTTAGAACATATGGTAGATGATAAAACTTCTCAACCATAGTTGCAGCGGAACGAGCAATCCATTAGAAGAGTCAAATAGACTACAAAATCTATTATCTTCTCCATGTTAAAAATCCACCAACAATATTTTATCCCTGTGACATCAATCAACAATTCTGGTCCACAATCATATGAATAACTCATAATCATAATTGTAGTTCTAAATTCCTCTTCTCACCCAGGACGAAGATAATTTTCATCACCTATCTTTACCTGAAACATCAAAGATCATGGTTACACCAAATCACAGTTCATGTTCATAATCACACTAATAACTTCATCTTTGCACTACGACCAAAGATATTCATCTGTATCACCAGTTGGACATGTTCATCTCAACACCTGTTCATCTTTGCACTACTGGCCAAAGATATTCAACAACATGTCATCTTTGTACTACGGGCCAAAGATATTCATCAACAATTCATCTTTGCACTACAGGCCAAAGATATTCATCAACAATTCATCTTTGCAGTACAGGCCAAATATATTCATATCTCAAAGAAATATGTAATCATTTCAGAATTTATATAAACAATAATTATAACCATGTTAATCAATTCATCTTTACACTTAAGCTAAAGATATTCAATTATAAATTCAATGGTCATGATCATACCAGTTAACAATTTATCTTTACACTATAGGCCAAAGATATTCCTCAGTCACGATCATACCAATAATTTACCCATCTTTACACTCAAGTGAAAGAAAAATTCAACATCAGGGTTATAAAAATGTTATATATGATAATAAAAATAATATGATCAAAATATGAATTTAATTTCAAGTGTAATATTCATAAATCAACGATAATTTGGTCAGAAAAAGAAACCAATTTTTATCATGAATAGTAACTCGTGAATAGTAACTCATGAATAGTAACTCATGAATATTAACTCGTGAATAGAACTCCGTATTCGTACATCGTACCGTATATGTAAATAATGTCATATACGTAAATAGTGTCGTATACGTGAATAGTGTCGTATACGTGAATAGTAATCCCGACTCAAAGAGGTAAAAATTATACAATAAAATCTATACCAATATTTCAGTATAATGATATTGAAAGAATAACATCAATATGAAGAATATAACATCTCTTAATATCTCTTACTATCCCTTACAATCTCTTACCTCAAAAGAGCAGCATTTCTGACTAGATATCGGATATGACGCTGAAGAAAACTTGCACTGATGAATAGCAACTCACCAAGTATCTAAATACTCACAAAATACGCTCAATAATCAAGAGAGAGAAAGAGAGAAAACTTGTTTCTGGTGTGATTTTCAATTCTAACTTAGCCCTCTATTTATAGGAAAATGTTAGCACGCCGAAGCAGACTTAACCTGTAACCTGATGGCTTTACCTGCTACTATTCCCACCCACCACATTTGAATAAAAATCTCAGCACATTTCTTCACCAACTAAGAGTGGGGCCCACCAATTCTAGAATTTTCCACCAAAATGATAAATTCCGAAACTTCAATAATTTCTAAACCAGTCATCTCTTAAAATTCATAACAAATCATACGTTTATTTTTAACGGTTCAAAATTTGTGGACATATACTCAACTTATATATGTATAACATATCCAAAAATCACAATGATCCAACGGTCGGATTAAAAATTATAACCCCTGCAATATATCTCAAAAATCCTAATTTTTAATACCTCCATTCCGACAAAAATACTGATAAAACACCTCAACATTAACTCCTTCATTTTTAACCACAAAATATATCCAACATTTATATTCACATCAAATAAATATTTTCTTATCATATAAATCAATAATTAATTATTCATATATAATATTACAGAATCACAATTATGACAACCAGGCCGTTCCCAGAAAAGAGGGGGCTTTCCAATAAGGATTTCTCCTTACTGGCGCGCAATTAGATGACAAACCTCTCCTTAGATAGAACTTTCTAGATATTGCCAATAATGTTATCTAATAATATTATTCAAATAATATGAATTATTGATCTGATAATGGGAAATATTGTGCAACAATAATTATTGAAATAACAATAATATAAAATATCAACGCAGCAATTATTGAATCAATAAAATAAAATATTGAACAGTAATTACTGTGACAATTATTCAGTAGTGCCTTCTTACGTAAGAATAAATAATTTCAAAAATATTGTGCAATAATGCGTATTACTGTATTTTAACCACCGGGTATTCCAACAGTGTTAACGGTAACAACTACGCCGTTAATTATAAAAACTCAATTTTTGTCGTTATCTTCGTCCGACCGTTTTTCGTTATGGGGCCCACAAATAGCTGCGCCGTCGTACGAATATTCCCCGACAGAAACAATATTCCACGACCAACGAATATTTCCCGACAACAATGATTATTTTATAACCACTTGTTTATTTTGAAAAATTTTCACATTTCACCCATAACTTTAACTTTTTATCAATTTAACCATTTACTGAATTGTAATTATAAGAAAAATTGAATACTTTTATTTCATAAAATTCGGGGTCTTACAAATATCCTATGTGATTCGATAAATGACAACCCAGCTATCCTTGGCCAAGGTAGAATGAAATTAGAAAAGGAGTTTCTAATTTACATTATTTAGAGTTATGCATTTGAGAATCGAAATACATATAATTAAATAAAATAAGACTTGATAGTAATTTTATGTCTTATATTTAATTGGGACATTATATGGGGCAGATGGCGAGAATGCTTAACAACAGGCACCAAGGTTCTTTACCATGTAACACAGAGGCAAATCCTAGAAGAGACGGGAAGGAACAGTGTCAAGCGATCGCATTGAGATCTGGGAAGAATACTGCAGGAACTAACAGTCGCGCGCCTGCGCATGAGTTATAAAGGGAAGCCGCGCGGCAGCGCGAGGCAGAGCAGGTGACTGTTGAGGAAGAAAATTTGAAAAATTTTGAGGAATAACAGGAAGAGAAAGACAAAGTAGGTTCAGAAGAGAAGGTCAAGAGTTCAGTGCCACCAATTCACCCTCAAGTACCATATCCGTATAGATTAAATAAGCAGAGGGGAGATAAACAGTTCAGCAAGTTCTTGGAGGTATTCAAAAAGCTGCAGATCAACATACCGTTCGCTGAGGCATTGGAACAAATGCCAAGCTATGCAAAGTTTATGAAGGGTATATTGTCAAGGAAGAGAAGATTAGATGAGTTTGAGACAATGGCCTTGACAGAGGAATGCAGTGCAGTGCTTCAGCGTAAACTACCTCCAAAGCTAAAAGATCCGGGCAGCTTCACAGTTCCATGCACGATTGGAAAGATAAACTTCGAAAAGTGTTTATGTGATCTTGGGGCAAGTATTAATCTGATGCCCTTGTCAGTGTTTAATCAGTTGGGATTACCGGCTCCAAGGTTGATAAACATTTCTTTGCAGCTAGCTGATAGATCCATCACGTATCCACGAGGAATTGTTGAAGATGTATTGGTGAAAGTGGATAAATTTATCTTTCCGGCAGACTTTATTATCTTAGATTTTGAGGAAGACAAGAGTATACCGATCATACTGGGGAGACCATTCTTAGCCACAGGAAGGACTCTGATAGACGCATAAAAAGGGGAACTCACTATGCGTGTACATGATCAAGAGGTCACCTTCAATGTCTTCAAGGCCGTGAAGTTCCTGATAGATGAAGAAGAATGATTCTAGGTTAACTTGGTGGATCGGGGTTCAAATGATGGAGTACAGCGAGTAGTGGACTATGAACCAGTGGGACGTGTAATTTCTGACAATCCAGAGGTAGAGAATGAGGAATTAAATGAATTCACTCAATATCTGGTTATCACTCCACAGTATGAAACCATTGCAATATGTGATAAGTTACCAGACAAGCATCCTCAAGCAAACGGACAGAGATTGAAGCGTTATTCTGGTGGTCAGGTGGATAGAAAGATAATCACCTCAATTCTATCTTTAACATGAGATTCGGAGACAGTCAAGCTAATTGACTATAACTTAGAGCTTGATGGGAGGCAACCCATTGTATCTATCTCTATTTTCTTTTTATTTATTTCGTTTAGATTGTTTTAGTTGGTTCATCTCATGTCATTATTGATCGTTTGGCGGATTTACATGGTTAAGTTTGTAGCAGAATTTGCGGTGAGAACGTGTGAAAGAGGATAGAGTTTATATGGTCATTAATTCATGCCCTAATAGTGCACATTAAAGTCTATGTAGGTATCTGACATTGAAGACATCACTATATGCAAAGTGGAATTGAACATTAGCAGTGCAGGTATTAGGGACGCACGGCCGCGCAACAATTTCAGCACAAACTCGTGCACCCACGCGATATGCCTGCCAGACCAGATTTATTAATCGTACGTCCGCGCGCTCAGCCCATTAAAACCTCGCGCGGCCGCGTACGACATCAGACGTGGAAAAAAAAATTTAAGTTTAAAAACGTGATGGAGAGCAGTTGGACTCTCATTTGCAATCAAAACAAAAGCGTAATCACAGTGTCTCTCCATAACTCACGTTTCTTCCTCTCTATCAGTTACAATATCAAAGCCATCGATCTCTCCACCACGTAATCATCCACAATTTTTTCCACGTTCCATATCTACTCAACTTCCCCAATTACAGTATAAAACTAGGGCTTCTGATTTGGTTGGGCAGAAACGAACTTGGGGGTAATATCATCATCGTTTCTTCTTCATTCTCAGTCAGATCATCTGTGCTATCTTTATCAACTGCAAATGGGGCCTAAGCAAGCACGCTCTATTTCATCTTCAACATCATCTTCCTCTAGCAGTCAAGGGGAGGATGTGGTCGATCATACCAGATTTCTCAGTCTTGAAGCCCAGCAGGAGTATTATCGAATTATGACCAAAACCTTTGTGAAAGAAAGAGGATTCAATCCTGATCAACAAGATGGTCAGCTATGTGATATGATTCGCGAACGAGGATGGGCTGGCTTCGCTGCGACTCTAATACCGATTTCGATGAGCATAGTTTGGGAATTCTATGCTAATGCTATAGCCACCATGAGCGGTCTATCTGTGGTCCGTGGTGTTAAAATAGATTACCGACCACCCGCCATCAGAGCTATATTCAGAATTACTGATACACCTCTGACAGGGTCTGCCAATT
Organism: Panax notoginseng; assembly: GCA_016801055.1. Classification (NCBI taxonomy): domain Eukaryota; kingdom Viridiplantae; phylum Streptophyta; class Magnoliopsida; order Apiales; family Araliaceae; genus Panax; species Panax notoginseng. Next base: position 158,067,702 of record CM029014.1, read on the forward strand.
GGGTGACAGGGACGTATAATGAAACAGACTTGGAATTGGCTATTGCAGAAATGTGCGTACCAGGCACAAAGTGGACATACAAAGCCGGCACGAATCAGCCTCGCTTATTCCCAATCGCCGCCTTGAATCGATATGCAAAGGCATGGAATCTATTCATTTGTGCGAAGCTTGTTCCTTCGTCCCATCAGCATGAAATCATGGCGGAGAGAGCCATAATTCTGTGGGGTATAATTACGGGCAAGTACATTGATGTGGACCATTTGATTCACCAGAACATTTTGCGGTATCTGCGGGGAAGCACTACAGGGAGCATTCCACATGCATCAGTTGTAGCTATGTTGTGTGATGATCAGGGCTGCCATTGGGACAATGAGTAAATGTAGAACCCAAGTTAGGATATCACCCACGCCACCATTGCAAAATTCAAAGATTGGACGGGTGGTGAACCGCATCCGTGAGGATTAGGTTTTATCATTCAGCCTATTTTTCCAGAGATAACACAGCAACCCCCTCAGACAGATAAGGCAGGCCCGTCCACGCAAGCACCTGTTGCCCATGGTGATCGACAGCTCCGAAGGTTAGAGCGAAAAGTCGATGCCATGTACGATAATTTCAGAGCATTTGTGACGGGACTCACGAGGGCTTTAGCCGAGGCTTTTGCAGTACAAAGGACAACGCTTAAGTGGCCTCAATTCGGGACAGCAGTGCAATATCCACCACCAGATTCACAACCCAAGGAGGGTGGTTTAGCTGATCATTTGGGGAGTTTTCTGTACCCTTTACCTTAATTCAATGGGGCATTGAATATGATAAGTTTGGGGGTATTGGGGTAGTAGTATAGTTACATATAGTTTCATTTAGTTTTTGCATGTTTAGTTTTAATTTTGCATGTTTATGTGTTAGACAAAATTTTGCTAAATTTTTTAATTTTTAGTCATTATTGCTTGTGCTAGTATGTTTTAGTTTGCATGTCTCATGTGACGCCCCCAAATTTGGATACTTGAAACCCGAACTCGGTGCTTCACGATACCATTTCTATGAGCGGAATAATACTAATAATAATAACAATAATATAGATTTATCAAATTTAATTTACATATTATCAGAGTTTCCCAAATCCCAAGTACGAAACCTTCAACATTCATTACATGATAATAATAATATTTATCATCCATATCCTAATAAAGTTTGATTATTACAAAAGATAGCATAAACAATCATTCAGCAACTTTTCCTTTCCCTTTATTCTTGGCAGATCCTTCGGGTTGCTCACCCTTAGCTGAAATAGCAACAATAATGGTTATCGGAATGAATTAAATGTTTTCTTGAAATGATACTTCTACAACGAAGCAACAGTTGTGAAGTAAGCAGAACCAATAATAACAACATATCATTTTTATTTTAAATTTTTAGAAACTACATATTGACTATCAATGAGGATCAATTATCAGACTATGAACATTATTTTCTATTTTCGAAAGGGTTAAACAGAAATTCATCTGTAAACCGTCATAACTTACGGGCACGGGGGTGATCAGCCCGTTATGCCCTGTATTGATCAATACTACATCGCTAGAACGATATTATCGTTCATCCTTTGTCCGCCTTAGCGCATAAAAATTTCTCATGATTGGGATGTTCATGACAGTCTTGAATCCATACCAAAACAATTCGGTTGGATAAGTTTTATATTGTTCAACAACAACTTTAAATTTTATGTCTAGCTGAATCAAATAGCTTAGACGACTTTTATTTCAACGTATACATACTAGGCAACTATAAGTATATATCAGCATGTGATAAAATATAATGATTATCCAAGTGGGGACACTGGTATAACCATGTTATAGAAATTTAACGAACAAAATAAATAACTTGATCAATATTAATAGGATAAAGGAAATTGTACAACAATTATTGCTTAATAGCTTACTTATACAAAATCATTGCATAAGTAAATACAAAGGTTGAAATATTTGAACAATTGATATGAACAATTCAGATATTATCTTACGCATGTTTGTTGCATAAAGTAAATGCAAAGGTTTAGATACTTGCCTTGTCAGCTGCTTACACAACTTAGATTTATCTTTTCTATCAATCCCTATCATTAAATAGATCATTGGTCTGATTAGAATAACATATCATATAATACTGCTTATTGCAATCAGCACATTCCTAATCACATTGTCACATAACTTTAACACCATTGAATCACAAATAAACAGTTACCCAATCATCCTATCTAAGTCCAGATCAATTTCTAAAACATGTCAGTCTACCGACAGCTTTATCGGGTAAATATCGAGTCTAAAACTCTAAACAGTAGTTCAATATTCATTTGGATATCTTAAACACCCGTCACACTATTTTTTCATGGCCTTATAATAATTTTTAAATAATTATTACCATTTATCATAATTTTGAAATATCAGAATCATTATTAAATGATTTAATAATAAACAATTCTATTATTATTAATATTTAATTACTATTAAGCTATTAATGAAACCATTGCCAAAATATTAAAGTCATTAATAACACTTAAAATATTTTTAAAATATTTATATTACCCTTAAATGATTTTTAAAATATTTAAAAATTATTATAAAATAATTACCATTAATATTAAATTATTAATGAACTATTTATTTAATATTAAAAGTTATTAATTATAACTTAGAATATTTTTAATTCATTTATATCCCTTTTTAAATGATTAATAAAACTATTTTAAAACTATTTATTTAATATAATTATTAAATAAATTTAATATCACTAGATTTAAATTAATATCATTAATATCAAATTATTAATGAAATTAACCTTTAAATATTAAAAGTTATATTTTATAACTTAAAATATCTTTAAACATTTTATCTTCATTTAAAATGATTTTTAAAATATTAATATCATTTTTAAACTAATTTATTTAATGTAAATATTAAATATCTTTAATATCATTAATAATAATTAATTAATGAATTTTACCTTTAAATATTAAAAGTTATATTTTATAACTTAAAATATTCCTAAATATCTTATTATTAATTAAAATGATTTTTAAAATAATAAAATCATCTTAACATTATTTGTTTAATTCATTTATTAAACAACTTAATTATCATTAATATTAATTTATTAATGAAAATTATCACGAAATATTAAAAGTCATTAAAAATAACTTAAAATATTTTCATATATCATAATATAATTTTTAATGATTTTTTATGTATTTAAATCATTTTTAAATAATTTATTTAATATTATAATTAAATAAATTAAATACTTTTAATATTCCAAAAATATTAAATATTTATGAAATATATTCAAAATAATTAAAATATAATTTTCGGACTTTAAAATAATTTTTAATAATTTATTTTGTATTTTTTCAGAATTAAAAACTAATTAATACTAATTATTAAATAAAAATAATTAATTTTCGCAAAAACTGTCGCTAAAGGCCGCCTATAGCGACAGAACCGTCGCTATAGGTGTTCTTCATGTTCTTCATACAAACCCAGAATTCCATGTCAGAACCTAGGCTAGCTACTTTGACCATTAATCGTGCACGGTGTAAAGTGTTTCTGGTTTAGATATTGAGCTGATCGTGTAGTACTAGTGCAGGAGTACACGATCCAACAACAACCATGATCCTAAACTGCATAACAAAGGAGATCAAAGCCCTCAAAGAAGCTGTCAGAGCTGTTCTTCATTTTCTGGGTTACCCAGAAATGAATAACAGTTAGACAAGCCATATTTGGGCTTCCACAACTTGCAATCCTTGTAATATTTGTGTGATATAAAGGGTTCAGTGTGTAACCAGCATGTAATAGAGTATATCTATCCCAAAACATCAACAAAATCACAACACAATCGACAGATCCAGACCGGTCAAACCTTGTCAGACGTCATGATCATGCGTTTTCTGGGTTACCCCGAAAATGCATTTCATGAACGTCCGGCCTAGTTTGACCGCCCACTGAGATCTACTTGATCAATATTTTAGTGATATAGTGCTATAATATTGTAGTCCAAACAACAGAGTATAACCTAGATACACAGATCTTTACATAATCATCATCAAGCAGTTAGATCTAAGCCCGCAAAGAACCTGTCAGAGGCTTCTGGGCTGTTCTGGGTTTTTTCCAGATTTTGAAAGTCATGGCCGGTCAACGAGGTTTGACCGCCCATAACTTTCATTCTGAGAGTGATTTGAGCTATCTATCAGTTCCAGATTAAAGACAACATAACATACTACAAGTATCAACCTTTAAAACACATAACCCAATTACAGAAATGGATCTACAAGGTCTGACATTCGTTGTCAGACCATAACATGAAATTTTTCCAGAATTTGAAAATCATTGATTTGAGCATTTAGATGTTATGGACTTATAATATACCAACCCAGATCATTAAAGTAGACTATAAACAACATCTTTTAACAACAAATTACAAGATCTAACAACAGATCATTGAAAAAAATTATGGTTAGGGTTTATACCTTTGATGAACAAATTTTTGATTTTGTGTTTCTGATTTGGGTATGGTGTTAGTGGGGCGTGATAATGGAACTATAATGCTAGATAATTTCGTTGGTTTGGAGAGAGGGAGGTCTTGGATGTGTATTGTGAAAAATGTAAGTAACAAATAACATTTCTCTCTCCTCCAATCTATTTATACAAAGGCTAGATACATGTAATGCTGCTATAAAGACTGATTTGCTGGAGTTTTAAGTCAATGGAGTAGTTATATTAGGTCACCCACTCCCCACATGTCAATCTTTGCAATTTACCTAATAAAGAAAATCCCAAGAGGGGTATTTCGGTCATTTCGCTTGCAAATTTTATGGTAAAATAGAACTTGGCAAACCCTTAGGGTTTGACCCTTAGGGTTTAACCCTAAGATTTAGTAAAAAGCAAAAATACTATTTAGCAACTAGGGTTTGTAAAATTATAAACTAAATTTAGTTTCCAAAATTTGAAAAATTAAAATTATTAATTAGATTAAATTAATAATTTTATTATACAGGAACATTAGGGTATTATAACATAATTAACTTTGCTATTTAAACAATTAGTGTTTAAAATTAGCAATTAGGGTTCCAAGAAATATCGGTTAGAGTTTTAATTTCGCGATTAAGGTTTCGATTTCAAATTTAGGGTTTTAATCGCTATGGTCTTAAATAACTAATTAGGTTTATTTAAATTAGCGATATAAAACCTATTATACCTGACATTAATCACTGTAACACAATTCTTGACAGATCAAACCTCCGGTCTAGGTTTCCGGATTAGGGTTTAATAGAAATTCATATAATTAGGATTTTAAATTTATAATTAGGGTTTCCTAATTAGCATAACACGAAGTAACACATAACACATATTAAATAATCTTAAATTTCCCATTTAAATTGATAAATAGGGTTAAATCAATTAATGCTAGGGTTTGATCAATATACCATAATTGACCAACCATCAACAGTACATTTTTACAGCACTGAAAAATTAAAATATTATAACATTATAATATTATTATCATTTCTTGATCAAAGCCCAGAATTAGGGTTTGGATTCCATATCTATTTTATCTGCCATAATTAACCTTATAATTAAGTAAAAATAATTTACTTAATAACCTGAACAAAATTCATATAATAAAATAATTATTATAATTATCCTAAAAATCACTTTAAATAATATATGATTATATATTTTCATGGAAAATAATTAATAAAATATTTCTACCATAAATTAATTATTATAAGTATATACTTTTTAATAATCAATAATTTTTAAAAAAAAATAAATTCATTTGTAAATAATTATGTAATAAATATATTTTTACTTACCACATAAATACATATACACATAATCTTGTACAAATCCTCATCCTTAATATATAAATAAATAAATAAAAATTTATACTCAAAATTTCTTATTTATTTATGTAGAAAATATCGGGTTGTTACATTCACCCTCCCTTATAAAGATTCCGTCCCCGGAATCACCATTTTAAAACCTATACATACACGGCACATAGTATACACAATCATTACAAGTAGATCTCGATCACTTTGATTGTACTAATATTTAACTATTTACTTAAAGCTTGTCTTTCTGATTAATCGGAAAAATTTGTTTTTAAAAGAACTCAAATTCCTCCTCAAAATTTATTTATAAAATAATTTACTATATCTAGGAAAATCAATTATAAGAAAATAAAAGTTATACTAATAATACCTGGAGTTCCATTGCTAGCTGCCACCGTGTCCTGGACTGTCATGTTGAAGATCCTTGCAGTAGATTTTGTCGGCTTGCTAGATGATGTTGGTCCTGTGATTGCCAAAGTTCCGCCGCTTTTTCCCATGTTCCCGCTTTCTGCCTCCGTCCTCCTTTTCGGACAGTCCTTCACCTTATGCTCCTTTGATCCGCACAGAAAACACCCATTAACAGTTCTAGGATTGGGGCAGTTGGGAGAGATATGGCCCTCTTGCCCACACTTAAAACATACAAATTTACCTTTCAGACATTCTCCCAAATAGTTCTTTCCACAATTCCCACATTGTACTAGCGGCTTCTTCTTTGTACCTTCTTGCTTCACCTGCATACCCCCAAAGTTGTTTCCCTTCCTCTTTTCACTCCTACTTCCACTGTTTGTTTCCACCTTCCCAGCTCCCTCAACCTTACCCTTATTTCTTCTTTCTTTGTTGTATAGGTTCATGGCCTCACTCCCCTCTTCAGCAATAATAGCTTTCTCCATGAGTGATGCAAATGTAGGGATTTGCAACACTGCCACTTTGTTGTAGAGCTAGGGTTTTAATCCCAGCTCAAACCTTCTGGCTTTCCTAGCCTCCGTATCAACTTGATGCGGAGCAAACCTAGCCAACTCATTAAACTTAGCGGCGTATTCTGACACCGTCATAGTTTCCTGTTTTAATTCCAGAAATTTTACCTCCATCCTAGCCTGCATACTAGATGAAAAATAGTTTTCGAAAAATAGAGTTTTAAACCTTTCCCAAGCAACTACAACTGCTCCAGCCCTAACATGATTCGCTTCCCACCAAAAATTTGCTTCACCCTTCATCATGTAGGTGGCAAAAGCGGTCTTTTGCCCCTCTGCTACCCTAGCTATAACAAACGCCTTTTCGATTTCTTTAACCCAAGTTTGGGCTTCGACAGGGTCAGTTGTACCTCTAAATTCGGGTGGTCCTACAGCTTTGAAGTCCTTAAAGTTTGCCAAACGATTGTCCTGCTGGTTCCCTGTGGCTGGCATCCCTTGTTGCATAGCCTGAGCTACCATGTTTGTGAATTGCTGCATTGGATCTGATTGTGGTTGTCCCTCGACGTTGTTGACAGATTCTTCTGCCCTTTGGTTTCTAGTTTGACGTCTTGGCAGCATTATCTGATTAAATAAAATCATAAATTTAACTTATATTCTAAACCTTATCATATAAGTTTAATACTTTAAACTTGTTTCATCACTCAAACATAAATTTATTTTCATTAAGTCGTAGTAATTTACATAACATAACACATACTGTTATCCCTTTATGACTGCAAAAGTCGGGATTTAGAAACTTGATCATTATAAAGGTTGAGAACATAACCTTACACAGACATACTAAGCACATATTACATTAAACACACCTACACAACAGAACCTATACTACCTATTTATTACCCCCTTTCCTTGGACAACTTTTCGCCTGATGACCTTCTATTCCACAATTAAAACAGACACATTGTGTTGGATTGGGACAATGAGGAGAGAAATGTCCCTTTTGTCCACAATTGTAGCAAACATATTCCCCTTTTCTGCATACACCTTCATGTTTCTTATCACAATTTGCACACCTTTCTATTCGATTAATTTTTCTTTCGTTGATATCAGGATTTCTTATATCACGGTCTTTCATCTTTCTTTTCCCCTTCTTGCTCGGAGCTGCGCATGCTTTGTTGCTTTTAGCTCCAATTTGGTCAATTTGGATTTTAAGCTTATCTTGTTCTTCCATTGTTTCTATTAATGCTTTCCGCAGTTGGCTATTTAGTAATTTTTCTATTTCCCACAGCTTTTCCAAAGAGGAAACCTGGTTCCGTAGATTCTGCACTTCGGTTAATGCTTGATCAGCTCCAACTTCAGTGTCTGAATCACTATCTGTCAATTCCACCATTTCCGGATCTGGTATTACGTTTTCCACAATCACCACCTCATCGAGGTTGCTTTCACTTTGAGCCTTTATTTCAGCTATTGGCTTTGATATTGGCTCCTCCTTTACGATCCGAGGGTATCCTAATCCTTTTTCACCTGACATCTACACATATAAATTATCCTGATTAGCATGTAATATATACACATAACAAACAATAATTTTGTATAGGTTATCTTTTATTTGGTTTGTCGATAAATTTATCCGATTCATCTCTATTTAAACTCTATATGAGTTATTTATATTTTCAACGTTTCCCTCTGTTCTAAGGTTATAGCCTAAGGTCTAACCCACCTAAGGTTTCTAACCCTATAGCTCTGATACCATGATGTGACGCCCCCAAATTCGGATACTTGAAACCCGAACTCGGTGCTTCACGATACCATTTCTATGAGCGGAATAATACTAATAATAATAACAATAATATAGATTTATCAAATTTAATTTACATATTATCAGAGTTTCCCAAATCCCAAGTACGAAACCTTCAACATTCATTACATGATAATAATAATATTTATCATCCATATCCTAATAAAGTTTGATTATTACAAAAGATAGCATAAACAATCATTCAGCAACTTTTCCTTTCCCTTTATTCTTGGCAGATCATTCGGGTTGCTCACCCTTAGCTGAAAACATTTAAATTAAAGTAAGGATGAGCATTTGAGTGCCCAGCAAGTAATAGCAACAATAATGGTTATCGGAATGAATTAAATGTTTTCTTGAAATGATACTTCTACAACGAAGCAACAGTTGTGAAGTAAGCCGAACCAATAATAACAACATATCATTTTTATTTTAAATTTTTAGAAACTACATATTGACTATCAATGAGGATCAATTATCAGACTATGAACATTATTTTCTATTTTCGAAAGGGTTAAACAGAAATTCATCTGTAAACCGTCATAACTTACGGGCACGGGGGTGATCAGCCCGTTATGCCCTGTATTGATCAATACTACATCGCTAGAACGATATTATCGTTCATCCTTTGTCCGCCTTAGCGCATAAAAATTTCCCATGATTGGGATGTTCATGACAGTCTTGAATCCATACCAAAACAATTCGGTTGGATAAGTTTTATATTGTTCAACAACAACTTTAAATTTTATGTCTAGCTGAATCAAATAGCTTAGACGACTTTTATTTCAACGTATACATACTAGGCAACTATAAGTATGTATCAGCATGTGATAAAATATAATGATTATCCAAGTGGGGACACTGGTATAACCATGTTATAGAAATTTAACGAACAAAATAAATAACTTGATCAATATTAATAAGATAAAAGAAATCGTACAACAATTATTGCTTAATAGCTTACTTATACAGAATCATTGCATAAGTAAATACAAAGGTTGAAATATTTGAACAATTGATATGAACAATTCAGATATTATCTTACGCATGTCCGTTGCATAAAGTAAATGCAAAGGTTTAGATACTTGCCTTGTCAGCTGCTTACACAACTTAGATTTATCTTTTCTATCAATCCCTATCATTAAATAGATCATTGGTCTGATTAGAATAACATATCATATAATACTGCTTATTGCAGTCAGCACATTCCTAATCACATTGTCACATAACTTTAACACCATTGAATCACAAATAAACAGTTACCCAGTCATCCTATCTAAGTCCAGATCAATTTCTGAAACATGTCAGTCTACCGACACCTTTATCGGGTAAATATCGAGTCTAAAACTCTAAACAGTAGTTCAATATTCATTTGGATATCTTAAACACCCGTCACACTATTTTTTCATGGCCTTATAATAATTTTTAAATAATTATTACCATTTATCATAATTTTAAAATATCAGAATCATTATTAAATGATTTAATAATAAACAATTCTATTATTATTAATATTTAATTACTATTAAGCTATTAATGAAACCATTGCCAAAATATTAAAGTCATTAATAATAACTTAAAATATTTTTAAAATATTTATATTACCCTTAAATGATTTTTAAAACATTTAAAAATCATTATAAAATAATTACCATTAATATTAAATTATTAATGAACTATTTATTTAATATTAAAAGTTATTAATTATAACTTAAAATATTTTTAATTCATTTGTATCCCTTTTTAAATGATTAATAAAACTATTTATTTAATATAATTATTAAATAAATTTAATATCACTAGATTTAAATTAATATCATTAATATTAAATTATTAATGAAATTATCCTTTAAATATTAAAAGTTATATTTTATAACTTAAAATATCTTTAAACATTTTATCTTCATTTAAAATGATTTTTAAAATATTAATATCATTTTTAAACTAATTTATTTAATGTAAATATTAAATATCTTTAATATCATTAATAATAATTAATTAATGAATTTTACCTTTAAATATTAAAAGTTATATTTTATAACTTAAAATATTCCTAAATATCTTATTATTATTTAAAATGATTTTTAAAATAATAAAATCATCTTAACATTATTTGTTTAATTCATTTATTAAACAACTTAATTATCATTAATATTAATTTATTAATGAAAATTATCACGAAATATTAAAAGTCATTAAAAATAACTTAAAATATTTTCATATATCATAATATAATTTTTAATAATTTTTTTATGTATTTAAATCATTTTTAAATAATTTATTTAATATTATAATTAAATAAATTAAATACTTTTAATATTCCAAAAATATTAAATATTTATGAAATATATTCAAAATAATTAAAATATAATTTTCGGACTTTAAAATAATTTTTAATAATTTATTTTGTATTTTTTCAGAATTAAAAACTAATTAATACTAATTATTAAATAAAAATAATTAATTTTCGCAAAAACTGTCGCTAAAGGCCGCCTATAGCGACAGAACCGTCGCTATAGGTGTTCTTCATGTTCTTCATACAAACCCAGAATTCCATGTCAGAACCTAGGCTAGCTACTTTGACCATTAATCGTGCACGGTGTAAAGTGTTTCTGGTTTAGATATTGAGCTGATCGTGTAGTACTAGTGCAGGAGTACACGATCCAACAACAACCATGATCCTAAACTGCATAACAAAGGAGATCAAAGCCCTCAAAGAAGCTGTCAGAGCTGTTCTTCATTTTCTGGGTTACCCAGAAATGAAGAACAGTTAGACAAGCCATATTTGGGCTTCCACAACTTGCAATCCTTGTAATATTTGTGTGATATAAAGGGTTCAGTGTGTAACCAGCATGTAATAGAGTATATCTATCCCAAAACATCAACAAAATCACAACACAATCGACAGATCCAGACCGGTCAAACCTTGTCAGACGTCATGATCATGCGTTTTCTGGGTTACCCCGAAAATGCATTTCATGAACGTCCGGCCTAGTTTGACCGCCCACTGAGATCTACTTGATCAATATTTTAGTGATATAGTGCTATAATATTGTAGTCCAAACAACAGAGTATAACCTAGATACACAGATCTTTACATAATCATCATCAAGCAGTTAGATCTAAGCCCGCAAAGAACCTGTCAGAGGCTTCTGGGCTGTTCTGGGTTTTTTCCAGATTTTGAAAGTCATGGCCGGTCAACGAGGTTTGACCGCCCATAACTTTCATTCTGAGAGTGATTTGAGCTATCTATCAGTTCCAGATTAAAGACAACATAACATACTACAAGTATCAACCTTTAAAACACATAACCCAATTACAGAAATGGATCTACAAGGTCTGACATTCGTTGTCAGACCATAACATGAAATTTTTCAAGAATTTGAAAATCATTGATTTGAGCATTTAGATGTTATGGACTTATAATATACCAACCCAGATCATTAAAGTAGACTATAAACAACATCTTTTAACAACAAATTACAAGATCTAACAACAGATCATTGAAAAAAATTATGGTTAGGGTTTATACCTTTGATGAACAAATTTTTGATTTTGTGTTTCTGATTTGGGTATGGTGTTAGTGGGGCTTGATAATGGAACTATAATGCTAGATAATTTCGTTGGTTTGGAGAGAGGGAGGTCTTGGATGTGTATTGTGAAAAATGTAAGTAACAAATAACATTTCTCTCTCCTCCAATCTATTTAAACAAAGGCTAGATACATGTAATGCTGCTATAAAGACTGATTTGCTGGAGTTTTAAGTCAATGGAGTAGTTATATTAGGTCACCCACTCCCCACATGTCAATCTTTGCAATTTACCTAATAAAGAAAATCCCAAGAGGGGTATTTCGGTCATTTCGCTTGCAAATTTTATGGTAAAATAGAACTTGGCAAACCCTTAGGGTTTGACCCTTAGGGTTTAACCCTAAGATTTAGTAAAAAGCAAAAATACTATTTAGCAACTAAGGTTTGTAAAATTATAAACTAAATTTAGTTTCCAAAATTTGAAAAATTAAAATTATTAATTAGATTAAATTAATAATTTTATTATACAGGAACATTAGGGTATTATAACATAATTAACTTTGCTGTTTAAACAATTAGTGTTTAAAATTAGCAATTAGGGTTCCAAGAAATATCGGTTAGAGTTTTAATTTCGCGATTAAGGTTTCGATTTCAAATTTAGGGTTTTAATCGCTATGGTCTTAAATAACTAATTAGGTTTATTTAAATTAGCGATATAAAACATATTATACCTGACATTAATCACTGTAACACAATTCTTGACAGATCAAACCTCCGGTCTAGGTTTCCGGATTAGGGTTTAATAGAAATTCATATAATTAGGGTTTTAAATTTATAATTAGGGTTTCCTAATTAGCATAACACGAAGTAACACATAACACATATTAAATAATCTTAAATTTCCCATTTAAATTGATAAATAGGGTTAAATCAATTAATGCTAGGGTTTGATCAATATACCATAATTGACCAACCATCAACAGTACATTTTTTACAGCACTAAAAAATCAAAATATTATAACATTATAATATTATTATCATTTCTTGATCAAAACCCAGAATTAGGGTTTGGATTCCATATCTGATTTTATCTGCCATAATTAACCTTATAATTAAGTAAAAACAATTTACTTAATAACCTGAACAAAATTCATATAATAAAATAATTATTATAATTATCCTAAAAATCACTTTAAATAATATATGATTATATATTTTCATGGAAAATAATTAATAAAACATTTCTACCATAAATTAATTATTATAAGTATATACTTTTTAATAATCAATAATTTTTAAAAAAAAATAAATTCATTTGTAAATAATTATGTAATAAATATATTTTTACTTACCACATAAATACATATACACATAATCTTGTACAAATCCTCATCCTTAATATATAAATAAAAAAAAATTTATACTCAAAATTTCTTATTTATTTATGTAGAAAATATCGAGTTGTTACATCTCACAATGTTTAGCTTTATGGAAATTTGGTCTAGCCAATGATGATAGTGAATTTTGAAAGAGTCGTGAATATTTTGGATAACGTGAGCTGAGTTATAGTGTTTTACACGATAAAATTCATGTTGCTGTTTAAATGCTTTCAGTTTGCACAAATGTGTTCACAATCACTTGTAGGTATAAGAAGTATATGTTGCATTGCTTGGTAGCAAATGTAGTTTTAAAAAGAGAAATATGTGGAAAGTGATCTTAGACTGTATGAAACATTGACATTCAAACTTTGGGAAAACATGGGTATGCTATGTATAAAAAAAATCAAATAGCAATAATATGGCTAGTCTTAATTCGGGGCCCTGGCTACTTGAGTAAGTATGCCCGAGGGGATTGTCTCTACACCTAGTGCCCTAAGGTCTTTCATGGTCTGGGAGTCGTTGGTTGAAAGCTCGCTAAGGGGTAGCAGTGTGCCTAATGGATTAAGACATTGCACATTCATGAAGAAGAAAAAAGAGAAAAAGAAAAGAAAAATAGCAATAAACACCACGGGAAAGTGCAAAAAAATCGCCCTCGTGAGTAGTAGTAAAGCAGTTAAGCCCATTGTTGAACCTTAGTTTGTGTTGATATGTTAAAACAGTCTGTGTTGCATGAGTATACATGAGTCTTGATTTACACTATAATTTTCTGTTTTGAGCAATGTAACATGTATATTCTTTGCTTAAGTCAAGTTTTGGTGAACACCACACACACACAGAGCATCTCTATAGCATATATGAATGATCTGAGTGTATGATATTATTCCTATAGTTTGCTTTGAAATTGTATTCTTGGATCTGGATAATTCACTGAGGTAATTTGGACTGAAATTCTGTTATGGCTGGAATTATGTGAGACTAGTTTGCATCATAGCTTAGTGCATAGTATTGTTGTTGCATTTTCGTTGTTATTTAGCATGCATTGCTTGAGGGCAAACAACAGTTCAAGTTTGGGGGTATTTGATTAGTGGGATTTATACATACTTACTTATTGAATATCAATTCACGTGAACTATGCCCATCTCAAGTACATTTTAGTGCATTTTTAGTGCATTTCATGTTATTTTGCATTGCATTTACTTAAAACTCCTTTTGGTGAAAAAGTGTAGAAAATGGCCTGTTTTGGTGGTATTAGAGGGCACGAGGCTAATGGACGCATGAAGGTGAGGCACAAGCTGGGATATGCATGGCAAGAGGATCAAGTGAAGCATGGATGGACAAGCATGGATGGACAAAGGATGGAGCAGTCGAGCAAATTAGTGCAGCAGCAGAATCAGAAGACACAGACTGCTAGCCGTGCGGTCGCGTGGCATGACAAGCTTGGAGATGCGCGCCCGCGCGAGCACTCAGCTAGACAACTTTACCTACTGCAAGTCGCACGCCGACGCGTGATATACACTGGAGGGGCGGGCGGTCACGCGTGAGGCCTGAAGCTGCTGATTTATTTTATTTTATTTTTTAATTAAAATGGTTGTAATTGATTAAAAACGATATCTAACTGGTGTCAGAGGTATCTTGGATAACTTTTGACGTATTTTTATTGTAGTAACTAGGGTTTACACCTAGAGGGAGATTCCAACGTAGAATGAAGCCAAAATGCCTACTCTTCCAATTCTTCTTGGGATTTTCTATCATTGTGGATTAGCATTATTATTTTCCTGGAATTTTATGAGGATTTGATCATTAACACTGGTTTATATTTAGCAATTGGGTTTGATTGTTCTATCCTTCATCTTTCAATTGTTTGCGTATTAGCCATGTTTTGCTTTGATCCCATAATGGCTTTTGGTTCAGTCATGAACTAAACTCCATTATTGGATTCTAATGGATTTTAATATGTAGTTTAGTTGCATGCTTGATTGCTAGGGTTGTTTTACATATCATATGGGGTTTCTATCATGGTTGTTTTGCATGTGTGAATGCTTGATCACCATTCGTCTCAGTACTTGTATGGAATTGACAATGAACATGCAAGTATGGATTATGATCATGATAGCATACGAATATGGGGCTGTTTTATATGGCTTGTGTATTTCGTGAACCAGATAGACATATACTGTTTTACCGTGTGAGTTAGAATAAGGGCTTGTGCTTAAGTTCAGTATGATTACAATTGCACATAGACATATAGTGATTTTGGTTATATTGACGATTACATGGAGTATATCATCTGTGGATGCTATGCAAGTAGGTCACAGTGCATTGAAAAATGGCTATAACTCTTTTAGTGCTCTTGACTATTTTCCTGTGATATGTGAACACTTCTTGCATGATAGTGGTGATTAGATGAAATATTAAATGAAGTTAGGATCCCATTATTTCCAGATTTGATTTATTCCATTATTAGTCTTATTTTAGTTGTTATATGCAATTTAGGGTAATTCACAAATATAGCCGTTAGTTTAAGCATATAAATATAGTGATTTAATTGATGCATAGTAGTTTAAATTTGACAACTTTCTCTGTGGGATCGATACTCTACTTACTCTGTATTACTTGTTAACACATGTATGCTTGCATGAGTTAGAGCTCTTTTATCAGAACTGAAAAAGAGGCAACACCGGGGCACCCCGGGCAGCCGCAGGTACATCTGCGGTTGCCGCAGGTACACCTGCGGCTCCACCCTCTATAAATAGAGGGCTTGGGGTGGCCATTTTGAAGAGAAAAAAAAAAAAGCAAGGAAGTCCTGTTCATTTTTTTCTGTACACACTATAAACTGAGTGCTTTCTCATTTAAAAAACTTGTGAGCTTATATTTTGCTACATTTTTTCAGTGAGAACCGAGTGTTTATCCATTTAAAGCTATTTGAAGTCTTCTTTGGCAGCCCACTATAAGCCTTCTTACATTTCTTAAAGCCTTTTCTCTTGTTTTGTGCACACACTATTATTCACGTTGAGACTCATGCGTGTGTATGCCTGGGCCATTGGTCCATGGTTTTTATTGCTTATATATATATATATATATATATATATATATATATATATATATATATATATATATATCTCCTGTCATCAAACTTTGTTTGATGACAGGAATATGTATATATATATATATATATATATATATATATATATATATATATATAATATATTTATATAATATCTCATGTCATCAAACTTTGTTTGATGTAAAATCTAGGCTCAATCAAACAAAGTTTGATGACAGGATATATATATATATATATATATATATATATATATATATATATATTTATATTTATTTATATTTCGTCTCGCTTGGAGTTTACTTCGAGGCGATTGATCGTATATATATATATATATATATATATATATATATATATATATATATATATATATATATATATATGTACAGCTTTTATATATATATATAACTGTTTACAGCTTTTATACAAACTGCTACATCATGTGAGCCTAGGAATTATGTGATCACAGATTCAGTCTCCTGAATCTGGATTCGATTCCCGTGATGAACATTTTTAGCTGTACATGGCTTGTAAATTATTCACGGTGTTTGAATTTCCTTAGACGGTTCTCATGCCCATGAGGAATTCGGCACTGCTTTTTATCTCATTTTCTCGAAGATGCTTCGCATCTCGAAAATAAAAGCAATCCAGTCGAGCACATAATAAAATGGAAGTATCAAAGGCCTCAATTACTATTGAGCACAAGGGTTTGAAAAACCTATTTTACAAAACATCACTGTTATATCTTGTTAAAACTGAACTTTTATACAAAATTCAAACCCTTTGTATATAGGTGCAAACGAGGCATAGCACTACTTCAAGATAATTGCACATTGATCTACACACACACACAATCATATAAATGTTTTAATTGAAAAGTGGAGGTCACCGTGTTACCACGGATCTCGGGGGGTGCCTAACACCTTCCCTCCACATAATCAAGCCCCCGGACCCTAACGAATCTCGGTTTCATAGACCAATCAAATATTGTCACATCACTAGGTCAATGTGCAAACCTTTTCTCGATTGAGTTGGTGCAACCATTTAAAAATTCCAACTGGCGAATCTTACAAGTCCCAATCGTTGACATATACATGTTGGACCTTTTCATAACTTATTTTTTCAAACAAATCTCACCTAACATGAGAACACCAAAATACAAGAACAGAAAAGGGACAAATAAAAATCCCGACGTCAACATGTGGCGACTCTACTAGGGACATCCAGTAAGAGGGCTTAAGCCGCTATTACAAACTTTTCAAAACTATTATCTGCTTGTGTGTGGATGTTGCATTTACATTCGAATGAATGTGTACGAATGCATTTACTTATTTCACCTAGTGCTTCACACTATATCTACTTGTGATATTAGTGCTTTGCACATATCATCATTTCCATACGGTAAGACACATTGTATGTGAATGTATGTTGTGTGGTTCCTCCACTAGGAGGCTATCCTATCGGTGTTTGATTACAGAACTTGTAGGAAGACTAATTTCGACGAGGCTTAGGAAAGGCACCACCCAGATTCGCTCCAGTTGAAAGACCGGATTAACTTCCCATTAAGTAAATTGCGATGATCTGGGAACCTTCATGCCAAAAAACCGCTAGAGTAGCCTAAGATAGGTCAACCTCTGATAAACCACACACGGAGAAAAGTCTCTTCATACTTTCCCATTTCAATTACTTGTAAATTCAATTACTTGTAATTTCATTTCCATGTCAATCTCAATGTAATGGAAAATATAAGGAAAATGTGTACATGCATTCCCTTTATATCAAAACCTGACATGCTATCTTGTCAACTGACATCTGTTTTGCAGGATAAAACTCCTAAACGGACACATTACATAGCATGTAACATTTCCACATTCCCTAAGACTAAACTATATAAGTTTTTTTTGTAGGGAAACAATTTGTCCTATAACCCATTCAAAATCCAAAAAGGCAACGATCCTACAACCAAGCATGGCTTCATCTAGCCAGTCTAGTCCTACTCTTGTCTCTTCTGAGGAGTTCGAAGGACTAAGCAACCAACTTATAGAGTTGGTTATTCTACTTAAAGAACTGCACAAATTCACGCAGGGTCCATGAATGCCCATACATACAGAATCCTCTGCACATGGAGGAACTTAGGGACCAGACAAAGAAATTCTTGTACCCGAATCTCAGTTGGACAAAACCAGCAAAACCCCTGAAACCACCCATCTCAAAGAAGATCCAGACACTGGTGATATCAGGAAAAAGGTCTTACAAATGGAAGAGACCATTCGGTCTATCAAAGGAATTGGAACACACAATAGTGTTTCATATTCAGACCTTTGTATCTTCCCTGGGGTTTATTATCCAGAGAAGTTCAAGACTCCCGATTTTGAAAAGTATGATGGATTGGGAGATCCTTACACAGGTTTGAAAGTATTCATTAGAGAACTCGGATCTTATTCTGAGAATGAAAAGCTCAGAATGCAGTTGTTTTAGAAAAGTCTGACTGGTGAAGCTAGATCATGGTATACCAGATTGGACAACTCAAAAATTCATAGCTGGGATGAGCTAGCTCATGCTTTCCTAAGTCAGTACTGTTTTCCAACTCAAATGGCTCCTGACCGGTTCCAAATTACAAAGGTCAAGAAACAAGCTAGTGAGTCTTTAAGAGAGTATTCCCAAAGATGGAGGCGTCTGGCTGCTCAAGTTATTCCATCTATGATTGAGTCTGAAATGGTGATGACTTTCATAGATATTTAAGAAGCTCCCTTCTATGAGAGAGTTTTAGCTAGCATTGGCAAACAATTCTCTGAAATGATCAAACATGGAGAAATGGCCGAGATGGGATTGAAGTCAGGAAAGATTCAAGACCTTACCACTCTCAAAGCTGTAGTTGAGCACATCCAGTCTGGAAGTTATGGAAACAACCCCGGAGGGTCCATAAGAAGATGGAGGAGAATGTTTCCTTGATACTACAATGGAAAAAAGGCAATCAAAGCTTGCCTATTCAGAAGAGAAATTACTCCCCTTTTTCAGGTCAGTCTTCAAACCCTCCATTGTCAAAAGGTGGAGAAGTCAGACGCACTCGAGTGTTCACACCCTTAGGGGACTCGCTCGAGAACATTCTCAATCTTATGTCAACTCTGAAGAAAATTACCCATCTTCTTCCACCAGCCAACCCGAGTAGGAAGGGTTTCAATGCTAGCCGAAAATGTGCTTATCCTGTTGGAGCTCCAGGCCACTCAGGATTGCTGGGCCTTGAAGCACAAGATCCAGGATTTAATTGACAATGGTGAGATCATGGTGACTAAACCCGACCAACCCCATGTGTAAGACAACCCTCTTCCTCGACACAAAGAAGAGGAGGTTAACATGATTAATTGGAGTAGTGGACAGACTTCCCACTCTATTGGTGGATCTTCCCAAACTAGCAAGGATAGTGCTGACAAGTGGGATTATGCATAGTTCCAGTTTATGATGGAATGGAAAATGAAGGCTCTGCGCAAGCAAGTTAATGAATTGGCAGAACTGGTGGTCCATGAACACCAAGTCACACGTCAATTATTCAGCCAGGAGCATGCTAGCCTCCTTCCTCTTGTTACAAACAGTCCACCGCGTACTCCAGAAAATGAAACACTGGAAGATAAAATTGCAAAAAGAGCAAATGCCAAAGCCCGTCGGGACTTAGCCAACAAAAGGGAGTTTACCTATTTAGGCCAACCGATGGAAGAGATATTGCAGATGCTGATCAATGAAGGAAGAATCACAGCTCTGCTACCTCCAATCAACCCGCGTTCAAGACGGTTTGATTTCAATGGAGTGTGCCAATACCACTCCCATTCTCACGGTCACAACACTGAAGAATGCTGGGAACTCCGCCACCTTATTCAGAATCTAATTGACAACGGTGTCCTGCAAATAACAGACCATGACGCTGTATTACTGGAGAGTGGGGACGCATTTCCTACAAAGTGGAAGGAAGTCGTAGCCGTTATATCATCTGAGACAGATTCAGCTACCCCCTCATATACAATTTAACCTGTTCAGCTCAAGGGTATTGAAAATCCTTTGAAAGTGGTTACGCCATAGCCAATCATCTTACCATTCATACCACAATATCCAGTTGTTAGCCTACAGAAATTTCCATGGAATTATGGAGAGGTTAAAGGATCCACATCCCACATAACTACTGCAGTGTCGAAAGAGAATCCACTGTATCTTCCCCAATGGGTGATGAAACCCGCCATCAAATCAAAGGAGAAAGTTCCCATAGAGAAGATTGAAAAATTCCTCCGTACTATGGGACATAATGAAGCCAATGTGGTTTTAAGCTTGAAAGAAGCTCCACAACAGGTTTCCATAATGGACTTGGTATTCTCCTCAGAGGATCACCGGAATGTCTTACTAAGAGTTTTAGAAGAAGCTCACTTGCCAAAATCAGTGGATGTCAAAAAGTTCCATCACCTGATTGATCACATTTTTAGCAGCAATGTGATATCATTCAATGATTATGACATACCTCCCGAAGGGATGGGTCATTGCAAGCCGTTGCACATAGCGGTTATGTCATCCAGATATGTGGTCGTAGAAGTATTGATAGATGGAGGGTCCTCCTTGAATATCTGCCCTTATGCCACCTTGGAGAAGATGAATATCAATCTCAACAGGATCTGAAGCAGCCATACAATTATCAAAGCTTTCGATGGATCTTGACGAAATGCTGTCGGAGAGATTGAACTACCTGTGGAGATTGGTCCACACACATTCTGCGTATCCTTTCATGTGCTCAAAATAGCTACAGGATACAACCTGCTCTTGGGAAGACCGTGGATTCATATGGATGGAGCCGTCCCGTCCACCCTTCATTAACAGCTCAAATACATCATTAACAACAGCCTAGTCACTATTAATGCTGAGCTAGAATGTCCTGAACAAGGTGACATCCCACTCATCAGTTTCAATTCAGAAGTTGAGCTTGCCAGCTTCCATGCCCTGAAGGTGAGCAACACTCACTACCATCCTATTGGGGCGCCACCTCTTATACCCCGAATTTCTGCTGAAGTAATGTCGACAAGTCAATAAATGATTTCTTTGGGTTATAAACCTGGACAAGGGTTGGGCAAAGACCATCGGGGCATTAAGCGTCCAATTCAAGTTCCCAGTCAAATAGGAACATCTGGACTAGGCATTTCTTCAAGCTCTACTCACAGGAATCCTCACAGACACGGACATGTTCCTTCATCTTCAGCCATACGGCGATTGCCACGACCTACAGGAGCTGAATCTATACAGACTTCAGTAAAGGTTCCTGCACATGTGATGTCTATGTTATTTACTAAGCCGATACCGGTCAAAGGAAAAGAAGTCTTAATACCGGATCTGGAGGCAGAGGAGAAGGACCTGAGGCATAAGCAGGACATTGTAAGGCGCTTATTAAACAAACGCATCATAGTCCACACGAACAGTACAAATAGGGTCACCCCAGACAATGATTGTCCAGATATCATGGTCATCATTCGGGAGAAGGAGGACGACAACAGCCCCTTCATCACAACCGTCCACTAGGACTTCACCCTTGGCAATTGGAGCAGCACTCCTTGCATTTGCCGACGAGGGTAAAAAGGGTAGAAACTCCCTCTGCCCTATAGATAACAATTAATAACTGCTTACTTTTTCTGTACAGTAGTAGCAGTTGTTTTATCATTACATGCTAACACTTTGTATGATTGAACAATTTCATATATTAAGTGAAAGTATTTTGTTTCAGGACTCTAACGTTAGATGTGCCTAAACTTGTTAATGAGGTGCCTATTCTCCACGAGGACTGTAACTTTGATGTAAAGTTGGACTCAGACTTGATGAAAATATAAGAGGACTTGAGATACCTCACGAGATCAAATAATGGGTCGAAGACAAACCTAAGCCAAATCTTGATCAAACCACCTCTTTTAACCACAATGCTGATGAAGCTACGTGGGAACTCGAAGAAAAAATATTGAAAGAGTACCCTGAGTTATTTGTTTAATATGTGTCTTTGATTCTGGGGACATAATCTTTATAAGTAGGGAAGAATGTAACGAATGTGTTGTTTGAGTGGTGATTATGGGGACAGAATCCTTATACGAGGGGAATGATGTAACATTCCAGATTTTTTCAAATGTAAATTATAAATATTTATTGATTTATATAAATATTTATTGGATGTGTTTATTATTGAATAAATAATTGTTCAATTTGATTTAGTTGATTTAGTTAATTATCTATTTGTTAAATAATTAATGTGATTAGTTAATTATTTATTTGTTAAATAATTAATGTGTTATGTGGATTGAGTTATGTGATTAAGTAATTTATTTAATAAATTGTTATTCAATAAAGTGTGACAAATAACTATATTATAAGAGTTATTAAAATAAATTAAAGTAATTTTAATTTAGTTTTTCTAAACAAGGTTTAAGTATATTAATCATTTAATTTTTGAATGGTTTGCCAAACAAAGCCTTATGGCTTTTGGATTTCTTTTGAATTTAAATTATTAACTAAATAAATAATTTATATATTTATAAGTATACGTTATATGTTGATAACTGATAATACTTATTAGGTCTATTATGACTATATGCGTTTCTTTTATGTACGCTTTGTTATCAGTTTAGTTTTTACTTTTACGTATATTGTATATGGCCTAAGCCTAAGCCTAAGAAGAAGTTCAAAGAAAAAGGATTTTCAAAGAGAAGGTTTCAGAGAATTTGAGAGAAAACCTGAAAGAGAGAAGTAGCAAAAGAAAGTTATCAGTGATTAACAAAGATTGTCTAATCAAACAAAAGGTATGTTCCTCTAAACTTAAAAAAATGTACGTATATATATATATATATATATATATATATATATATATATATATATATATATATATATGTTATAGTTCGTGATGCCTAAAGTCTGTGTATTCTTCTATTTCACTGTATATATAAAGTTTTACAAAATTTTTGGTAAACTATGTTTTATAATTGCTTATGATAATATGAGTAACTGTAATTGTTATTTATATATATATATATATATATATATATATATATATATATATATATATATATAAATATATGATTGTATGCTTAAGATTATATGCTAAATTTATGTATACAAGAAAAGAAAATTTTTACAGTGAACACATACTTATGAACGTGGTTTATGGATATATCAAAAATTTGTGTATGCTAACTGAGAAATTGAACTATACATGTTAACTGGTTTATATGTTGGAATACTTGTATTTCAAAGGAATCAAATTTGGTTGATAACAGTGGAATTTCAGTTCACTGTATTTTATTTGTCAACAATGGAGTTTTGAGTTTTAACCAAATATTATTTTAGTGATTTAAGTCTTTTAAATTTGTTGTTCAATTGTTGGTAATTGGTATAGAGATGATTGTTAACGTATATGTGTAATTTATATAAGTTATACATGTGACGACCGAGAAATTCGGATCTTATTGTAAAATGATTTTATTAAATTAAATAATAATAAAATCATATTCTATGTGTTATCAAGATGGTTGTCATTATATAACCTAATGATGTTAAAATATCGTAGTATTTGAGCTACGTGAATGAATTAAAGTCTTTGAATTTTCAAGACGAAAATAAAAGTTTTCCGAGAAATTTTTTGAAAAATACTATTCATCTGTATTTGCTCGGGATATAATTTTAAGTTTCCGAGAAATACGCAATGATGGAATAACAAAGTAAGATGGATTATGTAATAATAATCTAGTTATGGAAAATACGATATTTCGCTTGTGGACTTAATTTATAAACGTTAAGTAAAACGAAGTGTTAAGGAATAAGTAAGAAAGTATGATACTTAGGTATTGTACGAAGTAATGGAAATGAGTATAATACGAAGTATTATACGAGTTTGTATGAAGGATGAAATATCGTATATAAATTCTATATGAATTAGAATACAAAAATAATACATAAACTATATGTATGTGTATTAAGAAATGTTAATGGGCTTAGATGATTGGTTAAACAATTATTGACAAGTCCAAGTGAATTAAAGAGAGAAGCCCAACTATTGAATTAATGAACCAACTAGTGTTTGTTAATGCAAAGCCCAAAGAGGGAATTAATTCAAGCCCAAGCTAAAAGCCATGGATTGTATAACCCATAGGGCAAACCATATTGATATGGTTAATGTGTGGTAACCAAGTGATGTGGTGATCAAGTAAGTGTGATGATCAAGTAGGAGTATTGACCTAGCCTTTGGGAGTAATGACCAAGTGTAGGATAAGTTTTGTGCCTTGCAAGTAATGAATAGTAAGGAGGTGGCTTAAGGAGGTGGGATGTTTTAAAGACCAAACTACCCTAACATTGGAAAGTCTATAAATAGAAGAGCTTTGTTAGCCATTTATTGGTTGATCAAATAATCCAACACATCTAAAGTGCTTAAGTGTTAGAGAGAATAAGCTACCAATAAGTCACTTCCATAAGTAAGAAGAAGAAGCAAGCTACTTACCAAGACTACAAAAGAGTAAGACTTCTTCTCCAATTATCTTCTATCTCTATCATGATAGGATGATAAGAAAAGTTGGATTAAGAAACATGAATGAGTAAGTAGCGAACTTAAGCCAATTAAGTTGGCAATAAGTCATTTGAACTTATAAAAGTTATAAACTTTTTATAAGTTAACCTTGAATGTTAAGTATGAAAATATGAACATGTAATGAATTTATCAAGAGAAGTGAATTAAGCACTTATATGATCATATGTATCATGTATACCTAAGTTAAGTTATATGTTAAGAACATATAAGAAATGATGTTTAAGAAACCTTAATTATCATAAGTCATTAACAATGAAATCTTAAGTAGTTTATAATTTGACAAGTTATAAGCTTATGAAGAATAAGTCAAAATCTAACAAATGAATATAAGTTGTTGTATCAAGTATGTTAAGATGTTCACATAATGAATGAAGTTCATTTGTAATGTTGAAAAAATCATAAGAATGAAGAATTTTTGGAATGTGCATGATTGGACGATAATCGTCGAATTCGTAAAAATCTCGGAATAGAAGTCAAATTTTAAGTTGGATCACGAAACCATTGTTTTCCAATAGAGATAAGTCATATTTGGCATTTAAGAGTTGCAGACTAGAAAATGACCGGATTCCGACTTAGAACGAAGAAACGAGCGTTGAACGTTCACGAACGTTTATCATTTTCGTTAAAAATGAACCAATTGGTGAATTTTTAGCAAACGAAGTCAAATAGATAAAATTCTTGAATGATCATGTAGATTACGTAATTTGTGAACCATAGGCTTTTGAACAAGCCAATTCGGACTTATAACGAAGAAGTTACGCGTCCGGGAAGTTCACAAAATTTTAAAACTGAAATTATTTTCTGGTGCACAGAGTTGGCGCCGCGGCGCCAACCCTAGGCAAATGATTTTATTAAATTAAATAATAATAAAATCATATTCTATGTGTTATCAAGATGGTTGTCATTATATAACCTAATGATGTTAGAATATCGTAGTATTTGAGCTACGTAAATGAATTAAAGTGTTTAAATTTCCAAGATGAAAATAAAAGTTTTTCGAGAAATTTTCTGAAAAATACTATTCACCGGTATTTGCTCGGGATATAATTTTAAGTTTTCGAGAAATACGCAATGATGGAATAACAAAGTAAGATGGATTATGTAATACGATATTTCGCTTGTGGACTTAATTTATAAACGTTAAGTAAAGCGAAGTGTTAAGGAATAAGTAAGAAAGTATGATACTTAGGTATTGTACGAAGTAATGGAAACGAGTATAATACAAAGTATTATACGAGTTTGTATGAAGGATGAAATATCGTATATAAATTATATATAAATTAGAATACGAAAATAATACATAAACTATATGCATGTGTATTAAGAAATGTTAATGGACTTAGATGATTGGTTAAACAATTACAGACAAGTCCAAGTGAATTAAAGAGAGAAGCCCAACTATTGAATTAATGAACCAACTAGTATTTGTTAATGCAAAGCCCAAAGAGGGAATTAATGCAAGCCCAAGCTAAAATCCATGGATTGTATAACCCATAGGGCAAACCATATAAATATGGTTAATGTTTGGTGACCAAGTGAATGTGGTGACCAAGTATGTGTGGTGACCAAGATGTGTGGTGACCAAGACTTAGAAGTAATGCCCAAGACTTTTAATTAATGACCAAGTAGGATTAAAGTTGTGCCTTGCAAGTAATGAATAGTAAGGAGGTGGCTTAAAGGAGGTGGGATGATTTAATGACCAATCTACCCTAACCTTGGAAAATCTATAAATAAAGAAGACATACAAGCATTTGTTGGTTGTTCAAATAATCTAGACTTCTAAAGTGCTTAAGTGTTAGAGAGATTAAGTCACAAATAAGTCAATTCCATTAGCCAAGAAAAGAAGAAGCTACTTACCAAGACTACAAGAGTAAGATCTCTTCTCTAATAATCTTCTATCTCTATCATGATAGGATGATAAGAAAAGTTGGATTAATCAACATGAATAAGTAAGTAATGGAATTAAGCCACATAAGTTGGAAATAAGTCATTTTAACTTATATAAGTTATAAACTTATCATAAGTTAACATTGAATGTTAAGTATGAAAATATGAACATGTAATTAGTTTATCAAGAGAAGTGAATTAAGCACTTATATGATCATATGTATCATGTATATCTAAGTTAAGTTATATGTTAAAAACATATAAGCAATGATGTTTAAGAAACCTTAATTGTCATAAGTCATTAACAAGGAAATCTTAAGTAGTTTATAATTTGACAAAGTTATAAGCTCATGAAGAATAAGTCAAAATCCAACAATGAATATAAGTTATTGTATCAAGTATGTTGAGATGATCACATGATGAATGAAAGTCATTTGTAATGTTGAACAAATCATAAGAATGAAGATTCGTCGGAAATTGCACGATTGGACGATAATTATCGAATTCGTAAAAATCTCAGAATGGAAGTCAAATTTTATGATTGATCCCGAAACCATTGTTTTCCAATAGAGACAAGACATATTTGGCATTTAAGAGTTGCAGACTCGAAAATGACCAGATTCCGACTTAGAACGAAGAAATGAGCGTTGAACGTTCACGAACGTTTATCATTTTCGTTAAAAATGAACCAATAAGTGAATTTTTAGCAAACAAAGTTAAATAGATAAAATTCTTGAATAATCATATAGAGTACGTAATTTGTGAACCGTAGGCTTTTGAACAAGCTAATTCAGACTTATAACGAAGAAGTTACGCGTCCGGGAAGTTCACAAAACTCACAAACTGAATTTACTATCTGGTGCACAGAGTTGGCGCCGCGGAGCCAACCCTAGGCAAAATGACCCACGCCGCGGCATGGAACAGTAACCGAGCCTACTGCAAGAGTTCACCGCAGCGCGAACCTTAGTTCAATAAGTGGCGCCGCAGCGCCATGAACAGTATCAAAACTTTCTGGAGTGTGGCGCCGCAGTGCGACCAATTAAGTAAGGACTCGCGCCGCAGCGCCAAGTCCGGGATAATGGAATTATGAGCTTGCGCCATAGCGTGAGATGTAAGCATAAAGCTGGTGCCGTAGCGCCAGTCTCAGAACAAAAATAGTAATGAAGTTTTCTAAGTACAAAGAAAAGAAATAGAAGTAAACATAACTTAAGGAAAGTAATGTAACATTGTTTAAACTTTGTTAAACCTTAAGGAATGTAATATAAAGGTTGAGATAACCTAGTCAAATATAATGCAAGTATAAAGACAAACCGGAACGAATAGTAACTGAATCTAATACACAATTAGATTGAAATAAAGGGTAAGATATAGTCATATACATACTTGATTATATGTGACCTAATGTAAGACATTATGTGATCATGTATTGTAGAGACTTGAACAAGTTGAATATAAAGTTAAAATACCGTAGCAGACGCTAAAGGCAAGTATTCTAACTCTTGTCTCAGTTCAATCTTAACAAGTTTTTGAAGTTCATGTATTCTTTCGCATGAATTGAGATATGTTGAAGTTAAAGCCAATTCCTTTGGCTAGACTTGAAATGTTGATAATCTATTCAGGTATTATCAATTGTTGCTATCTTTTGTCAACTACTGGATATGGTTTTCAAAAGAAGACTGAAATGTTAAACAAATATTTTTGTCGGTAAAACGACAAGCGCGTGAGGTTGCCAAATGCTTAAACGTGCATACGTTTAATGGATGTAGTGTTGATCAACATAGAGTACAATAGGCTGATCACCTAGAAGTGCTCGTAAGTGATATCGGGCTTACGGACTTGTTTCTGGGTTGTCCTTTTCCAATAAAGAATGAATACTTGAGGTCTCTGACCGGAGTGAATGTTTTACTAATTACTGTTGTTATTGTAAAACATTTTGAAAGAAAATATGAAGTGCTATTTTGAATTATCAATAGTACTTCATAACTATTGTTCAGTTATCGAAGATATACGATTTGTATGTGTCAAGCATGTTGTTATTAAAGTGTTATACTTGCTGAGCTAGTTATGATCACTCTTGCTTGAACCATATGAATGCAGCTAAGACTGAACGTCCCGAAGGATCGAAAAAGGATAAAGGAAAAGCTAAGGCAGATTACTAAGCTGTCTTGTAATAGTATAAGTCTATTGTTGTAATGTAACTGATATTATGACAAAGAACCTTTGTACTGGGTTTAGAACTTGGGAAATGTAAATATTACTTTAAATATATAGAAGTTATGTTCGTTCTTTGAGACTTTTCAATGGAATGAATGTATGAATGATGTACAGTATAGCACCATCTGTCGGGTTGGAAGATACCCGGATTTGGGGGCGCTACAAAGACTGAACGTCCCGAAGGATCAGGAAAAGATAAAGGAAAAGTTAAGGCAGATTACTAAACTGTCTTGTAATAGTATAGGTCTATTGTTATAATATAACTGATATTATGACAAAGAACCTTTGTAATGGGTTTAGAACTTGGGAAAATGTAAATATTACTTTAAATATATAGAAGTTATGTTCGTTCTTTGAGACTTTTCAATTGAATGAATGTATGAATGTTGTAAAGTATAGCACCATCTGTCGGGTTGGAAGATACCCGAATTTGGGGGCGCTACAATACATGTGAGTTAGGGTTAATTGTTGTTAAAAATTAAAGACAGTAGCTTTGGCTCTGTTCTTCGTTTTGCTTCTGTGAGTTTTGGCGCCCCAATGTCAAAATTCACGCTCCAGCTTCAAGTTTCGCGCCTTAGCGCCAAAAGTCGCGCCCCAGCCAGACTTCGCGCCGCAGCGCCGAACCTCGTGCCGCAGCGCTGAGTCCCTATGTAAGGCTCGCGCCAAAGCGCCACCTCAGCGCCGCAGCGCGGCCCACAGTTCAAACTGTGGCGCCTCGGCCCCACTTAACAGAAAGTTCATAAACGACTTTTGTCTTGCACAAAAATCTAATATTTTAATGGAATGATATATGATGAATGTTGAGTATGTATTTATGGTATTATAGTATGTTAATACTATGAGTGAACATGGAATTACTAATTAACAAATATTGTTATTAGTTTTATTAGATAGAATTTGATTATGCAATTTGATTACATGGTTAGACATTTAAACCATATGTGATTACATGGTTAGACATTTAAACCATATGTGATGTAGCGTTGATTATGACTAATCATGTCATGTTAACATATGTATATAGGATAATTGTGATTTGGATTATAACGGTTTAATCTACGCGCAAGGTAAGATTCTAAATCCCTATCTTTTTACATTGAACAAGTTCTCTAATCCTAAAGCTTCGTTATGCAAATTTCATATTTCTATACTTTATTGAGTAAAGTATTTCTATTAAGCAACTTAATTGTATCTAGGTATTCATGATGATACAAGCTTCCCATCTCCACACTTTCGTTGAGATAGTTATTATGATTATGCAAGTTTTTCTTTACTCTAAACTTGTTATATTAGCACCTTTATTCTGTTGACTCAGTTTATCGTTCAAACTATTGTTGTTATGCATGCTTGATATTAAATTCTAAGATGTAACCTTAGCTTAATGTTATTCAAAGCAAGGTATGATGTGTTATTCAATGGTTATGCTATTAGATTATTCCTAAAGCATGAACTTAGAACGAAATATTTATTCAGTTATGATTATTCAATAACATAGTGCTATTATCTTTTATTCAACTAATCCTTAGTTAATGTCCATGGAATTCCAAATTACCTTTAAGTGTATCCAAACCAAACTGACTTTGGGGCGGACTTGTACTCGAAATGCTGAGATGAATAACCCTATTTATAGGGGTTACGCTTAGTTTTGTACTTTACGCTGAAATGTTTGTATACAATACATGTACGAAGGGTTGATCCCCCTATGTACCTTGAAGTCATTATAGTCGTATGACTGTAAAAGTTAAAGTTAAAAGATTACTTATAACTGTGGACAAGGTTCGTGGTCATTAGACCCTCAGTTGAATGTTTAAGATGTTGATAGAATTTATTATTCAATTCTATTGAGCCCCTGAATGGGAAAGGAATGTTTCAGTTCTATTGAGCCTCTGAATAGGCAAGGAACGTTTAAGGAGTTAATAGAACTTATTGTTCAGTTCTATTGAGCCCCTGAATGGGCAAAGAATGTAAAAGTTTTATTCATTGATATTTCAAGTGAGCCTTGTTTGCTCACTCTTGCCTGTAAAATCCTTACAGCTAAAGATGGAAATGGTGACGTACCTAGCACCAGTAAATTAAAGGGAAAGATGAACAAGTACTGAAGACTTATAATAGTTTAATAGTTTTATTATCAGACTTTGGTTTAAAGATTGTAATGAAGTTTATTTTATTTTTCGCATGAATGATTGTTTGTAAAGGTTAGATAACCTGAGAGATTTTATTTTATGTAATTCTTGTATGGGCAGGTTTATTATTCAATTTTATTTATGATTGGGTAGTTATAAATGAATGTTTTGATTACGTGAACACCAAATCTTGAGGTTATGAAGTACTGGGATTTGGGGGTGTCACATCATCTACTGTAGAGACCTAAAGGACTTAAAGTGCACGTGTTATATCTATAGCAGATGCTAAAGGCAAGTATTCTAACCCTTGCTCCAGTTCAATCTGGACAAGCTTTGTGATTCATGTATTCTTACGCATGAACTAATGTCTGATAACATCAAATCCAATTCTTTCGGCTAGACTTATGATATGTTACCATGTATCAAAGTATTGTCAATGTTTTACCAAACTATGTTGGTGTGATTTTTAAATGAAGACTGAGTATGCTAAATTATTTTGTCGTTAAACGACATGCATGTGAGGTTGCCACAACTTAAATGTACACACGTTTAATGAATGTAGGGTTGATCAACATAGAGTACTATATGCTGATCACCTAGACGTGCTCGAAAGCTATGTCAGACTTACGGACTTAGTGTCCGGATGTCCTTTTCAAAGAACTTATGAAACGCTCATGGTCTTGGACCGGAATTGATGTTTTACTGGATATTGTTATTGTAAAACGTTTTGAAGGAAAAGAAGTGCTATTTTGATTTATCGATAGTACTTCGTAACTTTTGTTTAGTTATTGAAGATATACGCTTCATATGTTTCAAGCATGCTATTTTACTAGAATTGTTGTACTTGCTGAGCTAGTTAGGCTCAGTCTTGCTTGAACCATATGAATGCAGCTAAGATCGAACGGATCGACGGATCTGGAAAGGATAAAGGGAAGGCTAAGGCGAACCCGTAGATTACCTATGTAATAGTATAATTTTGTAATGATACTATTTGATATTATGGAAAGAATAATGGTAACTGTGACGCCCCCAAAT
The DNA here is from genome assembly GCA_016801055.1 of Panax notoginseng. NCBI lineage: Eukaryota > Viridiplantae > Streptophyta > Magnoliopsida > Apiales > Araliaceae > Panax > Panax notoginseng. Next base: position 158,100,101 of record CM029014.1, read on the forward strand.
CCGGTTATCTTCCAACCCGACAGATGGTGCTACACGGTGCTACAATTGTAACGACCCCAAAATCCATACCATTTAAATCTCGACTTCGGTCGTTAACCATACATTCAACCTCTAATTTTTACATCATTATTCGATATTAAAAACACTAAAATTGCGGAATATTTAAAACGTTTATACATTTCCTTCTTTCTTGCCCTGAATCGCAACCTTTACATTACATCTCTTTGATTTAATCTTATATCATGAATCGTTACAACAAAATGACTATAAAAAGTCTTACATCATAACTAAATATCCATATATATTGGATAACTCAACTTACAATTCAACAACATATTACGTTCAAAATATGAAATACATTTCTCATAAAACATAAGTAATCTTCGTGAATATAGATCTCCATAACTCATTTAGCATATATCTTTACCTTAAAATCTTGACCTGCAAAAGTGGTTATTTGCAAGAGTGAGCTCGACAGCCCAGCAAAGTCTAACAGTTTTCATGCATAAATAGCACATAATAACATGCTCGATATACATCTCATTAAAGTAAATGGCATACATGCTTTTAATTCACATAGCAAATATAAAGATTGAGTTCCTTACTCAATCATCATTACTTAGCCAAAACAATGCAGTCATATATTGATTTTAAAATTTCATGATTTCAACATGCATAACATATCATGTAATTTAAAACAGTTCATCAAGTCCACGTAGAAAATAGGAACCGAAAAACTTGCCTTGATCGTTGTTTACCAATAACAGTTTAACAGCTTACAGTTATTTGCACTTCACGTGCCCTCTTATTTGATTAGACAATCTTTGTTAATCACTGATAACTTTCTTTTGCTACTTCTCTCTCTCAGGTTTTCTCTCAAATTCTCTGAAACATTCTCTTTGAAAACCCTTTTTCTCTGAACTTCTTCTTAGGCTTAGGCTTAGGCTTAGGCCATATACAATATACGTGAAAGTAAAAACTAAATTGATAACAAAGCGTACATAAAAGAAATGCATATAGTCATAATAGACCTAATAAGTATTATCAGTTATTAGCATATAACGTATACTTATAAATATATAAATTATTTATTTAGTTAATAATTTAAATTCAAAAGAAATCCAAAAGCCATAGGCTTTATTTGGCAAATCATTTAAAATTTAAAGACTTAATATATATAAGCCTTGTTTGGCAAATAAATTAAAACTACTTTAATTTATTTTAATAACTAATTATAATATAGTTATTTGTAACACTTTATTTAATTAAGTTTTCATACTTAATTAATTAATTCTAATAACAATTCATTGCATAATATAATAATTTATTTAATCATTATAAACCCTCTAACTTAATTATTAAATTAAATTAGATTACTATCTCAAAATAATTACTTTCCTTAACTCATTAATTATTTATTAAACAAATAAATAATCAAATCACATCAAATCAATTAAATAAATACTTATTCAACGATAAACACATCCATTAAATATTTATATAATTCAATAAATATTTAAATATTAATTAAAAATCTGGATTGTTATATCATTCCCTCCTTACAAGGATTCTGTCCTCAGAATCACAACTCAAACCACTCATTCGTTACAATCTTCCCTACTTACAAAGATTCTGTCCCAGAATCGAAGACACAAATTAAACAAATAACTCAGAGTAATCTTTCATCATTTTATCTAAATATAGCTTTTATATTTCCTACTACATTCATTACTTTAACAAATTGTAAGTTTCATTTCATAACTTTCAGTTGAACTCAATATATTCTGAGTATTATATTCTTAACCCATTCATTTCCTTTTCTAAGAATCGCTATCATAAACACTCGGAATATTACATTCACTCTTCTAAGAATTTCGTCCTCGAAATTTTATCAATTAATATTCAATCTATCAAAATAGATTTTACGTCACTACTTCATTCATTCATTGGTTTCTATAACCACTTTCTTTTCACAAAGATCTCTCTACAATTATTAACTTTTCTATTAAATGTTTTACATTATTCTTTGATAACTCATATCCTTCTCACTTCAAAATCTCTTTTCTCACTTACTCAACATATTCATCATTCAGTGTCGCATTTTTCGACTCACTTCTTTCTAAGGAATATCATCCTTACCACATTCACCTTTTAGAATATCAAGAATCTTCCACAATTGCTCAATAATTGGGAAGCGATATGAATAACAGGAATTTAAAAGATTCCAAATCATGCTGAGGGTCATAAGACCACGAACTATGTCCACAGTTGCAAGTAATCTTTTAACTTCAACTTTAACAGTCATAAGACTATAAGGACCCTCGTACTTAGGGTGTTAAGCCCTTCGTACGATGTATTGTGCACAAGCATTTAAACGCTATACGTATGTCCATAGTGATAAGTAATCTTTCAACTTAAACTTTAACAGTCATAAGACTATAGGGACTCCTCGTACTTAGGGTGATCAGCCCTTCGTACAATGTATTGTGCACAAACATCTCAACGCCTCCACGTAATCTCCTATAAAAGGGTTGTTCATCTCAGCTTTTCAACATCTGAATCCGCACCAAGACAAATTTGTTTGGCATAATTTCTCAAGAAACGCATGCATTTCATGAACATCTTTCAATATTTGTCTAGCTGAATCAAATAGCATGGACCTCTACAACAATTCGAACATCAAACGAAATATACATATACATACATACATATGTATTCTCATATCTTAAAGAAATCTCAAAAATCTTTTTATAACGTCATGATACCGCACTGTATTTACAGTCCGTTGAGGATTCCGTCATTTGGTGATTTTATCATACTACATCATACCATAGTGGGCTAATGACCCTTAGATCACATCCAACACTAGGTAATACTGCATTGATGACTCCATCATTTTTATCATCTTTGCACCAGGTTACATGATGCATTAATGATATAAAATATATTTTGATATATTACAAATCATTTTTGTCTAGCCGAAGCAATTAACATAGACATACGAATAACAGTATTGTTGTTAAAACTCATTGGTTCCATCATTTGATCCAATGTTTTTCAAGAAAATAAAAGTGTAAATATCAGCACAAAGTCAATAAATTTCGAAAGTCTAGCATAGCTAGTAGATTTAGAATACTTATGCTTCCACCATCAACTCCACTTTCTATAATGATCCATTGCTTAATAGGTCTATTTATTCCTATCATCCTCAATACTCCATTCACACTTATCTATACACAGTTCGTCAAACTTACCACACGTTATGAGTTCAGGAACTTGCCACAATCATATGAGTTTAAGAACTTATCCTAGTCAGACCATAGGCGTCCATTCGCTGAGGGGTTCAAAAACATACCATATAATTATGAGTCACGAACCTACCATATGTATGAGTTTTAAGAACTCACACTTAACCTTATAATATTCTCTAACTATACTCTACCTATCTGTTATACAATGAGAAAAGAATCACCTTCTCAACAGGCATATAGTAAATAGCGCGACACAAATATTCCAATGATTATCAATGTGATAAACTGAGTGCAAGCACAAAACCCTCGCCCATACAAAGGTTTATACAACTCAGCCACCACCTGAGTCCTCAATTGAAACCCCAGCTAACTCTATCTTACTCTAAACTTGCTCTTTGCTCGATACGAATTCCTCGTATCACATCATCTATAACTCCTCATGAGTTATGTCGTACTATTTCATAGTACAACAACTTCATAGCATCAAGCTATAATCATTCAAACATTACATACCATCTTTCTTTTATAACTTAAACTAATCACGTCGTGATCTTATTTTATAATCATCTCTCTTAAAATTCTTTTGTTAACTCGTGATCGTTTTGTTTTACGATCCTCTTTCTTTCCCTTTTTCATCATTTACGACATTATTCATTATCTTGGCTTTTGAAGTTAGGAAACTCCCATTTCTTATCTTTATTTCTCTTCAAGATTCTTCTTTGAATCTTCTTGTTTATATAACAATTCTTCCTTTAAGAATTTCTAACTTCATTTACATCGCTCAAAATTTCATTCGAGTTCTACACTTTCATCATACGTGTCCATTTACTAAACTTGGTACACATCGAGTCTCTAACAGTTTCAATATTGTACGCTGAGTGGTTTCTCACAAACAACCAATAAACTAGGTTCCGAGTTACTAGTTCGTATATACCTCTGCTCTATGAAAGAATCGTTTAGCCCAGATACCATACATCAACTACTAAAGAGTATAATTACACCATACTCTCTATTCTTAACTTCTTTATCATTCTCTTCGTATAGATATTGTCTATTTATGATCACCTTACATCCTTATTATTGGAGTTGGGTAACCCCACATTCATATTCCTTATAACTCTGCGAGATTCTTCTTTGAATCCTCTTACACATGTTTTAATCCCTTATTGTTCAAACTCTATTTGAGCTAATTCGGTCACTATCTTCACCTTTCTTCTCTAAGGTTATAGCCTAAGGTACTCCTACCTAAGGTTTATAACCTACGGCTTTGATACCAACTTGTAACGACCCCAAAATCCATACCATTTAAATCTCGACTTCGGTCGTTAACCATACATTCAACCTCTAATTTTTACATCATTATTCGATATTAAAAACACTAAAATTGCGGAATATTTTTAAAACGTTTATACATTTCCTTCTTTCTTGCCCTGAATCGCAACCTTTACATTACAACTCTTTGATTCAATCTTATATCATGAATCGTTACAACAAAATGACTATACAAAGTCTTACATCATAACTAAATATCCATATACATTGGATAACTCAACTTACAATTCAACAACATGTTACGTTCAAAATATGAAATACATTTCTCATAAAACATAAGTAATCTTCGTGAATATAGATCTCTATAACTCACTTAGCATATATCTTTACCTTAAAATCTTGACCTATAAAAGTGGTTATTTGCAATAGTGAGCTCGACAGCCCAGCAAAGTCTAATAGTTTTCATGCATCACATAGCACATAATAACATGCTTGATATACATCTCATTAAAGTAACATGGCATACATGCTTTTAATTCACATAGCAAATATAAAGATTGAGTTCCTTACTCAATCATCATTACTTAGCCAAAATAATGCAGTCGTATATTGACTTTAACATTTCATGATTTCAACATGCATAACATATCATGTAATTTAAAATAGTTCATTAAGTCCACGAAGAAAATAGGAACCGAAAGACTTGCCTTGAACCAATAACAGTTTAACAGCTTACAGTTATCTGCACTTCACGTGCCCTCTTATTTGATTAGACAATCTTTGTTAATCACTGATAACTTTCTTTTGCTACTTCTCTCTCTCAGGTTTTCTCTCAAATTCTCTGAAACATTCTCTTTGAAAACCCTTTTTCTCTGAACTTCTTCTTAGGCTTAGGCTTAGGCTTAGGCCATATACAATATACGTGAAAGTAAAAACTAAATTGATAACAAAGCGTACATAAAAGAAATGCATATAGTCATAATAGACCTAATAAGTATTATCAGTTATTAGCATATAATGTATATTTATAAATATATAAATTATTTATTTAGTTAATAATTTAAATTCAAAAGAAATCCAAAAGCCATAGGCTTTGTTTGGCAAATCATTTAAAATTTAAAGACTAAATATATATAAGCATTGTTTGGCAAAATAAATTAAAACTACTTTAATTTATTTTAATAACTAATTATAATATAGTTATTTGTCACACTTTATTTAATTAAGTTTTCATACTTAATTAGTTAATTCTAATAACAATTCATTGTATAATATAATAATTTATTTAATCAATATAAACCCTCTAACTTAATTATTAAATTAAATTAGATTACTATCTCAAAATAATTACTTTCCTTAACTCATTAATTATTTATTAAACAAATAAATAATCAAATCACATCAAATCAATTAAACAAATACTTATTCAACGATAAACACATCCATTAAATATTTATATAATTCAATAAATATTTAAATATTAATTAAAAATCTGGATTGTTATAACAATTCACATAAACATTCAATTGAAATGCCTCAAAAGAATGGATATGTCTTATATATATATATAAAAAGAATATTTATATTCCCCAGGTTCTTTACAACCAATACGTATGTCTTTGTCATAATATCAAATATTATTCTTACAAAACCTATACTATTACATATTAAATCTACGGGTTCGCCTTCGCCTTCCCCTTATCCTTGCTGAATCCATCGGTCCGTTCTGTCTTAGTTGCATTCATAGGGTTCAAGCAAGAATGAGCCTAACTAGCTCAGCAAGTACAACAATTCCAGGAAAATAGCATGCTTGAAACATAGGAATATTATATTTTCAATAACTGAACAATAGCTATGAAGTACTATCGACAATTCAAAATAGCACTTCTTTTCATTCAAAACGTTTTACAACAACAATATTCAGTAAAACAACAATTCCGGTTCAAGACCGTAAGCATATCATAAGTACTTTGAAAAAGACGTCTCGACACTAAGTTCGTAAGTCCGGCATAGCTTACGAGCACGTTTAGGTGATCAGCCTATAGTACTCTATGTTGATCAACACTACATTCATTAAACGTATATACGTTTAAGTTGTGGCAACCTCATGTGCCTGTCGTTTGACGACAAAATAATTTAGCATACTCAGTCTACTTTTGAAAACCACAACAATATTAGTTTGGTAAATCCTTATCAACACTTGATAGAATAACATAGCATGCGTCTAGCCGAAAGAATTGGCTTTGACTTCCTCAAACATTAACTTATGCGAAGAATACATGAATCGCAAAGACTTGTCCAGATCGAACTGGAACAAGGGTTAGAGTACTTGCTTTTAGCGTCTGCTTTATAAATATAACACGTGCACTGAAGGTCTTTAAGGTCTCTACATTAGATAATAACATCACATACTGCATTAGGTCATGAACAATCATACATGGTTCTTGAAGAATCTTACCCTTCTTCTTAATCTAAATACGTATTAGATTTTTTATTATTGGTTTCGACTTTCCATTACGTCATTCTTACGTTCATAAGTAATTGACTTAATCTTAACCCTAAGTGTTCATACTTAAGGTTTAGTATGTCTTAACAATATTTCATTAATATATTTATTTAAGTGTTCATTAATTACTATCCATGCTCATCCTGTAAACATTCTTTGTTGTCTAGATCTAGAGGCTGGCGCTGCGGCGCCCGCTATTACACTAGGTTCCGCGCTGCAGCGCTACCTCTTATTGTTCAAAAACCCGGACTCGGCTCTGAGACGCTAGTCTCTTTGTTATGTGTCGCGCTGCGGCGCGAGTTTGCAGGGGGTGAGGCTCCCTTTGGCGCTGTGGCGCCAGCTAAATGACTTGGAGTCGCGCCGCGGCGCGAACTCTGTGCCACATAAACTCTTGACATATTTTTCAAAAGTTGAGATTTTCGGACTCGTAACTTCTTTGTTATAAGTCCGAATTGGCTCGTTTAAGAGCATACGGTTCACAAATTACGTACTCTATGCGTTCACACAAGAGCTTATTGGTCGTTGATGTGCGTCTTTAACTCTTTGAGAAGTCAAGCACCTACTCACATACTCAGCTATTTCTCTTTTCATATTCGGCCACCAAAAACTCTGTCGAAGGTCTTAATACATCTTAGTGCTACCAGGATGAATCGAGTACCTCGAACTGTGAGCCTCGTGTAATACTTGCGCCTTTAATTCTATCTCATTTGGAACCTAAATTCTTCCTTCAAATCTTAATAATCCCTCATTATCAAGACTAAACCTAATATCTTTTTCGGTGGTTAACCGCTCCTTCGTCTGGTCACACTCAATAGTTTTGAGTTGCACCTCCTTGACTCTCTCTACGATGGTAGATTGTATCTCCGTCACACAAAGTCTCTGTTCCGTCTCACTTGGCAACTTCACCTCCAACTCCATCTTAGCCATCTATGTTATTAACTCAGTTTGAGCCGTTAACATAAACAACTTCTCCCGACCCTTTCTACTCAAAGCGTCAGCCACAACATTGGCTTTTCAAGGGTGATACATGATTTTACAGTCGTAATCCTTTATCAACTCCAGCCATCTCCTCTGTCTCATATTCAACTCCTTCTGTGTGAAGATATATTTTAGACTCTTATGGTCTGTGTATATCTCACACTTTTTCCCATAAAGATAATGTCGCCAAATCTTTAAGGAAAACACCACCGCGGCTAGTTCCAGATCATGAGTAGGGTAAGCTTTCTCATAATCCTTCAACTGCTTAGATGCATACGCAATGACCTTGCCATGCTGCATGAGCACGCAACCCAGTCCTTTATGTGAAGCATCGTTATAAACTACGAAATTTCATGTGTCACCGGGTAATAACAAAACAGGCGCTTCACTCAACCTCTTCTTCAGTTCTTGAAAATTGTCTTCACATTTCTCAGTCCATACATACTTTATCGTATTCCTCGTCAAGTTAGTCAACGGAGTAGCTATCTTTGAAAAATTCTGAATAAATCTCTGATAGTAACCCGCTAAGCCTAGGAAACTCCACACCTCGGTTGGCATTTTCGGTTGTTCCCAATTCATCACGGCTTCCACCTTCGCTGGATCTACTGAAATCCCCTCATGGTCAATGACATGACCTAAAAAATGTACCCTCTCTAACCAAATTTCATACTTAGTGAACTTCGCATTTAACTTCTCCTTTCTTAATGTCTCCAACACTATTATTAGGTGTTCATCATGATCTTCTGCCCTCTTAGAATAGACTAGAATATCATCGATAAACACCACGACGAACTTGTCCAAATATTATTTGAACACTCTGTTCATCATGTCCATAAATGCAGCAGGTGCATTAGTCAACCCAAATGACATCCTAAAAACTCGTAATGACCATAACGAGTTCTGAATGATGTCTTTGGTACGTCTTCATTCCTAACCTTCAGCTGATGATACCTCGTCCTTAAATCTATTTTGGAAAAATATTTTGCCCCTTCAACTGATTAAAAAGATCATCGATCCTGGGAAACGGATACTTATTCTTTATCGTTAACTTTTCAACTCTCGATAGTCGATACAAATTCTTAACGATCCATCCTTCTTCTTGACAAATAGTACCGATACTCCCCACAGGGAAACACTCGGTTGAATGTACTTCTTGTTTAACAGTTCTTGTAACTGCACCATCAACTCCTTCATCTCCACTGGAACCAAACGATACGGTGCCCTAGAAACTGATGCCGCTCCTGGCACAATGTCAATTACGAACCGGTCTCCCTATCTAGCAGAAGACTCGACAACTCACTCGAAAATACATCCATGAACTCACTCACTATAGGTATTTGTTCCATGGTCGCTCCAACCCTCTCCCACCCTCTGGGTATCAACCACATGACACAAATAGCCTACACACCCCTTCCTCAATAATTTCCTAGTTTTTGTCATGGTAAGACAACACGAACGTCCCACCGATTTATTTCCATAAATTATTACATGAGATTGTCTTAATGTTTTAATATTTACGCATTTCTTTTGACAGTCTATAATTGCTCCATGATTTATCAACCAATCCATTCCGAGAATTACGTCGAATTCTCCTAACTTTATCTGTATCAAATCTACCGATAATTTACAACCTCGAATGTCTACGCAACAACTCCTATGAATATCTTCAACAGGAATTATCTCTTCATTTGCTACCTTAATGTTTAAAGGTATAGGCAATTTTAGGGAAGTAATCCTAATCGTCTAGCAAAATCACATGCGATAAACAAACAAGTAGCACCCGAGTCAAACAGCACGTATGCATTTAAGTCGTTAATCGGAATAATACCTGCGACTACGTCCCCCGAGGCCATCGCGTCTTGGACTTTCATATTAAAGGTATTGGCCATCTGCCTACCCGGCTGCACTGGACCCCCAATAGTTAACTTACCACTATTAGTGCCCCTATTCCCGTCTGTCCCCTTCTTTGGGAAATTCTTTGCCATGTGGTCAGTTGACCCACATACAAAGCATCCATGGTTCTTCTTCGGACTTGGACAGTTTGGCGTAATATGCCCCTCCTGTCTGCAGTTATAACACACGGCCTTATCTTTGAGACAAACTCCTAAATGAGTCTTTCTGCAGGTCTTGCAGGCCTCCATCCTCTTTTTGGGATCTCCTTGTTTCACTCCGGTATTCCCAGAGCTAACTACCTTTCTCTTATAACATTCGCCACTCCCGTTGGCACCCTCGTTCTTTACTCCCCCGTCCACCTTCCCCTTGATTTTCTTATCCTTGTGGTATTGGCTCAACGCCTCGCTACCACCTTCGGCAATTATTACCTTCTCTAAAACAATTCCAAAGGAAGTACTTTGGAATACAGAGATACGGTTATAGAGCCAGGGTTTCAAGCCCTGCTCGAACCGTTGTGCCTTCCTAACCTCGGTGTCCACTTGGTGTGGAGCGAACCTTGCCAGCTCATTAAACTTGGCGGCGTACTGGGGAACCGTCGTGTCCCCTTGTTTTAAATCTAGAAACCAGAACTCCATCCTTCCCTGCATGCTCGTGGTAAAATAGTTCTCGTAAAATATTTTCTTGAACCTTACCCACATTATAACATCTATTCCGACCCTAGCTTGATTGGCATCCCACCAAAAGTTGGCCTCTCCCTTCATCATGTAGGTTGCAAAGGCAACTTTCTGGGCCTCATCGACATTTGCTACCACAAATGCCTTCTTTATTTCCTTTACCCATGTCTGGGCTTCAATAGGGTCTGTAGTTCCTTTGAACTCCGGCGGACCCACACTCTTAAAGTCTTTGAATGTAGTAGCTCGTACTACATCAGGATTTACGGGAATATTAGCCCTAGTTTGATTAAACGATGCGGTTAAAAGGTTCAAAAATTCTTGCATGGGGTTAACCGGACCTCCCTCCGGTTGGTTTGTGTTTGCACCTTGATTACGTGGTACTCTTCTTGGCAGCATTTTGCTGTTACAATAAACACACATTCCGTTATTATTCATTTCCTATTAGTTAGTTATTATTCAATGTTAAACAATAACTTAAACATTCATTACTCAACATTTTTCGAAAAAGAAAACTTATATTAATTCATTGTAGTATAATACTACATAAGTTACATTACACAGCCTAAGCTGAATACGTTACTTTCCCGCAATTACTTTCCAAAAATTAGGATTTACAAAAGACTACCCTTGATTATACAAAAGAGGGTTTTACATCACTACTAGATATAAAAATATGTACATATCTAACTACTCTAACCACTACTAGATTATATTTTCCTTAAGGCATTCTCAAAATCCGCCTTGGCAAGACCGGCGATAATATCACGGCTGATAGTATGTCGCATCTGCCCTGCTTCGACAGGATAATCGGCTACCTGCAGCTGGAAATCCTCATGAGAACTCCTATTAATATAGGACATTCTCCATATCTTCTGCTTCTTGGTCTTTAGCTCCACCCTGAGCTCAAAGACCTCCTGTTTCAGCTCATGGACCTTGTCCTTAGCCAAAAAACGCTCATCATGTTCCTGCTCCCACATGGACTCCACGTCCGTCTTGTCTTCTATAACAGCTTGGAGCTTTACCTTCAACTCCTTGACCTCCTGACAGTAGTGGATGTTTCTATCTAGCACTGACATGAACAATGATATCATTGACTCCCCTGGAGTTATCTCTGCTGCTATTGCTACGGGGTTGAAGGACACTACCTCCACTTCTTCTTCCAACATGCCGTCAAACACGAACATGAGGTCTAGGCTCTCTGAGTCTCCAGACTCAACCACCACTATCTCAGGATCTGCTGCTATGGGGCTTGGTATAATCTCTACCTGATTAACTGATCCTTCACTGACTACTTGTACATCTCTATTTTCTCCTGAAATTTACAACAACACAAAAGTTTGATTAGTACACGTTAGTAGAATAATAAAAACACATAACATATATAATGCATTTTTGTATGATTATCTTCCATCTTTTATTCTTTGACTTTTCTTAAGGTTATGACTTAAGGTTTTATTCCCCCCCCCCTTAAGTTTTATATCCTATTGCTTTGATACCATCCTATGACACCCCCAAATCCGGGTATCTTCTAACCCGACAGATGGTGCTACACGGTGCTACAATTCATATAAACATTCAATTGAAATGCCTCAAAATAACGGATATATCTTATATATATATATAAAGAATATTTACATTCCCCAGGTTCTTTACAACCAATACATATGTCTTTGTCATAATATCAAATATTATTCTTACAAAACCTATACTATTACATATTAAATCTACGGGTTCGCATTCGCCTTCCCTTTATCCTTTCCGGATCCATCGGTCCGTTCTGTCTTAGTTGCATTCATAGGGTTCAAGCAAGAATGAGCCTAACTAGCTTAGCAAGTACAACAATTCCAGGAAATAGCATGCTTGAAACATAGGAATATTATATCTTCAATAATTGAACAATAGCTATGAAGTACTATCGACAATTCAAAATAGCACTTCTTTTCAATCAAAACGTTTTACAATAAAAATATTCAATAAAACATCAATTTCGGTTCAAGACCGTAAGCATATCATAAGTACTTTGAAAAGGACGTCCCGACACTAAGTTCGTAAGTCCGGCATAGCTTACGAGCATGTCTAGGTGATCAACGTTTAGTACTCTATGTTGATCAACACTACATTCATTAAACATATATACGTTTAATTTGTGACAACCTCACGTGCCTGTCGTTTGACGACAAAATAATTTAGCATACTCAGTCTACTTTTGAAAACCACAACAATATTAGTTTGGTAAATCCTTATCAACACTTGATAGAATAACATAACATACGTCTAGCCGAAAGAATTGGCTTTGACTTCCTCAAACATTAACTCATGCGAAGAATACATGAATTACAAAGACTTGTCCAGATCGAACTGGAACAAGGGTTAGAGTACTTGCCTTTAGCGTCTGCTTTATAAATATAACACGTGCATTGAAGGTCTTTAAGGTCTCTACATTAGATAATAACATCACATACTACATTAGGTCATGAACAATCATACATGGTTCTTAAAGAATCTTACCCTTCTTCTTAATCTAAATACGTATTAGATTTATTATTATTGGTTTCGACTTTCCATTACGTCATTCTTACGTTCATAAGTAATTGACTTAATCTTAACCCTAAGTGTTCATACTTAAGGTTTAGTATGTCTTAACAATATTTCATTAAGATATTTATTTAAGCATTCATTAATTACTATCCATGCTCATCCTATAAACATTCTTTATTGTCTAGCTCTTGAGGCTGGCGTTGCGGCGCCGACTATTACACTAGGTTCCGCGCTACGGCGCTACCTCTTATTATTCAAAAACTCGGACTCGGCACTGCGGCGCGAGTCTCTTTGTTATGTGTCGCGCTGCTGCGCAAGTTTGCAGGGGCTGAGGCTCCCTTTGGCACTGTGGCGCCGGCTAAATGACTTAGAGTCGCGCCGCGGCGCGGACTCTGTGCCACAGAAACTCTTGACAGATTTTTCAAAAGTTGAGATTTTTGGACTCATAACTTCTTTGTTATAAGTCCGAATTGGCTCGTTCAAGAGCCTACGGTTCACAAATTACGTACTCTATGCGTTCATGCAAGAATTTTATCTATTTTACTTCGTTTGCTAAAATTTCACCTATTAGTCCATTTTAACGAAAATGATAAACGTTCGTGAACGTTCAACGCTCGTTTCTTCGTTATAAGTCGGAATCTGGCCATTTTTGAGTCCACAACTCTATAATGCAAAATATGACTTATCTCCATCGAAAACCAACATTTATGACTTCAAACACAAAATACGACTTCCATTCCGAGAATTTCACGAATTCGACGATAATCGTCCAATCGTGTGAATTCCGGCAAAGCTTCAATACTAAATGTTCTAAATGGATTTTAATTAACATATAAACATTTCAAGTTACTTATTACACCAACTTATTATCAAAGTAGGTTTTGACTTATTCTCATAAGTCAATGACTTATTCAACTTATTAACTACTACTTCCCATGCTTATGACTTACTATGAACTTAAGTCCATCAATCAATGTTCTTATACTATTTTGAACATACTAACATCATCTGACAAACATATGGCAAGTTCTTCACAAGTTCATCAACTTATTTAGGTTCAAGTTGCTTATTCAACTTATTCGGCTTAAGTTCATTCATCAATGACTTATTAAATGTTATCATCAAACCATCCCACTTCTCTATCAATCCTATCATAGAAGAGATAAAGATAATAGATATGAGTCTTACCCTTGAAGACTATTACTTCACTTCACTTTGGAAAATCTAGCAAAAGTTGAAATGGCTTATAAGTGCTTATGTGGCTTATTCTCTCTACCAAGTAAGTTGTTTATCTTGAGAGGAGTTGGATGAAATTTGAACAACCAACAAATGAAATGAAGCTTGGTATTTATAGGCAACTCAAAGTGAGGGCACTATAGACATTTAGGCCATTCCACCTCCTTATTACACCTACTTACTATTCATTGATTATCAACCAAGTCTACTTGTTAGCCACTTCTATTACTTGGCCACCACAACACTTGGTCACCACACAAAATGTTTGCCCATCAAGTCTACCCACATCTCACTTGGATTGCCTCATGGATTATAGCCAATTCATTGGGCTTACTTAATTAATCTAGATAATTTCTTATTGGGCTTATACTACAATAATTTGGACTTATGACATATCAAACACTTGGCTTGAGTATCACTTACTAATTGGACTTTTACCATTAAGCTAATAATCCTACAAGTCCATTACCTTTAATTAAACAACTTAACATGAATACCTCACGTATAATTCTCGTATGCTAGTTCGTATACAAATTCGTAATATACGTTATTTCATTCTCCATACACAATAGTATAATACGTCGTATTATACTTACGCTCATTACTTCGTATAATGCATACGCATCATACGATTACAACTTTATTTCCTTAATGCTTAATAAACCTAACGTTTCAAAATTAAGTCCGCATGCGAAATATTGTGTTTTCCATACTTAGATTATTATTACATAATCCATCTCGCCTAGATATTATAACGTTATGAAATTCTCGGAAGTTCAAAAATAATTCTCGAGCGTTAAACGGTGAATAGTATTTTTCAGAAACTTTCTCGAAAAACTTTTATTTTTATCTTGGAAATTCAAACACTTTAATTCATTCACGTGGTTCAAATACTACGATGCTCAGGTATTTCTAGGTTATAGAACGACATATATCTTATTAACACATAATAATAACAAATAATATTATTTTATTCATTAATTAATTCTTTCAAATATTTTACAAAGGATCCGAATTTCTCGGTCGTTATAGTAACGGTTATAAAGAACCTGGGGGAATGTAAATATTATTTTGAATATATATAAGACATATTCGTTCTTTTGAGGTATTTAAATTAAATGTTTGTGTGAACTGTAGCACCGTGTAACACCATATGTCGGGTTGGAAGATACCCAGATGTGGGGGCGTCACAGGTTGGTATCAAAACATTAGGTTATAAAACTTAAAGGGGGAGATTTAAACCTTAAGTCATAACCTTAAGAAAAGTTAAAGAAATAAAAGATGGAAATTAACCTTATAAAAAAGCATTATATATGTTATGTGTTTTTAATTTTACTGACGTGTACTAATCAAACTTATTTGTGTTGTGTAGATGTCAGGAGAAAACGGAATGTCTAGAGACGTACAGGTAGTCAGTGAAGGATCGATTAATTAGATAGATATTTTACCGAACCCCATAGCGGCAGAGCCCGAAGTTGTAGTGGTTGAGTTTGGAGACTCAGAGAGCTTAGACCTTATGTCCGTGTTTGACAGCATGTTGGAAGAAGAGGTGGAGGTAGTGTCCTTTAACCCATTAGCAATAGCAGCAGAGATGGCTCCGAGGGAGTCAATGATGTCACTTTTTATGTCAGTGTTGGATAGAAACATCCATTACTGTTAGGAGGTTAAGGAGCTAAAAGCAGAGGTCCAGGCTATCTTAGAGGATAAAACAGACGTGGAGTCCATGTGGGAGCAAGAGCACGATGAGAGAGTTTTGGCCAAGGACAAGTTCCATGAGCTGAACATGAGGTCTTTGAGGGGGAGCTAAAGACCAAAAAGTAGAAGATAGGAAGAATGTCCTATATTCATAGGAGTTCTCATGCGGATTTCCAGCATCAGGTAGCTGGCTATCCCATAGAGGCAGGGCAGACGTGGTATACTATCAGCCGTGATATTATTGTCGGTCTTGCCAAGGCAGATTTTGATAATGCATTAAGGAAGATGTGATCTAGTAGTAGCTAGAGTAGTTTAGATATGTAAATATTTTGTATCTAGTAGTGACGTAAAACCCTCTTTTGTATAACAAAGGGTAGTCTTTTATAAATCCCAATTTTTGGAAAGCAATTGCGGGAAAGTAATGTAATCATCTTAGGCTGTGTAATGTAACCGATGTAGTATTATACTACAATGAATGAATCAATATAAGCCTTTTTCGGAACATGTTGAGTAATGAATGTTTAAGTTATTGTTTAAATTGTGAATAATAATTAACGAACAAGAAACGAATAATAACAAAATGTGTTGTTTATTGTAACAACAAAATGCCGCCAAGAAGAGTACCACGTAATCAAGGCGCTAACGTAAATAAATTGGATGGAGGTCCGGTTAACCCCATGAAGGAGTTTGTTAATATTTTAACAACCGCATTTAATAGAACTAGGGCTAATATCCCCGTAAATCCTGGAGTTGTACGAGCTACTACGTTTAAGGATTTTAAAAGCGTGGGTCCGCTGGAGTTCAAAAGAACTACGGACCCTATCGAAGCCCAAACATGGGTGAAAGAAATCGAGAAGGCATTTGTGATAGCAAATGTCGACAAGGCCCAGAAGGTTTCTTTTGCAACCTACATGATGAAGGGAGAGACCAAATTTTTGTGGGAGGCCAATCAGGCTAGGGCCGGGATCGAGAATTTAACGTGGGTAAGGTTCAAGGAGATTTTCTTCGAGAACTTCAATGAGCATACAAGGAAGGATGGAGATGTGGTTTTTGGATTTAAAACAAGGGGACAGAACGGTTCCCCAATACACCGCCAAGTTTAACGAACTAGCAAGGTTTGCTCCACACCAAGTGGACACCGAAGTTAGAAAGGCATGACGGTTCGAGCAGGGCTTGAAACCCTAGCTCTATAACCGTATTTCTGTGTTCCAAAGTACTTCATTTGGGACCATTTTAGAGAAGGTGATAATCGCCGAAGGTGGTAGCGAGGCGTTGAGCCAGTACCACAAAGATAAGAAGAACAAGGGGAAAGTGGATAGGGGAGTGAAGGTCGAGGGAGCCAATGGGAGTGGCGAAGGGTATAAAAGGAAATTATTTAACTTTGGGAATATCGGAGTGAAGCAAGGAAACCCGAAGAGGACTGCAAGACCTGTGGGAAGACTCACTTAGGAGTCTGTCTCAAGGGGAAGGCCGTATGCTAGAATTGTGGACAGGAGGGGAACATTGCGTCTAATTGTCCAAGTCCGAAGAAGAACCAAGGATGCTTTGTGTGTGGGTCAACTGACCATATGGCAAAGAATTGTCCGAAGAAGGGGACAAATGGGAACAAAGGCCCCAATAGCGTTAAGTTAGCTATTAGTAGTCCAGCGTAGCCGGGTAGGCTGATGGCCCGTACCTTTAACATGACAGTTCAAGATGCGATGGCATCGGGGGACGTAATTGTAACATTCCAGATTTTTTAAATGTAAATTTTAAATATTTATTGAATTATATAAATATTTATTTGATGTGTTTATTATTGAAATTGATGAAATAAAATTTTTTATTATTGATGTGGTTATTATTATTAAATATTTATGAATTAAATTTATTGGATAATATTCTAAAATTAAATTAATTTATAATTTAGAGAGTTGTAATATAACATGAAATGTTATATTGTTGTTTTAATTTAATAATTATAGTGATATATTAATTTATTAAATGAAATTATAATTTTGTGATATTTAGATTAAGTGGGAAAATTTGTTTAATATGTTGTAATTGGCTATTTAACTAATGTTGAATATGGAGGTATAAATATGAGATTTTAAACTATAGTGTAAGTGGTTTATTAAAATAAAAATTAAAGTAATTTTAATTGATTTAACCAAACAAGGCTTAAAATATTAAGTCTTTATTTTAAAGACTTTTTGCCAAACAAGCCTTATGGCTTTTAGATTTCTAATTTTTGAATTTAAATAAAATAATCAAATAATAAATAAAATATATTTATAATCTATACGTTATATTTTTTTTGTAACCGATATTAGTTATTAGGCTTATTATGGCCATATCAGTTTCTTTTATTTTACGCTTGATTATGTTTACGTATTCTAGACATTTGGCTTAAGCCTAAGAAAAGAAAAGAAAGAAAGGTTTTCAGAGAGAAAGTTGAGAGAGACTAAAGTGAGTTGAGAGGAGAAAAGAGTCTGTGAGGTTGCAATTCTCAGAGGTTAGCAAGGATTTCAAAGCTAATTTAGTGGTGTTTGCAAGGAATTATTACGCTAATTGAAGGTATTTTTCCTAATTATATATGAATATGCATATATGAGACTACGGCAAAATTTTATATTCTCCGTGATTTCAAATTTGTTGAATTGTTGTTATACAATGGGTTACTTGTGATTATATGAGTTTATGATGATTAGAGGTAGTGCTTAAACGAGAATTGTATGCTAAATTCGTTTGACAGTAGGAAGAAATAATGTCAGTATATGTATTTCTTATGTAGCTTATGTAAGTAACAATTATGATGATCAATTTAGTGTGTGAAATTGAACTGTGACTATGTTAGTTAGTTTGTTAAGAATTACAGAGAACTTACTTCAAAAGAATCAAATTGGTGTATCATTGTGATTACAATGTTCACTGTGTCAAGAAATATCAAAAAAATAGAGTTTTGGTTTTAAAATATGCTATTCCAGTATTTAATTTTTCTAGAATTATGGTTTAAGTTGTGTTAATATAGTATTTGTATGCTTGGTGAAGTTTATGTGTAATTTATATAAGTTATACATGTTAATTAGGGTTGGAATTGAAGTTATAGACAGAAAATTTAGTTGTTATGTTCTTCGTCGTTGGGTTCTCTGAGTTTCGGCGCCCCAGCGCCAAAGTTCGCGCCCCAGCGCCAAAAATGGGCCAGTAGCTCATGCCCCAGCGCTGGAACTCGCGCCCCGGTGCTGGTACTCGCGCCCCGGCGCCACTGATCCGCGCCCCGGCGCCGGAAAAGTTGTCTGAGTTGGGCAGTTTTGACCTCCTGTAGTAAAATGGCCATAACTTTCTCATACGAACTCCGATTGAGTTGATTCAAGATGATCCGGAACTAGGACGAATAGACCTACAACTTTCATGCTTTAAATGTTTTTGTTTGAGGTCTGTAACAGTAGTCAAAATGGCTATCTTTAGGACTGTTGTGTATTTGGAGCCAATCGAAGGGCGTCGGGATGCACGAATGCAAGTGCAACCCTTTGTGTATTAGTATAACTTAATGATAACATGTTGGAAATGTTGTATGATGTTGTATCAAGCTGTTAATATGTATGTGGTGCAATGACTTGATCACTTAAGTAGTTATAATAAAGCTAACTACTGAGGTTCATGAAAAGATGTGATATTGTTAGTAAGTTATATGAAACTAATATTAGTGTAACTAATGTGTATTATCAATACATATGGTATGTGTAGAACTTGTGGTGAACGTGAGTAGTAATTGTTTAACCTACGTACAAGGCAAGTTCCCTAACCTTTGCTACTTTATTATTCAGCAAGGTTACTTTTCATTGTTATGTTATACTTATGCAAATTCTCTATTTCTAATCTATTGTTTAACGATTTATTATCATGCAAGTTCTTTAACCCTTATTTATTGTTGAGCAATCTAGTTAATCTTTGTTTCTTTATTCAAAGTCTGTATTATTATTGTAAGAAGTGTGTTTATTCAGCTACTAATAACTGTTGTTTGATCTTCGTTCTTCAATATCAATGTACTATCTTACGTTATTGTACCGAACTCTAAGTTGCTTAGCGATTCTTTACCAATTCAACTAATCCTTAGTTGATGAATGTTCTAAACTCTAAATTACCCTTGAAGTCTACCCAAACCAAACTTCCTTTGGTTGCATATGTACTCACACAAATTTTGAAAGCATGTTGTCGATGATAACATTTGTTCAATTTAGAAATTATTAATACTCTAGCTCTTATTGATTCATCGATATACCTTGTTCACAAAGATATTATAATCAAACTCTTGAATAGTTATTTGTTTCTATCTGATTCAACCAGTACTTGGTTAATGAGCATTCTAAAGATCTAGAATTCCTTGAAAGCTAATTCCCAATCAAACTTCATTTGGTTTGGAACCTGATGATCTAAGCTGAGATGAACAACCCTATTATTAGGGGATTATTTTAGAAATACGCAATAGCGTTAAAATGTTTGCGTAATACATAGTACAAAGGGCTGATCACCTGGAGTACGAGATGATGGTCCATATAGTCGTTTAGACTGTTAAAGGTTACAGTAGAAACACCTGTGAACCTAGGACATAGATGATGATTATAGTCTTTTAGACTGTTAAAGGTTAAAGTAGAAATACTTGTAAACCTAGAATAAAGTTCGTGGTCTTGTGACCCTCAGTATATTCTTTGATGTTGTTATCTATTGTTAACTTAAACGTTCATTATTCCTTTGAACTCATTGCTGTTGAATTAAAGTTTCTTGTTCCGGTAAGAATACTTTACCATTGAAAGCTCAGTTAATTATCATTCATAAAATGTTATTGTATATTATCCTTCTTGTGAGCAATTGTTTGCTCACTGTTGCACAAAACAATGCAGATGAAGTTACGAAGTTTGAAAAGCTTTCTACAAGCAAGGGCAAGGACAAAGTGCTTGATTAGACGACAACATTTAATTTATATTTTTATTTATGAAGCTTATGTAATGGATTTAATTATAATCATGTTTTAATTTTTCCGCTGGTAATTGTAATAAAGGTTAGATAACCTGGGATTTATTTGAGATTATGTAACCCTTTAATGGGAGATTTATTATTTTAACTTTTGAGTTTAATTTTATCCTTGGGATATGGGTAGTTAGTTATGATTTAATTGGACAGTGAACACCAAATCTGTGGGATTGAATTGGCTAGATTTGGGGGTGTCACAGTAATCGCATGTATTATTCCGATCAACGACCTAAATGCTTACGTATTGTTTGACTCGGGTGCTACTTGTTCGTTTATCGCATGTGATTTTGCTAGATGATTAGGATTACTTCCCGAAAAGTTGCCAATACCTTTAAATGTTAAGGTAGCTTAGAAGAGATAATTCATGTTGAAGATATTCATAGGAGTTGTTGCGTAGACATACGGGGTTGTAAATTATCGGTAGAATTGATACCGATAAAGCTAGGAGAATTCGACGTAATTCTCTGAATAGATTGGTTGGTTAGCCATGGGAAAATTATAGATTGTCAAAAGAAAAGCGTAAATATTAAAACGTTAAGAAAACCTCATGTAATATTTAACGGTAATAAAACGTCGGGACATTCGTGTTGTCTTACGATGACACAAACTAAGAAACTATTAAGGTAGGGGTGTGTAGGTTACCTGTGTCATGTTGTTGATACCCAGATAGTGGGAGCGACCATAGAACAAATACCTATAGTGAGTGAATTCATAGATGTATTTCCAAGTGAATTGTCGGGTCTTCCGCCAAATAGGGAGACCGAGTTTGTAATAGATATTGTGCCAAGAGCGGCACCAGTTTCAAGGGCACCGTACCGAATGGCGCTAGTAGAGATGAAGGAGTTAATGGTGCAGTTAGAAGAACTATTGGACATGAAGTACATACAACCTAGTGTTTCGCCGTGGGGAGCACCGACACTGTTTGTCAATAAAAAGGATGGATCGTTAAGACTTTGTATCTACTACCGAGAGTTGAACAAGTTAACGCTAAAGAATAAGTACCCATTGCCCAAGATCGATGACCATTTTGATCATTTGAAAGGGGCAAAATATTTTTCTAAAATAGATTTAAGGACGGGGTATCATCAGCTGAAGGTTAGGAATGAGGACGTACCGAAGACGACATTCAGGACTCGTTATGGTCATTACGAGTTTCTGGTGATGTCATTTGGGTTGACTAATGCACCAGCTACATTTATGGATATGATGAACAGAGTGTTCAAACAATATTTGGACAAGTTCGTCGTGGTGTTTATCGCTGATATTCTAGTATATTCTAAGACGCCAAAAGATCTTGCTGAACACCTAAGAATAGTGTTGGAGACACTAAGGGAGAAGAAGTTGTATGCTAAGTTCACTAAGTGTGAATTTTGGTTAGAGAGAGTACAGTTTTTAGGTCATTTCATTGACCATGAAGGGATTTCAGTAGATCCAGCAAAGGTGGAAGCCGTGATGAATTGGGAGCAACCGAAAACACCGACTGAGGTGTGGAGTTTCCTAGGGTTAGCGGGTTGCTATCGGAGTTTCATTCAGGATTTTTCGAAGATAGCTACTCCATTGACTAACTTGACAAGGAAGACGGTGAAATACGCATGTACTGAGAAATGCGAGGACAATTTTCAAGAACTGAAGAAGAAGTTAAGTGAAGAGCCTGTTTTGTCATTACCCGATGACACATGAAATTTTGTAGTTTATAGAGATGCTTCGCATAGAGGACTTGGTTGCGTGCTCATGTAGCATGGCAAGGTCATTACGTATGCATCACGGTAGTTGAAAGATTATGAGAAAGTTTACCCTACTCATGATCTGGAACTTTCCGCGGTAGTGTTTGCCTTAAAGATATGGTGACATTATCTTTACGGGAAACAATGTGAGATATACACGGAACACAAGAGTCTAAAATATATCTTCACACAGAAGGAGTTGACTATGAGGCACGAGAGATGGCTGGAGTTGATAAAAGATTACAACTATGAAATCCTAAATCACCCTGGGAAAGCCAATGTAGTTGTCGATGCCTTAAGTAGGAAGGGTCGGGAGAAGTTGTCTATGTTAATGGCTCAAACTGAGTTAATAACAGAGATGGCTAGGATGGATATAGAGGTGAAATTGCCAAGTGAATCGGGACAGAGACTGTTTGCGATGGAGATCCAATCTACCATCGTAGAGAGAGTCAAGGAGGTACATCTCAAAATCGATGAGTATGACTACATAAAGAAGCGGTTAACCAATGAAAAAGATACACAATTTAGTCTTGATAATGAGGGATTATTGAGATTTGAAGAAAGAATTTGGGTTCCAAATGAGACGGAATTAAAGGAGCAAGTTTTACAAGAGGATCACAGTTCGAGGTACACGATTCATCCTAGTAGCACTAAGATGTATCATGACCTTCGACAGAGTTTTTGGTGGCCGATCATGAAGAGAGAGATAGCAGAGTATGTGAGTAGGTGCTTGACTTGTCAAAAAGTTAAGGCCGAACATCAACGACCAAGTGGCTTGTTACAGTCATTAGAGATTCCAAAGTGGAAGTGGGAGCATATCACGATGGACTTTGTAGTGGGACTTCCGACTACTTAGAAGGGGTATGATGCGACTTGGGTAATAGTGGACCGGTTGACAAAGTCGGCTCACTTTTTGCCAATTAGAGTTAAGTATAACTTAGACCAGTTAGCTAAACTTTATGTTAAGGAAATTATTTCCAGACATGGAGTACCAGTTTCGATTGTGTCAGATCGTGACCCACGATTCACGTCTAACTTTTGGAGGAGTCTGCAAGAAAAGTTGGGAACGCAGTTGAAGCTGAGTACGACATATCATCACAAACTAATGGACAGATCGAGAGAACAATTCAGACGTTAGAAGATATGTTAAAATCTTGCGTCATGGATTTCAAGGGTAGTTGGGATGATCATCTACCATTAGTAGAGTTTGCATATAACAAAAGTTATCATGCAAGCATAGGTATACCGCCTTACGAAGCCTTGTACGGAAGAAAATGCAGAACACCATTGTATTGGGATGAAGTGGGAGAACGCTGAATGTTAGGACCAGAATTGGTGTAGCAAACAACGGATATAGTGAAGCTAATACGAATGCGATTGGTAGCAGCTCAAGACAGACAAAGAAAGTTTACATATTTACATCAAGTAAATAGGGAGTTTGAAGTAGGTTCATATGTATTTCTAAAGATATCTCCCTAGAAAGGAAAGATACGCTTTGGAAAGAAGGGAAAGTTAAGTCCCAAGTTTATAGGACCTTTTGAAATACTAGAAATGGCCTCTAGCGAAGGAAATTTTGTGAAGGAATTTATTCCTTCACATGAGGAGTTGTTTAGCGAAGGAACACTGAAGGAAAAAAGTATAGTGACAATATATTTATTAGCGAAAGAAACATCCTTCACAATTTATATTTTTTTTCTCACAAAATTGGAGCGAGAGAAAGATTTTTGGAGTCAATTTATGATGAAAATTTGCGAGGAAAAAATCTATTTAGTGAAGAAATTATTAGTCACTATATATCATTATTCAAAAAAAAATTGCGAGAGATAAAATTAGTCATTGTTTTATTCTAAATAATTTTTTTAGAATTAATTATATTAAATATAAATTATAGTATAAATATATTAAATTTTTTATAGTATTAAATTTATTTTTAATAACATTTTTTAAATAACTTACGATATCCATTATTTTTTTTTAATAAATTATAAAGTAAATATCGTTACACCATAGTACCTCTTCCTAATTTTCCCCCAAATTAGAATGGTTTCCACTAGCCGAGCCCGAGAAACATAAGAAATTTTTCGTAATACGAATCCTCTTAGAATAGAAATTCAAAAGAAAGAGGAGAGAATGATGAGAACATGATTGCTATGGTTCACATTGGCCTTCGAATTCTCAGCAGCTATAGTTAACCACTTCGTCTTCAAAGATCTCTGGGTCGATCGCCAAATTCTCTCTTGTGACGACCTGGATTTTCATTCATCATTGTCGTAGGAGCTAATGGCCGCACGGGAAACGATTAGGAGAAACTACTTCTAATCTAAGGTCTCGCACTAGTTTTGATTGTAAGTAAGGATTTATTACTCTTGCTTCTTTTTTCACCAGTCTTAATCGATCCTCGCTAATTTTTCTGAGGAACTGCAATTATTGATTGATTCTTTGGACTGAGGTAAGTTATGTGTTTTTGTTATATTTATAGGAGTTCAGTAAATAATATATATATGATTATCGTAATATTTGCTATGCTTGGTTTGTGAAAATCATTTGGTGAAGAAATTAGATGATATGTGGAGTAATAAAGATAAATATGTATGGCTAAACCATGTTCAAATCCATGTAAATTCTGAGTTTTAGACTATGCATAAATGGTGTTTGATAAAATACCTCAAAGAGGTTAAAATGTTTAAAAACCTAAAAATTTGCCTATAATTGGAACCAAGTGGTATGTATATATGAATTAGAATTATAAGATGGCTTGAGTCATATGGCCAGTTTATGGAAAATAATAATAACTTTTCACTTGACCCTGTTAATGATCAACCAAACGAAAAAATATCATATTTATCTTCTCTGGGATTGAATGTGATTGGTAGTGATTCTTTTAAGCATTATGTAGGAGCAGAAACTTAAGGAATTACCATGTAGAATTGAGTGGTTGGATTGTAATTTGGTAGTGATTTTTTCAAGAGTGCAATTAAATAAAGATCTATTAGAGATCTAATGATTTATGTTAACTTGATTATTCATTGTAGTATGTTTCCCAGAGCAACCCATGAAACATTTGCACAAAAGCTGTATGAGACATTCACTAACAATAAACGTTTCAGCAAGCCAAAAGTATCACCGACTGATTTCACAATTTGCCATTATGCTGGTGATGTATGTACTTCTGTTCATAACAGTTACTGTAGTAATACATGAATCATTGGATTAGGTTGTACTTCAGTAAAGAGTAATGAGCTACTTAATTTAAAAATCTGATTTCAAGACACTTACCAAACTGAGCTCTTTCTGGATAAGAACAAAGACTATGTTATTGCAGAGCATCAAGCGCTCTTGAGTGCTTCTACGTGCTCCTTTGTATCAGGATTGTTCCCACCCTTACCTGAAGAATCTTCTAAAACCTCAAAGTTTGTATCAATAGGATCTCAATTCAAGGTATGTTTCTTATTCAGTTATTTGATCATATTAGTTTTTAATTTAACACCTACTATTTCTTTCCTGTAATGTACACTATCAGCAACAACTTCAATCATTGCTTGAGACACTCAATGCCACGGAGCCACATTACGTCCGTTGTGTAAAGCCAAACAATCTTCTGAAGCCTGGTATCTTTGAGAACCAAAATGTACTGCAACAACTTCGGTGTGGAGTGAGTATAATGTTGTGGTCAACTCATTTTTAACGTGATATTAAAAGTTTGTTACTTCTGCAGCACTGAATTTTTGCAATTAAGATTAGTTGTGCTGGATTTCCCACTAGGAAGACATTTGTTGAATTCGTTACTCGTTTTAATATACTTGCACCTGATATTTCAAGCGGAAAGTTACTATGCTGATTTTTCTACATGTTACTATTCTGTTCATATTTCTGCTTGAATGTTTTTTTGGAGTATTATTTGTTTACGATGTACTCATTTTTTTGTGGGTAATTATTCTGTCACAGCTATGATGAGGTCACTGCATCCAAGAAGATTATAGAGAAGGTGGATCTCAAAGGTTATCAGGTATTTTTAATATTTTTATAGTAAATTTGTAAATTCATAACATCACTCAACTACTTATCTTCTTTAGATACTTGGTACATTAGTGGTTTCTCATATTCTTATTGTGTTTCTATTTTGATAAAAGATGCATCTTTCATTTGAATTGTTTCTTTTACCAAGAACTATTAATATCATTATACGAGTGTTTGGCTGTCAGAATTGTCAATTTCTTCTTGTGTCAATTGTTGGCTATGTTACATGGACTTGGATACTAGTGTTAAGTGAGGCTATGCTATTAGGTGGTAGTCATCTAATTGCCAAATATTGTAATTGGCCATTTTTCTTTCAGTGCTCTATGATTTTCTTTTTTATTCTGCAAAATATGATGTTTTTAAGTATAGGGTCTTTGGCATGAACATTCACTTGTTTAGGATTCTGATGCAACAGGGTAACATTTTGAAAATTACAATGAGACTTGTTTTACATTTGCAGTATGTTCCTCTATTGTTTTTCCTCCACTCTTAGATTATATTAGCTTTTTGAAGGTTTTGCATTTTTCTGTAGCCATTCCTTTTAACGTTTTCCTTCACGGATTTGTCCTGCATCACAGAGGCTCAAAATCCAGAGTCAAATGACAAATATAAGAAAATTTTAAATTCTTCTGTCGTAACAACTAACAAGTAAAACGGTGTTTTTGTGGAGGGGTTTTGGTTCGAGGTAACCTTTATTAACATCATGATTATATCCAGAAAAACATGATTTGTATTAAAAATTACGTTTAAAAAAACAGTAAAGTACGTCCTTCCCCCCTTTTAGTATTAACGCTTCGTTGAACAGGTACTGGGAAGATTGCAATTAAAGATGTTTTTTTCACTATAAAATATGAAAATAACATATTGAAATCAATCCACATGCAATGATCAATTATATACAAAATAATCTCATTTTACTGTAATATTACTTTAATAGTCTTTATGGAAAAATTGTTGTTTGATACCTAGGAAGTAGGGATCAACATATAGGCAATGCACGCACCAGGGTGTGCTGGATTGCGCAATGATGCAACAATTTCTGTATTCTCAAATCACAGGTCAACTGATTTGGAAAAATGGGTAAACTAATTGCATAGGTTACCAAATTAGTATACAGAATATTAGATCTTAGATGGACTGTGTCAATGAAGTAAGAGAAAGCTTCAGCCATCAAGTTCATAGACACAAATTGTCTATAATTGCAGGAGAGAGATCGAGACAGTTAACGTCAATCTACACAGAAACTTGGCGAGAGATGAAGAGGGAGAAAGGTATGCCGACGAGTAGTTCTGTTATCTAGGAATAGTTTTCAAATGCAACTATCTATTGCTGCACAAAGATGGTCACATCCATGGAGTTTAGCCTTGTTTGTGGATGCTGAATCTAATGTCGACTAGTTTACTTCTAATCAGATGCATTGCATTATATAGCTGCTGATAAGGAACAAACTTGTTCTATAAAATGTCATATTATGGAATTGGACAATTATTATTTATCATTTTGAGCTGATTATTTGTCTGTTTTCTTTGTGTTATTTCAATATATTATATGGGTGATGTTCAAGTAGATACTTGGGTAGCTGCATTAGAAGAATGGTATGCGGCGTGATTGGCTTCTTCGTGACCCCAAAATAGGTCCAATCCAACCAACCTATTCTGAGTCGCCAAAAACATGGTACATAAAACAACTACAACTTTATTACTACAATTGTCGTGCAAAATACAACAATACATATGTTGTAAGTTTTGATATAAATATATACCAACTGTGACTCATGTCCCAACCTTGGATAGTACGTCACAATGACACCTTACATAAATGTACAATCAATAACTGTTTTAGAAATTAAAATCTTTAGAAAGTGCTCAAGGAAACCTTCGTACATGAGAGGCCATGCGTCTAGGTTATGATAGATATTATATGCCCACAGAATTATCTTTGGTTGACCCAATAGACCCCAAAGAAAAATGAGAAGATAACTATCATATTTTTTCTAATGGTGAATCTTCTCTTGACATATCATTATCTCCACCGTCTCTAATTGAGAATTATACTTCAACCAAACTCCAAGATCATATAGGTAGTGCTTGTAGATATACTCATCAAGTGGATGTCCATAACCATGCCTTATGATGACACGAGGTTGTATGTCATTAGCATCTTGTATGATAGTGGCAAAACACCATTCCAAAGTTGGGTTCGCCTCACCCTATTTGATTCACCAAATATAACTACTAAATGATGTATAAAATACAACACACTTTTCTATACTGTTTAGGAAGAACCTCCGCAGCTAGAGACCATCGTTCTATTCCCCTGTTACCCCCGCTCGACCCATCTACACTCTTATTACCTGAAAGGAATTGTGAAGCAAAAGGGTGAACACAACGAGCTTAGTAAAGAATATTATGTCTAAAGATAAATACATTATCAATAGTCTTCGTCACTAATAAATCAGAGATTTAGAACATATGGTAGATGATAAAACTTTTTAACCATAGTTGCAGCGGAACGAGCAATCCATTAGAAGAATCAAATAGACCATAAAGTCTATTATTTTCTCCATGTTAAAAGTCCACCAACAATGTTTTATCCCTGTAACATCAATCAACAGTTCCTGATCACAATCATGTGAATAACTCATAATCATAATTATGGTTCTAAATTCCTCTTCGCACCCAGGACGAATATAATTTTCATCACCTATCTTTACTTGAAAAATCAAAGATCATGGTTATACCAAATCACAGTTCCTATTCATTATCATATTAATAAATTCATCTTTGCACTACAGGCCAAAAATATTCATCAACAGTTCATCTTTGCACTACAGGCCAAAGATATTAATATCTCAAAGAAATATATAATCATTTTAGAATTTATATAAACAATAATTATAACTATGTTGATCAATTCACCTTTACACTTAAGCTAAAGATATTCAATTATAAATTCAATGTCATGATCATACCAGTCAACAATTCAACTTTGCACTACTGGCCAAAGAGAACCCATAGTCACGATCATACCAATAATCTACCCATCTTTACACTCAAGTGAAAGAGAAGTTTCATCAGGGTTATAAAAATGTTATATATTATAATGAAAACAATACGATCAAAACATGGATTTAATTTTAAGAGCAATATTCATAAATCAACGATAATTTGGTCAGAAAAATAAACCAAGTTTGTCGTGAATAGTACCCCGTGAATAATAACTCGTGAATAGTAACTCGTGAATAGTAACTCATGAATAGTAACTCGTGAATAGTAGTACTGTATATGTAAATAATGTCATATACGTAAATAGTGCCATATACATGAATAGTGCCGTATACGTAAATAGTGCCGTATACGTGAATAGTAACCCTGACACAAAAAGGTAGAAATTCCACAATAATATTCATATTAATATTTCGGCATAATGATATTAGAAGAAATAATATCATTTACGAAGAAAATAGCATCCCTTATCATCCCTTACAATCCCTTATCATAATAATGACAGTATCCCTTACCTCAAAAGAACAGTATTTCTGACTATAATATCGGATATAACGATGAAGGGAACTTGCACCGTATAGCAACACTCAAAGTATCAAAATACTCACAAGAATACGCTCGATAATATAGAGAGAAAACTTCAGTTTCTGGTGTGTTTTTCAATTCTAACCTAAGCACCATATTTATAGGAAAATGCTTAGAACACCAAATCATAAATTTTAATAAATTATTATATTTATATAAAAATCATACGCACCATTTGAAATCTGATTCCAACACATTTACCACCCCCACAAAAATGAAAAAAAAACGTTTTTCTTTAAAAAAATATTTAAAACTTCAAAAATCAATTATTTCGGAACTTCATTAATTCATAATAAATAGCCATTTTATCAAAAAAAATTGAATCTTATGTCCTTCCATAGGAAATTTAATTCTCTACAACTTTGTAAGTTTAAGTTTTTCCAAATTTCAAACAGAAATTGACCGAAATCCATATACGGGCGATTTTGCAGGCTATAATCAAATTTCAGTAAAAAATAGGGTCCACCAACACACAAAACATGTGTTAAACATTTTTTGTAACAAAAACACGCTTCCTCCTCATTTATTCATATATCACGCATTCATTGTAAAAATATCACCATTATTATATTATTATAATATAATAATATATTTTATCAGAAAAAATAAAATATCAATTTTCAACAATTATCACTTTAAAAATTTTCTTCATCTATATCCACATAAAATGAATATTTTTCTTATCATATAAATCAATAATTAATTATTCACAAATAATATTACAGAATCACAATAATGACAATCATACCGTTTCCAGGAAAGAGGGGGCTTTCCAATAAGAATTTTTCCTTACTGGCACGCAATTAGGTGACCAAACCTCTACTTAGACAGAACTTTCTAGACATTGTCAATAATGCTATCTAATAATATTATTAAAATAATATGAATTATTGATCTGATAATGAAAAATACTGTGTAGTGACAATTATTGAAACAACAATAATATAAAATATCAACGTAGTAATTATTGAATCAATAAAATAAAATATTGAACATTAATTACTGTAACAATTATTTAGTAGTGCTTTCTTACGTAAGAATCAATAATTGTGCAATACTGTGTCCGAATGTGCAACACCGCGTATTACTTTACTTTAACCACCGGGTATTCCAACAGTGTTAACGGTAACAACTACGCCACTATTTATAAAAAAAACTCATACTTATCGTTTTCTTCATCCGAGCACTTTCCGTTATTGGGCCCACAAAAGGCTGCGCCGTCGTACGAATATTCCCGACAGGAAGAATATTTCACGACAACAATGAGTATTTTATAACCACTTGCTTATTTAAAATATTTACATATATCACCCTTAACTTTAACCTTTTATCAATTTAACCATTTACTGAATATAGAAAAATTGAATACTTTTATTTCATAAAATTCGGGGTCTTACAATTCCCCTCCTTATGAAATTTCGCCCTCGAAATTTACGTACATGGTATTTCAAGGAGTTGAGAATACCTTGCTTTCTTTTTAGATTCCTTCTTCCATGTCATCATGATTTCTCCATTGCCCATCTCCTGTATTTCAGATATCATTCTAGAATACAACTTCAAAATAAAGGTTAATTGACATATCACAATTTGTCAACTTAAGTAAGAAAATTCAGCTTAGGTAGGACACACTAGCAAAAGATATTACTCGTCTCTCCCTTCCTATGTCTAATCCCAGATCTCTGTCAGAGATCATATCCCTAAGCTCTGATACCAAATGTAACGACCCTTAAATAGGTTCAATCCAACCAACCTATTCTGAGTCGTCAAAAACATGGTACAGAAAACAACTACAACTTTATTGCTACAATTATCGTGAAAAATACAACAACATATATGTGACGAACGAGAATTTTATAATTTAATTTTAATATTTATTGAATTAAATAAATATTTTCGATGATTTAATTATTAGATAAATAATTAATTGATGCAATTGTGGTAGATTAATTTAATTATATGTGTACATTTATTAAATTAATGTGGAGAATAATTATTATTTCAAGTATGTATTTATGTGAGCTTATTGAATTAAATGAAATATTTAATAAGCATAATGTTATTTTAATTAATTTAATTATTAATTAGAGAGTTAATAACTTGATATTATTTATTAATAAGAAATTTAATTATGTGACTATGTGAATTTATGAGAATTTATTATATTTTTATTTAAAATTAATTAAATAAGATATTGATTTATTTTATAAAGGAGTGTGACATTAATTACACTATATGATAAAGTTTTATTAAATTAAATGAGTTTAAGCCTTTTTAAGGCTAGCCAAACATGGCCTTAGTGGGAGTTGATTGCAGTTACCCATGATGGGTAACTGACCTCCATAACACGCGTCAGTTTCTTCCTTTATACGTACTCTCCTTTCCTTTTCTTTTTATTATTATTGGCTAAGTCTAGAGATACAGAGAAAGGGATTGAGAAATTCAAGAGAGAGTTCAGAGAATTTTGTGAGAACTCAGTGATTGAAGAAAGAATCTAAGCCTACATATATATTGTGACGCCCCCAAAATTAGGTATACATCACCTATCTTGGGTCGTCAGATACATGGTACAAAATTCAAATGCAACTTACTAATACAACTGTCGTGTACAATACGACAAAACATAACTGTGAGTTTGAATACAATTATTATTTACTAGAGATTATACAAACTCAAAAAGAGTCCTCATTACAATTATTAACACACTATTTCACAGAATAGTGAAGACTACTAATGCTATCCTCTGGACCATCACTCCGTTCCCCGACTAGTCCCTGCTATGTTCTCATTTCCTAAAGAGAACAGTGAAAGAAAGGCTAAGCTCAACTAGCCCAGTAAGAAATATTATGACTAAGATAATGCAGAATAAATTATCGTTAGCCTTCAACAGTGTTAAACTGATAAAATATAACAACATCAAGTTTAACTGCAGCGGAACAAGCAATCCATTAAAAGAGTCAAGTAGAGAATAAAATCTACTATCTTTTATGATTTAAAAGGTTTTTCATGATTTTTATCGCTGGGACTCAGCTTAATAAATAATCCACATCATCGAATCACCCCTGCACTACGACCAATAATATTCTTTAGTATCACGACCACAAATTATCCATGCACTACAGCCAAGGACATTCGTATATTCATTAATGGTCATGATCATGCCAACAACTGTCCATCAATGCACTACTGGCCAATGATAACTTTTACCACATCATTTGTAACATTACGGTCATGATTACACCGAATAATCCCTGGTCATAATCATACAAAGTCCATCTATGCACTACAGGTCACAGATAACTTTCAACATAATATAAACATGAGGATGATGACAATAATATAAGAATTCAATAAAAACAAGTTAAAGAATTAATTTATCCAGGAACTAATAATGTCTAAATTGTCAACAGGATACTACTTTGTAGAGTAAAATTCAAGAATGTTCAGAAGAATATTTTCATGAAAAGATACTGGATGAAGCGCAAATATCAAGGATATTCTACTAATTTCATGGAGTATAGAAGTCAAAACTTTAACCAACTGAATATAATAAAGAATGGAATAATAAAAGAAATCACCATGCATACGGTACTTCGCATAGACAGGTAACGGAACCAGGTCAGGCAAAATTTGCACCGACAGGATGTTCCAACAGAATAATAAAGACAGAACCAGGTCCGGTGTAAAACACACAGAAAGGATGTTCTAACAGAATAATAATAGAATGTCACCAAGTATAGGGTAAACCGTGTATACAGGTTATTCCAACAGAATAATAAGCAATGGAATAACAACAGATCTCTTCATGAATAAGAAATAAAAACACCCCTTACCGTAAAAGAAACTGAAAATATGAAAAGAAAGTTAGCAGACTTCTCTTCTTATTTCTCTCTATAACTCTCTCTCTAGAGTTCAGTGAATTTGTAAGAAAATAATGAAGGAATAAGCTTCTATTTATAGGAAAATGGAATGCATAGTAACTCATTCTTGAACGGTTCAGATTGATTTACTTTTAAACGGACGGTTCAGATTGGTTTACAATAAAATATAATATATTCTATTTTTAATAAAAAATAAAACTTATTATAATATATATATATATATATATATATATATATATATATATATTAAAAAATTAAAAGCCACCACGACCCGTGGCCAACTTTTCTTTATCTGACAAAAAGTCTTGCACAATTTGTATATATATATATATATATATATATATATATATATATATATATATATATATATATATATATATATATACCAATCCCATCCGAACAAGAAAATCTTCCACCCACCCAACATTATCAAACGTGGGCCCCTCCATATAATATATATATATATATATATATATATATATATATATATATATATATATATATATAATACTTATATATACAGAAAGATTTCTACCGATTATTTTGAAAAATGGGTAAATGGGGGTTCATAAAATAAGCAAAATTGAGTGACTTCTCACGTAAGCATTAATAATCAATACAGTGTGCTACTATGCAACCACGCGTATTACTGTACTTTTACTACCGAGTAGTTCAACAGTATTAACGGTAAAACTTTCGCCGTTATTTTCATAAAATATTTTTGTCGTTTTCTCAATCCGACAATAATTCTGTTGTGTGGTCCACCAATGATTGCGCCGTTGTACGAATATTCTCTACTAAAATGAATATTCCCCAACCAATCGAATATAATATGACAACTTGCATACTTTGCAAAATTTGTAAATATTACCCACAACTATAACATTATATTAAATTTACTCCATAATATTTAAAAATAATATTTATAGAAAATTCATCTTTATTTATAAAAGTTGGGGTCTTACATATATACTTTATTCTCAGGGTAATCTCTCCTTTCCAAATTCTAAATTTCACGTATTCAAGTTTTGATAAAAATGGCTTTCACAGTTTTCTGTAAAGTCTCTATGATGGGAAATTTTAAGGCTTATGTGCATATATAGGTTAAGATGTTATCAAATCGTATTTAATTATATATATTTTGTAAACCATAACAACAGTTTCATGAAAATACGTAGTATATGATTTCTACAAAATTACAGAGTTTGGGTTAAGGCCATGTGGCCTTATACGTGGTATTTCATGTGTTGATCATATATTATCCCTAAATTTTACACTCGTATATTATTATGCATGTTGATACGAAGAGACCAAAGTTTAAATGAACAGATTCGGTGTTATAACGAATCCGTAGTGTCAATTTTCATGTTTTATTTTCAAAATCTTCAAGAACATCAAGAACAGTGGAAGTAAATGTGTTGATTTTGCAAATTATGTGTTGTAACTTGTTAAAAATCATGCTAGATGGGTTAAGTAATGATTATATATGTATTACAATGATTGAGTAAGTCTAAATTCGTGTAAAAATAACTAATTAGAAGTTATGGCCATATTCATGTATAATTTTACCTGTGATTGATTTTTGGCCTAATTTGACCTTGTTATGTTCGCGAACTGCAGAAACTGCAGAACTGCAGAAACTGCAGAAAATGAGCCTGGGTAACCCCGCCCCCGGCGGGCGTTACCAAACTAAATTACCCCGCCCCGGCGGTCAAAAAAATAAAAAAATTTAAAAAAATACAAAAAAATAAAAAATTAAATATTTGATGACAATTATTATTAAAATAAATTAAATATTTTAATTGAGATATTTATGGAATAAAATAAATATTTGATGAAAATTATTATTAAAATATTTATAAAATAAATTAAATATTTTAATTGAGATATTATGGAATAAAATAAATATTCGATGAAAATTATTATTAAAATATTTATAAAATAAATTAAATATTTTAATTGAGATATTTATGGAATAAAATAAATATTCGATGAAAATTATTATTAAAATATTTATAAAATAAAGTAAATATTTTAATTGAGATATTTATGGAATAAAATAAATATTCGATGGAAATTATTATGAAATAATTTATTCGAGTATAATAATAGTAAGAGAATGAAAATATTCTAATTTAATTAAGTAATTAAATTAGAAGGGTAATGATTTGTTAAATAAAGTGGAGTTTATATTAAATAATTAAGTGAAAATGTAACTAATGAATGTCGTGAATACATATGGTATGTGTGTAGGATTTGTGGTGAACGGAAGTAGTAATCGTTTAGCCTATGTAACGCTCGAGAAAATCAGATTTTTATGACAATTAAATTTTTATTTGATTATGTGAATTAAATGAATTTAATTGAATTCTTTGTGAGTAAACTATGTGAAGGTCGTTCTATGACCTAGAATGTGCTAACATGGTTAGTATTCTGGATACATGTTAGAAATAGTTGTTTGGAATTTCCAAGACGATAATAATTATTTTCTGAGAAATTTTCGTAAAAACACTATTCATCCGTTTCTGTCCGGGGAATTATTTTGAAATTCCGAGAAACGCGTAATGATAGAATATCATGATAAGATGGAATATCTGATAATATTTCATTTATGGAAAACGCAGTTTTCGTATGCGGACTTAAAATCTAAGGGTTGAGTATATTGATTTCCGAGAAGAAAATAATATGCATAGAAGGAATGACGTTAGGTTTAACTCAAGTGTTATACAATTTGGGATGCTAGTTAGTATCTATGTATAATACTTTGAGTAAATACGAGGTACAATATGATTATTGTACGAGTGGTATACGAAGGAAATACGTGAATTGTACGTGTAGGATATGATTCGTATTATAGAATTAAGTTAGACTTAATGACTAATTCATTTGTGCTGGATTATTAATTAATCCAATCATTTGAATGACCAAGGCCCAGTGATAATTTAGTTAAGCCCAATTCATTAGAACCGAACCGTGGGTGGAACCAGTGGGTCACCGAATGGGTAAAACCAATGGGGCAACCCATGGGATGTCACAAAAGGGAGGTGGGCCGGCCACCTTGGGGTGGACTCCAAGCATAAGGCTTGGTCACCAAGTATCTTACTTGGTGACCACACATGAATAGTAAGGAGGTGGTGGTTCTTGACAATTATGCCCTCCATTCTCATTTCCTATAAATAAGAAGCTAGGTTGGTTCATTTGAGAGTTTTTAAATTTGCCAACCTAGATTATTTGAGAGAGAAAGAAAGCTACACTTGCAAAACATACACTTGGAAGCTTTAACCTTTATTCTTCCAAGAGATTTTTAAGAAACTTGAGGTAATACTTCTTGTTCTTCATTCTCCATCTCTTTTTGATTTTTCTTTTGTATTGGAGAATTATAGAGGGGTGGTATATGCCTTGAATTAGGATTTAAAGATTACTTACCATAGATTCAATCTCTATAAGTCATAAGATTTCAAAAATAATAAGGTTTAATATAGTTGTTGAACCATGAAAATATTGATTGTTGAGATCGATTGTTGATAAACGATTGAGCTCCATCAATACGTTAGTTATGCATCTTTTGTGGTTAGGATGTAGATATGAAATCCATGGAGCATTCCATGTGATTTGGCTTAGAGAACATTAGTAACGAAGTTATGGCGAATTTTACGGAAATAGACGTTAAACGTCGAAAACGTGGAAATTCCGGATTGGTAGTCAAAAGTTGCCGTGAGACTTGAAAACATTGGTTTTCAATGTCAACACGTGAGATATGGTGATTAAGAGTTGTGGGTTCGAGAATTGTCGAATTCCGACTTAGAACGAAGAAAACGAGCATTGAACGCTCATTAACGTTTACGAACGTATATAAAATGAACTCAATAGTGAATTTTGTGTTAACGGATTCGAAAGTGTCGAATTCTAATATGAACGCGTAGAGTATGTCATTTATGACGTGTAGGCTTTTGAACGGACCAAATCGGGCTTATAACGAAGAAGTTATGGCCCCGGGAATTTCACACAGATTTTCAAAATGGCTGAGAATCTGGTGCTGAGGTATGGCGCCGCGGCGCCAGACGTAGTGTAAAAAGGCCGCACCGCAGCGCCAGTTATGGCCGGGGAAAAATAAAAAGTTCTGGAGTCTCGCGCCGCAGCGCGAGAGTTTGTACATGGACTCGCGCCTCAGCGCCAAGTCCAAGAAAAACCTCTAGAGAGTGGCGCCGCAGCGCCACTAGAATGCTACTGATGTCGCGCCGCAGCGTGAGTTCAGGACTTTTGATAGTAACTTAGGTTTTGAACTTCAGTTATTTCGAGACCAATCTGAGTTGAGTTTATATATTCAATGAATGTACTAAGACTAATCCTATACTACCTATACTAAGGTATAGGGTATGATACATAGGAATTTAATGCATATAAACAAGATATGTACAATGAACAAAGTTGGTATTTTATCAACGATGTTGAGTCCGGTTAACAAACGGGGACGAAGGGTAATAAGTCGTGTTGACGTTAATAAAGATATTAAGTTAATACAGACATAGAAGAGAAAGAAACTTGTAGGAACAATGTGAATAGTTGTTTGATAGCTAATTACAGTGTGCTATGTGAATATATCATGTAGATTCTGTAAAGGTTGTGGTCAGTCGAGTAAGTTATTTGAAGACACTGAAAGGCAAGTTTTCTTAACGCTTGTCTAACTTCCATGTTAGCCAAGTTTTATGAAATTCGTTGAACTGAATTGCAAGACTTGTTTGAAAGAAAGGGTCGATGCCATCTTTTAACTCGGCTAGACTATTCGCAATATATAGATTGATTATCATACATGTCATTCTATATAGAAATGTTAACGCTATCCTATGCCAAGTAATTGGTACGGACGTGAAGGTAAGGTTTGTCTATGTGACACCCCCAAATCCCGGTACTTCATTACCTCAAGA
This sequence comes from Panax notoginseng, assembly GCA_016801055.1. NCBI lineage: Eukaryota > Viridiplantae > Streptophyta > Magnoliopsida > Apiales > Araliaceae > Panax > Panax notoginseng. The sequence goes on from CM029014.1 coordinate 158,139,288, forward strand.
TTTGGTGTTCTCGTAATCAAAACATTCATTTCTAACTACCCAATTATAATAAATTGAATAATAAAAACCTACCCATACAGGATAAAAATTTAAATAAAAATCTCCCAGGTTATCTAACCTTTAAGTACAAACATTCAAATGCAGAAAATTAAATAAACTTCATTACAATCTTTAAAACCAAAGTCTGAAAATAAAACTATCAAACTATTACAAGTCTTCAATACTTGTTCATCTTTCCTTTTCCCTTACTGGTGCTAGGTACATCACCAGTTTCAACTTTAGCTGTAAGAAATTTTACAGGCAAGAGTGAGCAAACAAGGCCCACTTGAAATAACAATAAATAAATCTTTAAACTTTTACATCAATTGCCAATATTAGGCTCAATAGAACTGAACAATATATTCTATTAACTTTCTGAAATTTTAACATTCACTGAGGGTCTAATGACCACAAATCATGTCCACAGTTATAAGTAATATTTCAACTTTAACTTTAACAGTCATAAGACTATAAGGACTCCACGTACTTAGGGGGATCAACCTTTCATACAATGTATTGTGCACAACCATTTCAACGCTAAGCGTAAACCTCTATTAAAAGAGTTGTTCATCTCAGTATTTGGAATACAAGTCCGCACAAAAGTAAGTTTGGTTTGGATAAGCTTTCAGGGAAATTTGGAATTCAACGAATATCAACTAAGGAGTAGTTGAATAAAACCAATAACACTATACTATAGAATAATCGTGATTGAATCAATCATAGTAAACTAAAGTCATGCTTTAGGAATAATCTAATAGCATACAACTTGAATAATTATAGAATACCTTGCTTTAACAATACTAAGCCAAGGTTAATTAGAATTGAATACTAAGCATGCATAATAACTTGAACGATAGAAGTGTTCGACATTAGTATATATATAGTTGTGCATGCTAAACAACAAGTTAAATACAAGAATAACTTGCTCCAGAAAATTTACATCATTATATTGTAATCGAATTGAAAACAGTAATTGAATTGACAAGATAAACTTGCTCAATGTAAAAGATAGGTTTAGAATATTGCTCAATTATAAATATAGAGTTAAAGAAACTTGCACAATGAAGTTTTGAGTTAGAGAACTTGCCTTGCGCGTAGATTAAACCGTTAATATCCAAATCATAATATCCTATATACATATGTTAGCATGACATCATCAGTCATTATCAACACTTCATCACATACGGTTTAAAAGTCTAACCATGTAATCAAATTATATTCCTAAACGATAATAAACACGTTAGGTATTAACACCATGTTCGTTCAACACATTACAATACTATAATAACAGAATTATTTGGTCATATATCATTACAACGAGAAATTTCAGACTTCTGTGCAAGACAACATCCATTTCAGAGCATTCTGCTCAGCGGCGCCGCGGCGCCACAGTTTGAACTGTGGTTCGCGCTGTGGCGCTGAGGTGGCGCTTTGGCGCGAGATTTATATAGGGACTCGGTGCTGCGGCGCGAAGTCCGGCGCTCCGGCGCTGACTTTGGCGCCGCGGCGCGAAGTTTGGCTGGGGTGCTGATTTTGACGCTGGGGCGCGAAATTTGGCGCTGGGGCGCCGAAACTCACAGAAACAAAACGAAGAACAGAGCCAAAGCTACTGTCTTAACTTTTATAATAATAATTCGCCCCAAACAACATGTATAACTAATATAAATTACATATAATTGCTAACAATCATTCATATACCAATTACCAACCACTAATTAACAATATCATAGTCTAATTCTTTGAAACACTGTTATTAGATCAAAACTCCATGGTTGACAAATAAAAATACAGTGAACTGAAATTCTACTGTTATCAACCAAATTTGATTCCTTTGAAATACAAGTATGCCAACATATAAATCAATTCACATGTGTAGTTCAATTTCTCAGTATTAGTTCACAATTTGCATAATCACATACCAATTTTGTTATTTTGCAAATATACGATTCATACATGTTTTTCACTGTGAAAACCAATTTCTTAGTTACGTAATTTAGCATACCATCATATTTATATATTAAGCATACAATTATACATAAATACTGACAATTGAATAACGGTTTATATATAACGGTTTATATATAAACACGTAATTACCTAACCAATTATACCAACATAGCTTTTACATAAATTTTGGTAAAACTCTTATACACAGTGAAAAACCAGAAAACAGAGACCACCAAGTTCATAGGAAAATGGCTTAAAACATATCTACGTACATACATTAAGGTTTTAGGAACCTACCTTTTTGTTGCTCTAGAAAACTTGTCAATCAAAACTTGTTTTGGACAATCTTGCACTTGGCTTCTTCTCAAACTCTCTGAACTTTTTCTTTCTCTTTTCTTACTTCTCTCAATAATAGACTAGGTACTAACAATGAGCGTAAACCAAAACTGATATATGTAGAATAAAACTGATATGACAATAATAAGCCTACTTATTATTATCAGTTACCAAACATATAACGTATAATCTTATAAATATATATTTATTTATATACTTGTTTTATTTATTTTATTAATAATTTAAAAACCAAAAGAAATCTAAAAGCCATAGGCTTTGTTTGGCAACCATTAAAAATTAAATGATTAATATACTTACACCTTGTTTGGCAAAAACTAAATTAAAATTATTTTAATTTATTTTAATAACTCCTTTATAGCAAGGTTATTAGTCACACTTTTATTCAATTAATAAATCAATTAAAACATTAATCTATTAAATTACTTTAGCACATAATTTAATATCACATAACTATAATTTCTTTTATAATTATAATTTTATTTAACCAACTAATATTTTAAATTATAATTTCCCATTTAAAATATTATAATTTATTTAAAATCACTATAAGCTCTCTTAGCTTACTTATTAAATTAAATTATTATATAATCTCATAACAATTAATTTTTCTTGGCTCCTTAATTATTTATTTAACAAATAACTAACTATACCACATCAACTCAAATTGAACAATTATTTATTCAATAATAAACATATCCATTAAATATTTATATAAATCAATAAATATTTAATATTACACTTTAAAATTTTGGAATGTTACATCATTCCCTCCTTACAAGGATTCTGTCCTCAGAATCACAACTCAAATAAATCATTCGTTACATTCTCCCTACTTACAAATATTCTGTCCCCAGAATCGAAGACACATATTAAACAAATAGCTCAGGGTACTCTTTCAACATTTTCTCTTCGAGTTCCCATGTAGCTTCTTCAGCGTTGTGGTTCCTCCATATCACCTTCACAGAAGGTATCACTTTATTCCTGAGCACTTGTTCTTTTCTGTCGACAATCTGGATAGGAACCTCTTCATAAGACAAATCTTTGTCGAATTGCAACGGTTCGTACTCGATCACATGTTTGTAGTCGGGTTTATATGGTCGTAACACCGAAATGTGAAAAATATTATGAATATTTTCCAACTCTGGAGGTAGAGCTACCTCATAAGCTACTTCTCCCACTCTTCGCAGCACTTCAAAGGGTCCAATAAACCTCGGGCTTAGCTTTCCCTTTTTACTGAAACGAATTTTCTTCTTCCACGGAGAAACTTTTAGGAATACAAAAGTTCCTACGTCGAATGCACGATCTTGTCTGTGTTGATCGGCATACTTTTTTTGTCTGTCTTGGGCTGCTACTAATCTTGCCCTGATGCAGTTTGTTTTACCAGTTCTGGTCCTAACAGTTGGCGTTCACCGACTTCATCCCAGCACAGTGGAGTTCTGCACTTTCTGTAGCGCCCCCAAATCTGGGTATCTTCCAACCCGACAGATGGTGCTATACTGTACATCATTTATACATTCATTCAATTGAAAAGTTTCAAAGAACGAACATAACTTCTATATATTCAAAGTAATATTTACATTTCCGAAGTTCTAAACCCGTTACAAAGGTTCTTTGTCATAATATCAGTTATATTACAACCATAGACCTATACTATTACAAGACAGCTTAGTAGTCTACCTTAGCTTTTCCTTTATCTTTTCCTGATCCTTCAGGACGTTCAGTCTTAGCTACATTCATATGGTTCAAGCAAGAGTGAGCATAACTAGCTCAGCAAGTATAACAATTCAACAATAGCATGCTTGACACATATGAATCGTATATCTTCAATAACTGAACAATAGTTATGAAGTACTATTGATAATTCAAAATAGCACTTCATCTTTTCTTTCAAAATGTTTCACAATAACAACAATAATTAGTAAAACATTCACTCCGGTCAGAGACCTCGAGTATTCATTCTTTCTTGAAAAAGGACAACCCGGAACGAATTTCGTAAGCCTGATATCACTTACGAGCACTTCTAGGTGATCAGCCTATTGTACTCTATGTTGATCAATACTACATCCATTAAACGTATGTACGTTTAATCATTTGGCAACCTCACGTGCCTGTCGTTTTACCGACAAAACATTTGTTTAACATTTCTGTCTTCTTTTGAAAACCATATCAAGTAGTTGACAAAAGATAGCAATATTGATAATACATGAGTAGATTATCAATACATTTCAAGTCTCGCCAAAAGAATTGGCTTTATCTTCAACATATCTCAGTTCATGTGAAAGAATACACGAACCTCACAAACTTGTTCAGACTGAACTGAGACAAGAGTTAGAATACTTGCCTTTAGCGTCGGCTACGGTATATTAGCATTATATTCAAGTCGTTCAAGTCTTTACAATACATGATCACATAATGCCTTACATTAGGTCACATATAATCAAGTATGTAATGACTATATCATACCCTTCATTTCAACCTAATTGTGTATTAGATTCCATTAATATTCGTTCTGGTTTATCATTATCATTGCATTTATCCTTGACTAGGCTATCTTAACCTTTACATTACATTCCTTAAGGTTTAACAAAGTTTAACAATGTTACATTATCTTCCTTAAGTTATGTTTACTTTCAATCAATTAAATTTCCTTTCTTTGTACTTTCAAACATTCATTACTATCTTTGTTCTGAGGCTGGCGCTGCGGCGCGAGCTTTATACTTGCATCTCGCGCTGCGGCGCGAGCCTAATTGCTTCTCTGACCCGGACTTGGCGCTACGGCGCGAGTCCTTATGTAATGGGCCGCGCTGCGGCGCTACTCTCCAGAGAGTTCTGGTACTGTGCATGGCGCTGCGGCGCGAGGGTTGGCGCCGCGGAGCCGACTCTGTGCACCAGATATCAATTTCAGTTTTGAAATTTTGTGAACTTCCCGGACGCATAACTTCTTCGTTATAAGTCCGAATTGGCTCGTTCAAAAGCCTACGGTTCACAAATTACATAATCTATATGTCCACTCAAGAATTTTATCTATTTGTCTTCGTTTGATAAAAATTCACATATTGGTTCATTTTTAACGAAAACGATAAACGTTCGTGAACGTTCAACGCTCGTTTCTTCATTCTAAGTCGGAATCCGGTCATTTTCGAGTCTGCAACTCTTAAATGCCAAATATGACTTGTCTCTATTGGAAAACAATGGTTTCGTGATCCAATGCAAAATTTGACTTCCATTCCGAGAATTTTACGAATTCGACGATTATCGTCCAATCGTGCAAATTCCGGCAATTCTTCCTTCTTATGATTTGTTCAACATTACAAATGAACTTCATTCATTATGTGAACATCTCAACATACTTGATACAACAACTTTTATTCATTGTTGGATTTTGACTTATTTCTTCATGAGTTTATAACTTGTCAAATTATAACTACTCATGATTTCATTGTTAATGACTTATGACCATTAAGGTTTCTTAAACTTCATTTCTTATATGTTCTTAACTTATAACTTAACTTAGGTATTCATGATCGTATAAGTGCTTAATTCACTTTTCTTACTAAACTCATCATAAGTTTATATTTTCATACTTAACATTCAAGGTTAACTTATAATAAGTTTATAACTTATATAAGTTCAAATGACTTATTGCCAACTTATGTGACTTAAGTCCATTACTTACTCATTCATGTTTCTTAATCCAACTTTTCTTATCATCCTATCATGATAGAGATAGAAGATAATTGGAGAAGAAGCCTCACTCTTGATGTTTTGGATAGTAGCTTGCTCCTTCTTCTTACTTATGGAATGACTTATATGTAGCTTATTCTCTCGAACACTTGAGAACTTTAGATGTGTCTAGATTATTTGAACAACCAACAAAGGCTTGCAAGCTCTTCTATTTATAGACTTTCCAAGGTTAGGGTAGTTTAGTCATTAAAACAATCCCACCTCCTTTAACCACCTCCTTACTATTCATTACTTGACTTGCACAACATTAATCCTACACTTGATCATTAATTCAAAGCCTTGGGCATTACTCCTAAATATTGGTCACCACATATACTTGGTCACCACTACACTTGGTCATTACTTTACTTGGTCACCACCTTCTACCATATTTATATGGTTTGCTCCATGGGTCAACCAATTCATTTTAATCTAGCTTGGGCTTGGATTAATAAATCCTTGGGCCTTACATTAACAAACACTAGTGGGTTTATTAATTATGTAGTTGGGCTTCTTTCTTTAATTCCTTTGGACTTGTTCATAATTGTTAACCAATCATCCAAGTCCATTAATCATCTCATAATACATACATATATAGCTTATGTATTATTTCCATATTCTAATTCATATAGAATTTATATACGATATTTCATCCCTCATACAACATCGTATAATACTTCGTATTATACTCATTTCCATTACCCTGTACAATACTCAAGATATCATACATTATTACTCATTCCTTACTATTTCACTTTACTTAATGTTTATAAATTAAGTCCACAAGCGAAATATCGTATTTTCCATAACTAGATTATTATTACATAATCCATCTTACCTTGTTATTCCATCATTGCGTATTTCTCAGAAACTTAAAATTATATCCCGAGCAAATACCGATGAATAGTGTTTTTCAAAAAATTTCTCGAAAAACTTTTATTTTCATCTTAGAAATTTAAACACTTTAATTCATCCACGTAGCTCAAATACTACGATATTCTAACATCAATAGGTCATACAACGACAACCATCTTGACAAAATATAAAATAGGATTTTATTATCATTTAATTAAATAAAATCATTCTACAATAAGATCCGAATTTCTCAGTCGTTACACTTTCTGCCGTACAATGCCTCGTAAGGTGGCATGCCGATGCTCGCGTGATAACTTTTGTTGTAAGAAAATTTCACCAACGGTAATTGTTCTTCCCAGCTTCCTTTAAAGTCCATGACACATGCTCTCAGCATATCTTCCAATGTCTGAATTGTTCGTTCGCTTTGGCCATCAGTTTGTGGATGATAAGCCGTACTCATTCGTAACTGTGTCCCCATGCATTCTTGTAGTTTCTTCTAGAAATTTGACGTGAATCGCGGATCTCTATCGACACAATTGATACTGGCACTCCGTGCCTTGAAACGATCTCCTTAATGTACAATCTTGCCAACTGATCAAGATTGAATCTAATCTTTATTGGTAAAAAGTGTGCTGACTTCGTCAGTCTGTCCACTATCACCCAAATTGCATCGCATCCTCTTTGAGTAGTTGGAAGACCCACCACAAAATCCATCGTGATGTGTTCCCACTTCCATTCTGGTATCTCCAACGATTGAAGTAACCCGCTAGGTCTTTGATGTTCGGCTTTTACTCTTTGACATGTCAAGCACTTCGTTACGCATTCAGCTACATCCCTTTTCATATTTGGCCACCAAAAATGTCGGTACAAATCTTGATACATTTTCGTGCTTCTTGGATGAATCGAATATCTTGAGTTATGAGCTTCGATCAAGATTTTGTCTTTTAGTTCTGGTGTTGCTGGAACCCAAATTCTTCCCTTGTACCGTAGTAATCCTTCGGTATCGACCTTGTATTTCGTATCGCTACCATCACCCATATTCTCTTTTATCTTCCCACATTCTTCATCTTGTAACTGAGTGTTTTTCACCTTGTCCACTAAAGTTGGACCCGCTTCTATCTGGAATAGTTGTTCGTTAGATTCTTTTGGAAATTTGATTTCCAACTCCAGTTTGGTCATTGCTGAAATGAGCTCCTCCTGAGTTGTTATCAGCATCAACTTCTCTCGGCCTTTCCTGCTTAAAGCATCTCCCACCACATTCGCTTTGCCCGGATGATAAAATATTTCACAATCATAATCTTTGATCAATTCCATCCACCTTATTTGACGCATGTTCAAATCCTTCTGAGTGAAAATATACTTCAGACTTTTGTGGTCTGTGTAGATCTCACATTTCTCTCCATAGAGATAGTGTCTCCATATCTTCAGAGCAAATACAACTGCAGCCAATTACAAATCATGAGTCGAATACCCTTTCTCATAATCCTTCAGTTGTCTTGATGCATAAGCAATAACTTTGCCGTTCTGCATAAGAACACAACCCAACCCTTTGTGTGAGGCATCACTATACACCACAAAATTACCTGTATTATCTGGTAATGTCAATACAGGTGCCACACTTAGTTTCTTCTTCAAACCTTGGAAACTCTCTTCACATTTCTCCGTCTAAACGAATTTTATAGCTTTCCTTGTCAAATTTGTTAACGGAGTGGCTATCTTAGAAAAATCTTGGATGAATCTTCTATAATAACCGGCCAGTCCCAAGAAACTCCTCACTTCTGTCGGTGTTCTTGGTTGTTCCCAATTGATTACAGCTTCCACTTTTGAAGGATCCACTGAAATCCCATCCTTGTCAATAACATGACCCAAAAATTGTAAACGGTCGAGCCAAAATTCGCACTTAGAGAATTTCGCATACAACTTTTCCTTTCTTAGTGTTTCCAATGTCAAACGTAAATGTTCCACGTGTTCTTCTTGAGTTTTGGAATACACCAGAATGTCATCAATAAATACCACTACAAACTTGTCTAAGAATGGTTTAAACACCCTGTTCATCAGATCCATGAACGCAGTAGGGGCATTTGTTAATCCAAAAGACATCACTAGAAACTCGTAATGTCCGTACCGAGTTCTGAATACCGTTCTAGGTACGTCCTTTCTTACCTTCAATTGGTGATACCCACTTCTCAAATCAATTTTCGAGAAATATTTAGCACCCTTCAACTGATCAAACAAGTCATCTATTCTAGGTAACGGATATCTATTCTTAATAGTGACTCTGTTTAACTCTCTATAATCAATGCATAATCAATGCAAAGATGCATTGATCCATCCTTCTTCTTAACGAATAAAACTGGCGCTCCCTATGGCGATACACTTGGTTGAATATATTTCTTGTCCAGTAACTCTTGCAACTGTACCATCAGTTCCTTCATTTCTACCGGAGCCATTATGTACGGGGCCTTCGATATCGGTGTTGTTCCCGGTGCTAAGTTGATCACGAACTCAATTTCTTTGTCAGGCGGAAGTCCTGGCAAATCTTCTGGAAACACGTCTTCGAATTCTCTCACTACATGTATTTCTTCTAGTTTCACACCCTTCTTTTGAGTATCGACTATGTAAGCTAAATAGCCCACACAACCTTGACTTAACAATTTCTTGGCCTGCATAGTCGTCAGACATTTCATTTGTCTAGGCGACTTGCTACCATAAAATACTACCTTTGACGAAGTCATAAGGTTTACACACTTCTTGTGACAATCGATTACTGCTCCATATTTGAACAGCCAATCCATTCCCAAAATCACATGAAATTCCCCGAGTCTAATCGGAATCAAATCTATCAACAATATATTCTCCTTAATGTTCACCCTACAGTTCTTGTATACGAATCTAACAGGGATTACTTCCTTATTCGCAATTTCTATGTTCAAAGGAAAATTCAGTTCTTCTCTAGGCAATTCTAACCTCTTAGCAAATTCATTAGATATAAACAAACAAGTAGCACCCGAATCAAATAATGCATAAGCATTTATATCATTGATTGGGATAATACCTGACACCACATCTTTTGATTGCACAACATCTTGCACAGTCATGTTGAAGGTTCTGGCTGTGGGTTTGTTTGATGCTGCAGGTCCTGCAACGGCCCATGTACCTCCATTGTTACCTCCATGGCTTCTGATTGTCACTCCATCCTTCTTCTTAGGACATTCACGAGCAAAGTGATCCTTGGATCCGCACGTGAAACACGCATTCTTCTTTGGTTGAGTGCAACTTGGGACGATGTGACCCTCCTGGCCACAATTGAAGCATACTCGCTTCCCCATCAAGCACGCACCCTTATGGAATTTCACGCATGTCGCACATGCTTCATACTTTTTATTTTGCTGGTTACCCTGCTGGTTTCCAGCACCCATGTTCCCATTCCACTTCCTCTTCAAGCTGTTGCTGTTGTTGTTGTTATTGTTATTGTTGTTGTTATTGTTATTGCTTCCACCACTACTACTCCCATTTTTAATCTCATTCTCATTCTTCTTCTTCTTTTGGTCATGGTTGAACTTTGTCACTGCCTCGCCTCCACCTTCAGCGAGTACTGCTTTCTCCATCACCGCTGCAAATGTCTTCAACTGGAACAGGGATACCCTACTGTACAACTAGGGCTTCACTCCCTGTTCAAATCTCTTCGCCTTACGCTCGTCTGTGCTGACTTGATATGGCGCAAACCTCGCCAATTCATTGAATTTCGCGGCATACTCAGATACCGTCATCGTTCCTTGCTTTAGTTCCAGAAACTTTACTTCTAGCTGACTCTTCGAACTCTCCGGGAAATAAGTCTCAAAAAATAACTCCTTGAACCTATCCCAGGTCATCACTTCTGGCCCTTCCCGAGTTTTATTGGCCTGCCACCAATAACTAGCTTCTGCTTTCAACATGAACGTTGCGAAAGCAATCTTCTGGTCCTCCCCTATCCTAGCGACATCGAATACTTTTTCTACCTCCATAATCCAGGTTTGTGCTTCGACTGGATTCATAGACCCACGGAATTCAGGTGGTCCAACTGCCTTGAAATCCTTAAACGTTGTACCATGGTTTTGTGGTTGATTCTGCAACGCTCCTGTCAGAAGTGTCACTAGTTGTTGAACGGGGTTACCGTCAACATTGTTGTTATTGGTAGTTCTCTCATTGTTTCTCTGTCGGGGTGGTTCACGTCTGGGAGGCATTTTTTGTTAAAACAAAACATCTATTAGACTATTACCCAGCTTCTTTAAGTATTTTCTAATTAACTTGCCTCCATAAAAGAAATAACCACATAACACATAACACTTTGAATAAAATAACAACTTTTATTTATTCATCATTACTTCGAAAAACATAAAAACAATAGCATCACTGCTATTTACATTCCTTTCCTGAACTACAAAAGTTACAAGACAACATCATTATTATCATATCCCATGGTTACTTAACACTAGGGATTTACACATTATTTAACCTTACACTCATCGTACAACAATTACGATGTTCTATTAAGATACTTCTTAGCCCTATCACGTTCTTCCTCTATGACCCGAAACATTGTTCTGCGATCTAACACGAATGATGGCAGCGTCTCGAACTGAATCGGATATCCCATGACCCGATCTTGAGCTCGATTAATTGTGGTGTCAAATACTTTATCCATCTCTTCCATCTTCATACTTTTTGCATGTGAGTTCCTTACTGCTCTTCCCGTTCGTTGATAAGCTTTCTCGTATGCATCTTCAGCTCTTGCCCTCTTAGCAGCTTCTTCTCTCAGCTTGTTCTTCAGTTCAGCAACCATCTCGACCAATTGTTCTTTCTCTCCTTCAGTCTGTATTAGTTTCTCCTCGGCGTTTGTCAGTCGTTCCTCACGATCCTGGATCTCGTCGTCTTTTTGTGTCATTGCAGTCTGTTGTTCAGCTACTATCTCCTACAACTCCTCAACTGTATCTTGAAGTTCCACGTTACGGTCATGCACCTCATCGTATATACGTCCAGCAATCGAGTTAAGTGGAATCATTTCCTCCTCATCCTCGTCATCCTCATCCTCCTGTGGTAACTCAACGGGATCCTCCTCGTCTGTCTCCACATCATCATCCTCATCTTCAACTACTGTGACCAACGGGGCTGACTCCCGTGGTAGTAGTTGTTCCCAAACTACCTGAATGTCGTGAGGCTCCTCCTCTATAGGCATTTGAGGTCCCTCCTCCCTAGCCTGACTGGATTCTCTGACATTAGTCATCCTGACAACAAAGTTTTAAAGTTTTAATTATTAATCATTACTACTCGACACTCACGAGTACATAAACTATAAACACATAAGCACATAAGTGTTTTATTACTTATTTCTTAAAACTCGATAAGAGTTATCTCCACTATCTTTTCAAAGGTTACTTCCTAAGGCTTTTTCCCCCACCTAAGTTTCATAACCTAATGCTTTGATACCAACCTGTGACACCCCCAAATTCCGGTACTTCATTACCTCAAGATTTGGTGTTCACGTAATCAAAACATTCATTTCTAACTACCCAATTATAATAAATTGAATAATAAAAACCTGTCCATACAGGATAAAAATTTAAATAAAAATCTCCCAGGTTATCTAACCTTTAAGTACAAACATTCAAATGCGGAAAATTAAATAAACTTCATTACAATCTTTAAAACCAAAGTCTGAAAATAAAACTATCAAACTATTACAAGTCTTCAATACTTGTTCATCTTTTCTTTTCCCTTACTGATGCTAGGTACATCACCAGTTTCAACTTTAGCTGTAAGAAATTTTACAGGCAAGAGTGAGCAAACAAGGCCAACTTGAAATAACAATAAATAAATCTTTAAACTTTTACATCAATTGCCAATATTAGGCTCAATAGAACTGAACAATATATTCTATTAACGTTCTGAAATTTTAACATTCACTGAGGGTCTAATGACCACGAATCATGTCCACAGTTATAAGTAATATTTCAACTTTAACTTTAACAGTCATAAGACTATAAGGACTCCACGTACTTAGGGGGATCAACCCTTCGTACAATGTATTGTGCACAACCATTTCAACGCTAAGCGTAAACCTCTATTAAAAGAGTTGTTCATCTCAGTATTTGGAATATAAGTCCGCACCAAAGTAAGTTTGGTTTGGATAAGCTTTCAGGGAAATTTGGAATTCAACGAACATCAACTAATGAGTAGTTGAATAAAACCAATAACACTATACTATAGAATAATCGTGATTGAATCAATCATAGTAAACTAAAGTCATGCTTTAGGAATAATCTAATAGCATACAACTTGAATAATTATAGCATACCTTGCTTGAACAATACTAAGCCAAGGTTAATTAGAATTGAATACTAAGCATGCATAGTAACTTGAACGATAGAAGTGTTCGACATTAGTATATATATAGTTGTGCATGCTAAACAACAAGTTAAATACAAGAATAACTTGCTCCAGAAAATTTACATCATTATATTGTAATCGAATTGAAAACAGTAATTGAATTGACAAGATAAACTTGCTCAATGTAAAAGATAGGTTAGACTCTTTCTCAATTATAAAAATAGAGTTAAAGAAACTTGCACAATGAAGTTTTGAGTTAGAGAACTTGCCTTGCGCGTAGATTAAACCGTTAATATCCAAATCACAATATCCTATATACATATGTTAACATGACATCATCAGTCATTATCAACACTTCATCACATAAGGTTTAAAAGTCTAACCATGTAATCAAATTATATTCCTAAACGATAATAAACACGTTAGGTATTAACACCATGTTCGTTCAACACATTACAATACTATAATAACAGAATTATTTGGTCATATAGTATTACAACGAGAAATTTTAGACTTCTATGCAAGACAACAGCCATTTCAGAGCATTCTACTCAGTGGCGTCGCGACGCTGAGGTGGCGCTTCGGCGCGAGATTTATATAGGGACTCGGCGTTGCGGCGCAAAGTCTGGCGCTCCGGCGCTGACTTTGGCGCCGCGGCGCGAAGTTTGGCTGGGGCGCTGATTTTGACGCTGGGGCGCGAAATTTGGCGCTGGGGCGCCGAAACTCACAGAAACAAAACGAAGAACAGAGCCAAAGCTACTGTCTTAACTTCTATAATAATAATTCACCCCAAACAACATGTATAAATAATATAAATTACACATAATTGCTAACAATCATTCATATACCAATTACCAACCACTAATTAACAATATCATAGGCTAATTCTTTGAAACACTGTTATTAGATCCAAACTCCATGGTTGACAAATAAAAATACAGTGAACTGAAATTCTACTGTTATCAACCAAATTTGATTCCTTTGAAATACAAGTATGCCAACATATAAATCAATTCACATGTGTAGTTCAATTTCTCAGTATTAGTTCACAATTTGCATAATCACATACCAATTTTGTTATTTTGCAAATATACGATTCATACATGTTTTTCACTGTGAAAACCAATTTCTTAGTTACGTAATTTAGCATACCATCATATTTATATATTAAGCATACAATTATATATAAATATTGACAATTGAATAACGGTTTATATATAACGGTTTATATATAAACACGCAATTACCTAACCAATTATACCAACATAGTTTTTACATAAATTTTGGTAAAACTCTTATACACAGTGAAAAACTAGAAAACAGAGACTACCAAGTTCATAGGAAAATGGCTTAAAACATATCTACGTACATACATTAAGGTTTTAGGAACCTACCTTTTTGTTACTCTAGAAACTTGTCAATCAAAACTTATTTTGGACAATCTTGCACTTGGCTTCTTCTCAAACTCTCTGAACTTTTCCTTTCTCTTTTCTTACTTCTCTCAATAATAGACTAGGTACTAACAATGAGCGTAAACCAAAACTGATATACGCAGAATAAAATTGATATGACAATAATAAGTCTACTTATTATTATCAGTTACCAAACATATAACGTATAATCTTATAAATATATATTTTATTTATATACTTGTTTTATTTATTTTATTAATAATTTAAAAACCAAAAGAAATCTAAAAGCCATAGGCTTTGTTTGGCAACCATTAAAAATTAAATGATTAATATACTTACACCTTGTTTGGCAAAAACTAAATTAAAATTACTTTAATTTATCTTAATAACTCCTTTATAGCAAGGTTATTAGTCACACTTTTATTCAATTAATAAATCAATTAAAATATTAATCTATTAAATTACTTTAGCACATAATTTAATATCACATAACTATAATTTCTTTTATAATTATAATTTTATTTAACCAACTAATATTTTAAATTATAATTTTTCATTTAAAATATTATAATTTATTTAAAATCACTATAAGCTCTCTAGCTTACTTATTAAATTAAATTATTATATAATCTCATAACAATTAATTTTTCTTGGCTCCTTAATTATTTATTCAACAAATAACTAACTATACCACATCAACTCAAATTGAACAATTATTTATTCAATAATAAACATATCCATTAAATATTTATATAAATCAATAAATATTTAATATTACACTTTAAAATTTTGGAATGTTACAGTCTATGAACAAACAAAAGTATTTTTCATCGATTATTCGATGGGCACGCGAGTTTGCCAAAAATATTAAACGTAAATATGTTTAATGAATGTAGTGTTGATCAACATAGAGTACTATAGGCTGATCACCTAGAAGTGCTCGTAAGTTATACGGATGAACGACCTTAGTGCTGTGGACTCCTTTTCAAGTATGAAAACTAAAATTTACTATTCATGGTCTATCTACCGGTTCAGAATTCCTAATCTATTCTATACTTTGGGAATTGATGTTATGAACTGTTACGATATTATTGATTCAAAATACTTCATAACTATTGTTCGGTTATGTTGGAATTGTTATATAATTCACGAATGTGGTATTCCTGTTATCCTTGATTAAACTTGTTGAGCTGTCATGCTCACTTCTTGCGTGAATTATATAACTGCAGTTAAAGATGAACGTACTGAGAATGCCAAGAAAGATAAGGGCAAAGCTAAGATGGATGCTTAGGCATTGTGTAATAGTTTAGTAAGTTGGTATGTATTATACATTATGAACAATGCACGATGTAACCGGTTTATGAACCTGGGAAGGATTATACTTTGATTGTAATAAGAATATA
This sequence comes from Panax notoginseng, assembly GCA_016801055.1. NCBI lineage: Eukaryota > Viridiplantae > Streptophyta > Magnoliopsida > Apiales > Araliaceae > Panax > Panax notoginseng. Next base: position 158,155,390 of record CM029014.1, read on the forward strand.
GTAATTACTCTCATTTTGTTGTAATTCAATGGAATGATTGTATGGATGTTAGTATAGTGGAGCACCATCTGTCGGGTTGGAAGATACCTGGATTTGGGGGCATCACAGGTTGGTATCAAAGCATTAGGTTATAAAACTTAAGGGTGGGAAAACCTTAGGCTCATAACCTCGTAAGAAAGGTAAAGTCTGAGGAATAAAATTCAAGTCTATTGAATTAAGAAGATATTGAGATAACTCAGTATCGAAAGAATTAAAAGATGAAAATTAATCTTAAAGATATTAAATGTGATTTGTGCTTATACTATTGTGTATTATTTATTAATCATCGTGTTTTGTGTTTGTAGATGTCAATCAATAGCTTGATGTTTAGAAACGTGGAAACAATAAGTGAAGATTTAGTTAACCAAGTTGAGATTGTGCCAATGCCAGTGGCAGAGGTACCGATAGTTGTACTAGAAGACTCAGACATTGAGGAGTACATCTCTGAGGAGGAATACTCTGAGGAGACTATGGGATTAGCATCATACCTTAACGAGATGCTAGATGTGGAGGAGGAAATGGAGGTGACATCGATTAATACGGTGTTACCTGCTTTGGAGCCAACATCTCTGGATGCAACTAGAGCACTGTATCTAGCAGTGTTGGATAGGAATGTGCACCTGCGTACTAAAGTAGAGGCACAGATTGAGGAAATAACTGCTTTATATGGGGCGAAAGAATCTGCAGAGGTAGACTTTGAGTCAGAGCACGATGAAAAAGTGCTTATGACTGATAAAGCTCATAACTATAAGGATGAGGTCCTTGAGCTACAACAGAAACTGGTTGAGAAAGACCAGAAAATAGCTAGGATGTCATACATCCATGAATGCGCTCATGAGGATTTCAAGCTGAAAATTGCTTGTTATTCTATTGAGTCCAGGCAGACTCGACATACCATAAGTCGAGATATAGTGTCGATTCTGGCAAATCAGAAATATAAAAATGCCGTTCGACAGTGTTAGTAGATAGTTAGATCTTTTTGGTATATAAGTAGTGACGTAAAACCCTCTTTTGTATAACGAAGGGTAGCCTTTTTGTAAATCCCAACTTTTGTAGAAGGCAATCGCGGGATAGTATGTAATAGCTTTTGGCTAAGGGAACCTGATGTAAATAGTTTTGACTATGAAAGCATATTTATATAATGAAGTTTTTATTTAACATGCTTGTTGTGATATGAATGGTTGTTGTTAATTTAAAATGATAACCAAGTAGTTAAATAGATAATAACGAAGCTTTATTTATTTAATTAGAATTATGCCGCCGAGAAGGAGACAACGGAACCAAGAGGCCGAGTCTCATAATGAAAATTAGGGGGGTCCTAACAACCCTATGCAAGAGTTCGTTAATTTATTAACGGCTGCATTTAACCAAGTGGGGGGCGGGATTCCTGTAGCTCCTGGGGTAGCAAGAACAACTGCCTTGAAGGATTTTAAAAGTGTGGGTCCTCCCGAGTTCCGAGGAACGACGGATCCACTAGAAGCCCAAACATGGATTAGAGAGATTGAGAAGGCGTTTGTGAAAACAAACGTAGGTGAGGCGGAAAAGACTTCTTTTGCGACTTACATGATGAAGGGGGAGGCCAACTACTGGTGGGAAGCTCACCAGGGTGGGGCTAGGACAGAGGCTGTTACGTGGGAACAGTTTAAGAAGGTTTTCTTCGAGAACAATTTCCCTACTAGCATGCAGGGTAGGATGGAAATTAAGTTCCTAGAACTTAAGCAGGGGGATATGACTGTTCCCCAGTATGCTTCCAAGTTTAACGAATTGGCGAGATTTGCTCCACATCAGGTGGATACAGAGGAAAGAAAGGCGCGCAGATTTGAGCAGGGCTTAAAAACCCTGGCTCTATAGTAGGATATCGGTTTTCTAGAGTGCTTCCTACGGGACCATTCTGGAGAAGGCGATAATAGCTGAAGGTGGTGGTGAGGCTTTGTCTCAGTACCACAAAGAGCGGAAGATTAAGAGTAAGTTAGAAGGAGGTAATAAGGCTGAAGTTGCCAGCGGGAGCGGCAACTTGCCAAAGAGGAAGAGTTTTAACCCTGTGAATACCGGGGTAAAGCAGGGAGATCCCAAACGGAGAATGGAAGCATGTAAGACATGTGGAAAATCTCACATGGGAGTCTGTTTAAAGGGGAAAGCAGTATGCTACAACTGTGGGCAAGAGGGCCATTTGTCACCCACCTGTCCTAACCCTAAGAAAAACCAGGGGTGTTTTGTCTGTGGGTCAATGGACCATATGGCAAGAAATTGCCCGAAGAAGGGTTTTGATGGGAATAAGAGTTCTGGTAGTGGTAAATTAGCCATTACTGGACCAAAACCATCAGTGGGTAGACCCTCTGCTCGTACGTTTAATATGACTGTTCATGATGCAGTTGCATCAACAGATGTGGTAGCCGGTATCATTCCGGTCAATGAGATAAATGCTTATGTGCTATTTGACTCGGGTGCTACATGTTCTTTTATATCATGTGAATTTGCTAAGCGATTATGTTTAATCCCTGAAAAGTTACCTATACCTTTAGACGTTAAGGTAGCGAACGAGGAGATAATCCCCATTGAACATATTCATAAGGATTGTTGCGTGGAAATTAGAGGGAATAAGTTATCGGTAGATTTGGTACCGATAAGGCTAAAAGAATTCGATGTAATTCTTGGTATGGATTGGTTGGTGAACCACGAGGCAATTATAGATTGCCATAGGAAAAGTGTTAACATTCGGCTTTCTAAGAAAATCAAGGTAGTGTTCTTCGGTAGTAATTTACCGAGACGCTCTTGTTGTCTGTCTATGACACAAGCTAGGAAGATGTTGAGAAAAGGGTGTGTTGGTTATCTGTGCCATGTGGTGGATACCCAAAGAGTGGGGACATCCTTGGATCAGATACCGGTTGTTCAAGAGTTCGCGGATGTATTTTCGGAGGAGTTACCTGGTATTCCATCGGACAGGGAGGTGGAGTTTGTAATTGATCTGTTACCGGGAACGACACCAGTTTCAAGGGCACCATAGCGAATGGCGCCAGTTGAAAAGAAGGAATTAATGGTTCAATTACAAGAACTATTACATAGGAAGTAATTTCAACCAAGTATGTCTCCTTGGGGAGCACCAGTGTTGTTTGTAAAGAAGAAGGATGGGTCGTTAAGACTTTGTATCGACTATCGAGAGTTGAACAAGTTAACGATTAAGAATAGATACCCTTTGCCCAGGATCGATGATCTATTTGATCAGTTGAAAGGGGCAAAGTATTTTTCTAAAATAGACTTGCGCACGGGGTATCATCAGTTAAAAGTGAGGAAGGAAGATGTACCTAAGACGGCGTTCAGAACTCGTTATGGTTATTACGAGTTTCTGGTAATGTCGTTTGGGTTGACTAATTCGCCAGCCGCATTTATGGATATGATGAACAGAGTGTTCAAATAATATTTGGACAAGTTTGTCGTAGTGGTCATTGATGATATTCTAGTCTATTCAAAGACGCTAGAAGATCATTCGGAACATTTAAGAATAGTGTTGGAGACACTACGGAAGGAGAAGTTGTATGCGAAATTCACAAAGTGTGAATTTTGGCTTGAGAAGGTGCAGTTTCTAGGGCATGTTATCGATAAGGATGGCATTTCCGTAGATCCGGCAAAAGTAGAAGTAGTTAACAAATGGGAGCAACCGAAAACGCCAACTGAGGTCCGGACTTTTCTAAATTAGCTACTCCGTTAACAAATCTGACAAGAAAGTCAGTGAAGTATGTGTGGACTGAAACATGTGAGAACAATTTTCAACAGTTAAAGAAGAGGTTAAGTGAGGCACTGGTATTGTCCTTACCAGACGATACCGGGAATTTTTTAGTGTATAGTGATGCTTCGCATAAAGGACTGGGTTGCGTGCTCATGTAGCATGGAAAGGTCATTGCGTATGCGTCACGTCAATTGAAGGATTATGAGAAGGTCTATCCTACTCATGATCTGGAATTGCCAGCAATAGTTTTTGCCCTAAAGATATGGAGACATTATCTTTATGGTGAGAAATGTGAGATATACACAGACCACAAAATTCTGAAATATATCTTCACACAGAAGGAGTTGAACATGAGACAGAGAAGGTGGTTAGAGTTAATAAAAGATTATGATTGTGATATTTTATATCATCCGGGAAAAGAAAATGTAGTAGCTGATGCGCTAAGTAGGAAAGGTAGAGAGAAATTATCAATGTTAACAACTCAGAATGAGTTGGTAACAGCGATGGCAAAAATGGAGCTAGAAGTTAAGTTACCGGGGGAAGTGGTAGAGATGTTATTTTCCATGGAAACCCAACCTACCATAGTGGAGCGGGTTAGGGGAGTACAACTGAGCAATGAGGAGTGCAAGCAGATGCAGAAGAGGATAGAAGACGAAGAAAAGAATAAGTATAACCTCGATAAGGAGGGATTACTTTGTTTTGAGGGAAGAATTTGGGTTCCTAATGATCCCGAATTAAAAGAAGAAATTATGATGGAGGCCCATAGTTCGAGGTACTCGATACATCCCGGTAGTACGAAGATGTATCAAGACCTTCGTCAGAACTTTTGGTGGCCGAATATGAAGAGGGAGATAGCAGAATATGTTAGTAGGTGCTTAACTTGTCAAAAAGTTAAGCCTGAACATCAACGACCGAGCGGGTTGTTACAACCGCTAGAAATTCCAGAGTGGAAGTGGGAGCATACACGATGGACTTTGTGGTGGGACTTCCAACAACCAGAAAAGGATACGATGCTATTTGGGTGATAGTGGATCGATTAACGAAATCGGCTCATTTTCTACCAATAGGAGTTAGGTATAACCTAGATCAGTTTGCTAAGGTGTATGTCAAGGAAATTATTTCCAGACATGGAGTACCTGTTTCGATCGTGTCAGATCGTAATCCACGATTCACATCGAACTTTTGGAGAAGTTAGCAAGAACAAATGGGAACGCAGTTAAGATTGAGTACGGCATATCATCCTCAGACGGATGGTCAGAGTGAGTGGACAATTCAAACGCTTGAAGATATGTTAAGATCTTGCGTTATGGATTTCAAAGGGTGTCTGGACGAATTTCTATCGTTGGTGGAATTTTCGTACAACAATAGTTTTCACGCTAGTATAGGCATGCCGCCTTACGAAACGTTGTATGGGAGGAAGTGCCGAACTCCATTGTGTTGGGATGAGGTGGGTGAACGTCGGATGTTGGGACCTGAGATGGTTCAGTAGACGGCAGACATGGTAGAGTTAATACGTACTCGATTAGTTGTGGCTCAAGACCGGCAAAGGAAGTATGCAGATCCTCACCAAGAGAATAGAGAATTCGATGTAGGATCTTTTGTTTTTCTAAAAGTATCGCCTTGGAAAGGGAAGATACGTTTTGGAAAGAAAGGGAAGTTAAGTCCAAGGTTTGTAGGACCTTTTGAGATTTTAAAAAGGATAGGGGAGGTAGCTTATGTAGTAGCCTTACCTCCAGAAATGGAACGCATTCATAATGTGTTTCATGTGTCAGTGTTGCGTCCTTATAAATCGGACTATAAACACGTGATAGAATATGAATCTATTCATATAGAGAAGGACTTGTCCTATGAGGAACTTCCAATTCAAATTATTGATAAGAAGGAACAAGTTTTAAGAAATAAGGTCATACCTTCAGTGAAGGTGTTATGGAGAAACCACAATGCTGAAGAAGCAATGTGGGAGCTCGAAAGTAAAATGAAGGAAGATTTTCCTCATTTGTTTATGTAATTATAAGCTAAGATTCTGGGGACAGAATCCTTATAAAGGGGAGAGAATGTAACACCCGAGAAAATCAGATTTTTATGACAATTAAATTTTTATTTGATTATGTGAATTAAATGAATTTAATTGAATTCTTTGTGAGTAAAATATGTGAAGGTCGTTCTATGACCTAGAATGTGCTAACGTGGTTAGTATTCTGGCTACGTGTTAGAAATAGTTGTTTAGAATTTCCAAGACGATAATAATTATTTTTTGAGAAATTTCCGTAAAAACACTATTCATCCGTTTTTATCCGGTGAATTATTTTGAAATTCCGAAAAACGTGTAATGATAGAATATCATGATAAGATGGAATATCTGATAATATTTCATTTATGGCAAACGCAATTTTCGCCTGCAGACTTAAAACCTAAGGGTTGAGTATATTAATTTCCGAGAATGAAATAATATGCGTAGAAGGAATGACGTTAGGTTTAACTCAAGTGTTATATAATTTGGGATGCTAGTTAATATCTATGTATAATACGTTGAGTAAATACGAGGTACAATACGATTATTGTACGAGTGGTATACGAAGGGAATACGTGAATTGTAACGCCCCGAAATTCGGTCTATCTTCACACCCGGATTCCGTACGTCACTATCCCATTTTCTTCCAAACATACATCATTATATACTAAAATATAATAACATATATTCTAAAATCCCGGGTTCTATAACCACAATACCTCTTTCATTACAAATAATGATAATTACATTATTCTTTACATCTTACACGAGTGACTTTCATCCGCCACAAAGGATTCATAACTGTTCATTAAACTAATTTATAGTTTAATTCTATCATTCTATATTACAAGTTTTCACTTGCTCTTCACGCACATTCATAAATTGAATGGCACTTCGTCTGGATACCGCTCAACTTGATCTTTACGGGATCCTTAAGCTCTTTCTAACATCGTTCGCTGAAAATATTTTTATTTAAAGCAAGTGTGAGCATTCAATTGCCCAGCAAGTCATAACAGTTGAACAAATAACTTCAAGAGTGTAAACATTCTTCAGAACTTCAATAACCGAACAAAGATTATGAAGCAGCTTGAATAATAGGAATAGTCTTGATTCCTATCATTTTAAAACATTAGTCACATGCACTTTGAAATACTTTCATTCTCTACTTTCTTTAATGCACAATCGGTCTGGCTAGAATCAATAGCACAGACTTAACAATAACGGTTCATGTATAAACCGAATATACCTGTATTGAACAGTTCGATCATAAAACAGTTCATCTCATAAAAACACCAGAAGTGCTCACATTGTGGCTCAAGACCTCATACATTCTACCACCTTGTACAAATATCGCACATTTGCACATAGATAGAACTTCTCAAGTTCAACATCTGAGAAGTTTTAGAAACTAGCATTCATTTAAAATATGAATGAAGTTAGGAAACTTGCCTTACGCACAGCTACAGCTTACAGTTTACGCTGAAATGCCTATTCCAAAATCCTATATAACAAATAAGGAAATAACAAGTACACCAATTAGTCATATACTTGACTTACGCATTGGTTTACTTAACTTTACTTCTTAGGGTTCGCGTTCTTGTAATTTAAGTTTACGCGACTAACTTTCATTACCAGATTATGGCTTTATGACATACTGAAATGTCTTACTCAACAAGTTCATCATCTTTGATGATTCACATTCTTATCTTCTTCTTATACTTCTCTAGGACTCAGCACACATCGCTTTTCTGCTAGTAGTCCATATGGTACTCTGAGTGGTTTCCCACAAACAACCAACAAACAAGTTACTGTATCATCTACACTGCCCACACAGTGAGTTAGATCGGTTGCCAGTTTTGTATATACCTTCGCTCTCTGAAGGAATTGTTTAGCCCAGCTCCCATATGTCAACCATCAAAGGTTACGATTGTACTACAACTTAACTTACCTTAACTTATCCGAACCATTAAACTATAATGTTCGTTAAGTCAACTTCTTATTCCTTATGGCTTTCTGGCAACTAAATGCCATACCTCAGGAATCATTCTTTATTGTCTAAGTCATACAATCTTTTGTATACTCGGAACGATCATTCATTGTCAATACTATGAGACCATAGCGTTAAACATTTCATATGAACTTATTCATATCTTACAACGTCCGGTTCCCTCAACTCGGAACATTGTTCAAGTTATACTTATTAACTCGGCTTCTTAACGTTATACGTTATTATCTTTAATTTAGTTTCTTCACCGTTCACGGTTAATCAACATTCTTCATTACATTACGGTTAAACCATACACAGGGTGTAGGTTCTGCCCGTTTAACACTCGCTTACACTCAACCCTTACGCTGGTTAAAGTGTTCAGTGCTTACTTTTCATTCTATCATTCTCACCCGACTTATATGCGGCTTTCAGTAATCTTATTACCGTTAATTACGGCTCTCTTGATACCATTCGTATCTTACTTACTACCTTCATCAACGTCTATGTCGTACAACCACGGTATACTTAGAACGTTCATCCAACGCGAATACAATTCACTAGGATCGTTTACGTATTCAACGTTTTACTTGTTCGTCTTTTAATCTCTCATTCAACCTTTACTCAAGGTTTCAATTGCTTTCATCATTATCCATCCCATGAATCCCATGTTCATTATTCTTTCTTAATGTCGAAGCCATACCGTTCGTTGTATACTAAGACCGATCGTTCATTGTAACTACGTTGCGTTCATAGCGTCTATACGCTTTACATTCATCTCTCAATGCCATGTCATAACATCAAAATGTTATACATTAACATCGTCAACCAACGTCTAAGGAATCACAACCATAGCAATCCCTCACGTTCGTTTATCGCGACTACGGTCCCCAGACATCGGTTTCGTAACCCGCATCTACATTCTTTGCCTTTTATTCTCGTTTAATCTTTTCGTTCAACCTTTGCTAAAGGTTTAAAACACTTGACTAAGTGTTGCATTACGTGAACTATATGTTCATACTTCTTTCTTGCACATCCCCCAGTATCTGAGAACTAAAAATCTCATTTCTGGGCAGTGTCTTGCACCGGTGCTGCGGCGCCGTGCCCTTCCTTTCCTCTCGCGTCGCGGCGCCACTCTCCAGAAGTGTATGGCCGAGCTCGCACTGCGGCGCCCCTTCTCGCGCTGCGGCGCCAAGACAAAAACCTAGAAAATTTTTGTAAGTGTTAAGTTAAGTTTGAGATGCTTACTTTACGATCTCATAACTTTTTCGTTATAACTCGAAACGAGGTCGTTCCAAAGTCATTCTCTTCCTTATCTTTCGTACTTTAATATGCCTCAGATAGAACTTCATTCTGAATCCGTTAACATGCCATTCACTTGGCTTAATCTTAACCCTTCGTTCATTTTACGCTTTTAACGTTCTTCGTTCGTTCGTCCGTAATTCGGTCATCCGAACTCGGAATTCATTCGTTCTTGAGTCGACGACTCACGTTTTATACGTTCTCTTACATTCTTATGAAACCCTACACGTTCGGGTTCATTTACTAACTTTCTAATTCTCGTTCGTCTTTTACTAAAATTTCGCCATAACTTCGTTACAACTCAATTTAAATCCGTTCTTCATGAACGTTTCTAACGCTCCTAACCAAGCAAGAAGCAACTAACTTATACACGATAGTTTTAAACTTGTCCATCAACAACATTTACACTACGATGGTTTTAAATTTGTCCATCAACAGCGTTCTACGCGTTCTTCGCGTGTTCTTCGCGTTCTTCGTTTTTAATCGATATTTTGGATTACGATTTCACTTTTTCTTAGAATTTGATGTTATAGAACACCATTCCTTATTTAATTCACCTACTCGTTCATAATATTCATTCGGATCGCTCAAAATCCTCACGAATCTTATACTTGCTTAAGAAATTTATAAACTAAATTTCTTATTTCTCATTTCTTATTTTCTCATGATTTCAACCATATGAAATCATTACTAACATCTTTTACTCCTTATTCTCATTAAGTTATGTTTTAAACATATTAAACTTAAAGAAAATAGTAGAAGAAACTAGGGTTCGGATTACCGTTCTTCTTTATTTCTCTTCCGTTAGACAAAGCCGGCGATTTGCTAGCTTTTCTATTTCACGATCACTTTTGATCCGAGCGTTCATGATCATGCTCTTCCTTCTCCTCTCCCAACCGAGCTCTCTCTCTCTCTCTCTTTCTCTCAAGTTCTAGGATTTTCAAAATCCTAGAAAATAAAAGTTAAGCTTTCTATTTATAGATTTTCAAAGCGAGGGGCATTTTGGTCATTTTCCCTCCACCTCCTTACTATTCCACACTTGGCAACCAAGTTAACTTGGCCACCACCCTTACTTGGTGGCCAAGTGGCCGGCCCACATGCCCATAGGTCACCCCATGGGTTGCCCAAATGGTTCTTACCCATTCGTTTACCCATCGGCTCGATCTGCGGTTTCTTTTCTTGGTTTGGGCCTTAACCCTAATTCTTATTGGGCCTAACTTGGGTTTAACTTCATAAATCTTTGGGCTTGACATAACCCAAGCCCAATTGGATTCTACAAAAGTATATGAACACAAAGTCCATTAAGACTAATCGTATTCTACGCATTCCATTCTCGTATGCTCGTATTCTCTTCGTATATTGTTCGTACGATATTCGTATTATACGTCGTACTAATCTTCGTAATATACTCGTATAATAGCTCGTATCATACTCGTATTTCTCATGCATAATAACCCTAGTTATTATACGTACTCATAACATTCTCGGAACTCAAATTCCCTAACCCTTAGGTTTTGAGTCCGCAGGCTAAAACTTCGTTTTTGCCATAACTGAAATATTATTGAATATTCTATCACGTCTTAAGATTTCACGCAATCAAAAACTTCTCGGAATTTCAAAATAAATCTTCGAGCAGAAACGGGTGAATAGTGCCTATTTCGTCTTTTTCCCCAGAAATATTTTATTCCCGGAAAACTTTTATTTTCGTCTTGAAAATTCTTACTCGTTCAGTCTAGCTCGTAGCCAGAATCCTCCCGATTAATAATCATTCTAGGTTATAGAACGATTAATGAACACATAGCACATAATAGTATTAATAAAAATTCATTTTATTAATAACTAATTCTTTAACTTAAATTCTTGACAATCCGATTTTCCGGGTTGTCACATGAATTGTACGTGTAGGATACGATTCGTATTATAGAATTAAGTTAGACTTAATGACTAATTCATTTGTGTTGGATTATTAATTAATCCAATCATTTGAATGACCAAGGCCCATTGATAATTTAGTTAAGCCCAATTCATTAGAACCGAACCGTGGGTCGAACCGGTGGGTCACCGAATGGGTAAAACCCATGGGGCAACCCATGGGATGTCACAAAAGGGAGGTGGGCTGGCCACCTTGGGGTGGACTCCAAGCATAAGGCTTGGTCACAAAGTATCTTACTTGGTGACCACACATGAATAGTAAGGAGGTGGTGGTTCTTGACCATTATGCCCTCCATTCTCATTTCCTATAAATAAGAAGCTAGGTTGTTTCATTTGAGAGTTTTCAAATTTGCCAACCTAGATTATTTGAGAGAGAAAGAAAGCTACACTTGCAAAACATACACTTGGAAGCTTTAACCTTTATTCTTCCAAGAGATTTTTAAGAAACTTGAGGTAATACTTCTTGTTCTTCATTCTCCATCCCTTTTTGATTTTTCTTTTGTATTGTAGAATCATAGAGGGGTGGTATATGCCTTGAATGAGGATTTAAAGATGACTTACCATAGATTCAATCTCTATAAGTCATAATATTTCAAAAATAATAAGGTTTAATATAGTTGTTGAACCATATAAATATTGATTGTTGAGATCGATTGTTGATAAACGATTGAGCTCCATCAATACTGTGACACCCCCAAATCCTGGTACTCCATTTCCTCAAGATTTGGTGTTCACGTAATCAAAACATTCATTTCTAACTACCCAATTATAATAAAATTGAATAAATAAAACCTGTCCATACAGGATTAAATTTAAATAAATCTCCCAGGTTATCTAACCTTTACAAACATTCATTCATTCATGCGGAATAATTAAAATAACATTCATTACAATCTTTAAACAAGTCTGAAAATAAACTATTTAATCTATTACAGGTCTTCAGCATTGTTTCATCTTTCCTTTCCTTTTACTGGTGCTAGGTACATCACCAGTTTCAACCTTAGCTGTAAGAAAGTTTACAGGCAAGAGTGAGCAAACAAAGCTCACTTGAAATAATAATAGATAAATCATTCAACTTTACATCATTTGCCAATATTAGGTTTAATAGAACTGAACAATAAATTCTATTACTTTTTGAAAACTTTAATCAATTACTGAGGGTCTAATGACCACGAATCATGTCCACAGTTATAAGTAATCTTTCAACCTAAACTTTAACAGTCATAAGACTGTAAGGACTTCATGTACTTAGGGGGATCAACCCTTCGTACAATGTATTGTGCACAACCATTTCAACGCTAAGCGTAAACCTCTATTAAAAGAGTTGTTCATCTCAGTATTTAGAATACAAGTCCGCACTAAAGTAAGTTTGGTTTGGATAAGCTTTCAAGGAAATTTGGAATTTAACGAACATCAACTAAGGAGTAGTTGAATAAGACCAATAACACTATACTATAGAATAATAGTGATTGAATCAATCATAGTAAACTAAAGTCATGCATTAGGAATAATCTAATAGCATACAATTTGAATAACTATAGCATACCTTGCTTGAACAATACTAAGCCAATGTTAATTAGAATTGAATACTAAACATGCATAGCAATTTATTTATGCATGCTAAACAACAAGTGTAATACAAGAATAATTTGTTCAACATCAAACCAAAGTTTAGACAGCTTGCATCATTATAAGGTAATCGAATTGAAAACAATAATTAGTTCAATAAGATAAAGGATTAGAAATCTTGCATCGTCATGAGTAACTAAATACAATGACCTACTCAATAATAGACAATCTCGCTCTACGAAAATGTAGAGGTAGCAACTTGCAACAATTGTAATTGAATTTGAAAACAATAATGTACCAAATGAATTTAAACTCGCACAATGAAGTTTTGAGTTAGAGAACTTGCCTTGTTCGTAGGCTAAACCGAATCAATTTGAATCACAATATCCTATATACATGTCATCGTGACATAGTTAGTCATTAACACATAACTAATACATTCATCGTGTAGGTTAAACAATCACTACTCACGTTCACCAAAGGTCCTACACATATCATATGTATTGACAATACACATTAGTTATACTAACATTAGATTCATATAGCTTACTAACAAAATCGCATCTTTTCATGAACATCAATATTTAGCTTTATTACAACTACTTAAGTGATCATGCCATTGCACTATACACACATTAACAACTTGATGCAACATCCTATTACATGTCTAACATGTTATCATTAGGTTATACTAATACACAAATGATTGCACTTGCATCTGCGCATTCCGACGCCTTCCGATGGCCTCCAAATACACAACAGTCCTAAAGATAGCCGTTTTGACCCTTCATAACGATTTCAAATTGAAACACTTAAAGAATAAAACTTATAGGCCTATTCGTCCTCGTTCCGAATCATCTTGAATCGCATCAATTAGAGTTCGTATGAAAACGTTATACTCATTTTAGTAAACTACGTCCGGTCAGTTTTTTTTTTTCAAAATTTTGGCTTGACAGAACACCCCCCCGCCGGGGCGGGGGTTTTTGCACTAGGGGGCCCGCCGGGGTGGGGGTCACTGCTGCGATTATGCGATTTTAGCTTTAGAACACTACGAAAAGCCAAATTAGGCCTCCAAACTCCTTTCTAACAACCATACCAAACTACCCAATGAGTAAATAGGTTTACATAAACATAATCTAATACTTTCTAACGCGTTTTTAGTCATCTAAACAACATAAACATCAAATTTACAACACCCGATTTTAATGTTTTTGGCAAAACTCCATTGTTGACAATTTTTAATGAAAATCAACACTATGATTTTGTTTTTCAATAAAAACAGAAATTTCAAAACATCATAGTTATGATTATACATACTTTATCAATTTTCATAATCAATTTATCAATTGAACAACTACTTAAACCTTAATTTCTATTGTAAACTAAGCCATGTTCATATATATTCATATAAACTCACTGTAATATGGGTTTCTTCACAAATTACATACATACATGAATTAATTGACTATTCCTATATATAACTTATGAAAAATAATTTTTATAACAAATAATTTAACATACAAAACCATATACCACACACAATTTATCCTTCACAAAAATTTTTCAGAGAATTTTTTTGGAAGAGAAGACAACTAAAACTTTTGAAAAATAAAAGGGTTTAGATGATACCTTGTATCCTAGAAGATGATAACTTTGTTTAAGAAGATGATAACAAGACTTCTTTTCCCTCAATTCTTGTCACAATTTCTCTAGGATTATCTCAATTTTTCTCTGTATTCTTCTTCTTCTCCTCTCTTCTTCTTCTGAGTCTTTCTCCTAACTCTATTCTAACTTACGTACTAACAAAAAGATATAACGCATACTAATAATAATATAGGTATTAAGTATATAATATTAATATATGTATAACTGACATCAGTTATCTAACTTTTTAAAAATCAAAAGCCCTAAGGCTTGTTTGGCTAACATAATAAAAATAACTCATTAACTTTTACACCTTGTTTGGTAAACTTAATTAAAATAAATCAATTAATCCTTATACCTTGATTGGTAAAACAACATTAAATTAAAGACTTAATATGCATTAAAACTTGTTTGGCCAAAAATAAATTAAAGTCCTTTAATTTATTTTAATAACTCCTTTATAGCAAGGTTATTAGTCAGACTTTATTTAATTAAAACATTAATCCATTAAATTACTTTAATCACATAAATAATTATAATTTCTTTTACAATTATAACTTCATTTAATCAACTAATATTTTAAACTACAATTTTTCATTTAAAATATTATTATTTATTTAAAATCATTATAAGCTCTCTAGCTTATTAAATTAATAATTATTATAAAATCTCATAACAACTAATTATTTAGCTCCTTAATTAATTACACAACAAATAATTAATTAAATCACATCAATTCAAATTGCCATATAATTAAATAAATATTTAATATTACCAATAAATATTTAATATTTACTATTTAATTATTTATATGATTATTTATTCAACAAATAATTAAATACACCACATCACTCAAATTGAACAATTACTTATTCAGTCAATAAATCTATCCATTAAATATTTATATAAATCAATAAATGTTTATTATAACACTTTAAAATTATAGAATGTTACATCATTCCCTCCTTACAAGGATTCTGTCCTCAGAATCACAATTCAAACAAATCATTCGTTATATTTTTCCCTACTTACAAGGATTCTGTCCCCAGAATCGAAGACACGGATTAAACAAATAACTCAGGGTAATCTTTCATCATTTTCTCTTCGAGTTCCCACGTAGCTTCTTCAGCGTTGTGGTTCCTCCATATCACCTTCACAGAAGGTATCACTTTATTCCTGAGCACTTGTTCTTTCCTGTCTACTATCTGGATAGGAACCTCTTCATAAGATAAATCTTTCTCGAACTGCAACGGTTCATACTCGATCACATGCTTGTAGTCGGGTTTATATGGTCGTAACACCGAAATGTGAAAAACATTATGAATGTTTTCCAACTCTGGAGGTAGAGCTACCTCGTAAGCCACTTCTCCCACTCTTCGCAGCACTTCAAATGGTCCAATAAATCTCGGGCTTAGTTTTTCCTTCTTACCGAAACGAATTTTTCCCTTCCAGGGCGAAACTTTTAGGAATACAAAAGTTCCTACGTCAAATGCACGATCTTGTCTGTGTTGATCAGCATACTTTTTCTGTCTGTCTTGAGCTGCTACCAACCTTGTTCTGATGAGTTTGATAACTTCAGCAGTTTGTTGTACCAGTTCTGGTCCTAACAGTTGGCGTTCACCGACTTCATCCCAGCACAGTGGAGTTCTGCACTTTCTGCCGTACAATAATTCGTAAGGTGGCATGCCGATGCTCGCGTGATAACTGTTGTTGTAAGCAAATTCCACCAATGGTAGTTGATCTTCCCAGCTTCCTTTAAAATCCATGACGCATGCTCTCAGCATATCCTCCAATGTCTGAATCGTTCTTTCGCTTTGGTCATCTGTTTGTGGATGATAAGCCGTACTCATTCGCAATTGAGTCCCCATGCATTCTTGTAGTCTCTTCCAGAAATTCGATGTAAACCGCGGATCTCTATCAGACACTATTGATACTGGCACCCCATGTCTCGAAACAATTTTCTTAATGTACAATCTTGCCAACTGATCAAGACTGAACCTAATCTTTATTGGTAAAAAGTGCGTTGACTTCGTCAGTCTGTCCACTATCACCCAAATCGTATCGCATCCTCTCTGAGTAGTTGGAAGACCCACCACAAAATCCATCGTGATGTGTTCCCACTTCCATTCTGGTATTTTCAACGGTTGAAGTAACCCGCTGGGTCTTTGATGTTCGGCCTTTACTCTCTGACATGTTAAGCACTTCGCTACACATTCTGCGACGTCCCTTTTCATATTTGGCCACCAAAAATATCTGCGCAAATCTTGATACATTTTCGTGCTCCCTGGATGAATTGAATATTTTGAGCTATGAGCTTCGATCAAAATTTTTTCTTTCAGTTCTGGTGCTGCTGGAACCCAGATCCTTCCCTCAAACCGTAGTAACCCTTCGGTGTCGATCTTGTATTTTACATCACCGCCTTCAATCAAATTCTCTTTGATTTTCGCACACTCTTCGTCTTGTAGTTGGGCACTCTTCACTTTGTCCATTAAAGTTGGACCAGCTTCTATCTGAAATAATTGTTCGTCAGATTCCTTTGGAAATTTGATCTCCGACTCCAGTTTTGTCATTGCTGAAATGAGCTCCTCCTGAGTTGTAATCAGCATCAACTTCTCCCTACCTTTCCTGCTTAAAGCATCAGCTACCACATTCGCTTTGCCCGGATGATAAAAGATCTCACAATCGTAATCTTTTATCAGTTCCATCCACCTTCTCTGACGCAGGTTCAAATCTTTCTGAGTGAAAATATACTTCAGACTTTTGTGGTCTGTGTAGATCTCACATTTCTCTCCATAAAGATAGTGTCTCCATATCTTCAGAGCAAACACAACTGCAGCCAATTCCAAATCATGAGTCGGATACCCTTTCTCATAATCTTTCAATTGTCTTGATGTATACATAATAACTTTGCCATTCTGCATAAAAACACAACCCAACCCTTTGTGTGAGGCATCACTATACACCCCAAAATTTCCTGTATTGTCTGGTAACGTCAACACAGGTGCTACACTTAGCTTCTTCTTCAAATCTTGAAAACTTTCTTCACATTTCTCCGTCCACACGAATTTTACAGCTTTCCTTGTCAAATTTGTTAACAGAGTGACTATCTTAGAAAAATCTTGAATAAATCTTCTATAATAACCAGCCAATCCCAAGAAACTCCTTACTTCTGACGGTGTTCTTGGTTGTTCCCAATTGATTACAGCTTCCACTTTCGATGGATCCACTGAAATCCCTTCCTTGTCAATAACATGACCCAAAATTTGTACACGATCGAGCCAAAATTCGCATTTAGAGAATTTCGCGTACAGCTTTTCCTTTCTTAGTGTCTCCAATGTCAAACGTAAGTATTCCACGTGTTCTTCTTGAGTTTTGGAATACACTAGAATGTCGTCGATGAATACCACTACAAACTTGTCTAAGAATGGTTTAAACACCATGTTCATCAAATCCATGAACGCAGCAGGTGCATTGGTTAAACCAAAAGACATCACCAAAAACTCGTAATGTCCATACCGAGTTCTGAATGTCGTTCGTGGTATATCCTCCTTCCTCACTTTCAACTGGTGATACCCACTTCTCAAATCAATTTTCGAAAAGTATTTAGCACCCTTCAACTGGTCAAACAAGTCATCTATTCTTGGCAACGGGTATTTGTTTTTAATAGTGACTTTGTTTAACTCCCTGTAATCAATGCAAAGACGCATTGACCCGTCCTTCTTCTTCAAGAATAAAATTGGCGCTCCCCACGGCGATACACTTGGTTGAATATATTTCTTGTCTAGCAGTTCTTGCAACTGTACCATCAGTTCCTTCATTTCTACCAGAGCCATTCTGTACGGAGCCTTTGATATCGGTACTGTTCCCGGCACTAAGTCGATCACGAATTCAATTTCTTTGTCCGGCGGAAGTCCTGGCAAATCTTCTGGAAACACGTCTTCGAATTCTCTCACTACCGGTATTTCTTCTAATTTCACACCTTTCTTCTGAGTATCGACTATGTATGCTAAATAGCCCACACAACCTTGACTCAACAACTTCTTGGCCTGCATAGTCGTCAGACATTTCATTTGTCTTGACGACTTGCTACCATAAAATACTACCTTTGACGGAGTCATAAGGTTTACATACTTCTTTTGGCAGTCAATTACTGCTCCATAATTGAACAACCAATCCATTCCCAAAATTACATCAAATTCCCCGAGTCTAATCGGAATCAAATCTACTAACAAGATATTCCCCTTAATGTTCACCCTACAGTTCTTGTAAACGAACCTAACAGGGATTATTTCTTTATTCGCAATTTCTATGTTCAAAGGAAAATTCAGTTCTTCTCTAGGCAATTCTAACCTCTTAGCAAATTCATCAGATATAAACGAGCAAGTAGCACCCGAATCAAATAATACATATGTATCAATATCATTGATTGGGATAATACCTGACACCACATCCTTTAATTGCAAAGCATCTTGCACAGTCATGTTGAAGGTTCTGGCTATGGGTTTGTTTGATGCTGCAGGTCCTGTAATAGCCCACGTACCTCCATTGTTACCTCCTCCATTGTTTCTGGTTGTCACTCCCTCCTTCTTCTTAGGACATTCACGAGCAAAGTGATCCTTAGATCCGCACGTGAAGCACACATTCTTCTATGATTGAGTGCAATTTGGGGCGATGTGACCCTCCTGGCCACATTTGTAGCAAACTCGTTTTCCCATCAAACACGCTCCCTTGTGAAACTTCCCACATGTCGCACACGCTTCAAACTTCTTATTCTGCTGGTTACCCTGCTGGTTTCCAGTACCCATACTTCCATTCCACTTTCTCTTCAAGTTGTTGTTGTTGTTGTTGTTGTTGTTGTTGTTGTTGTTATTGTTGTTTCCACCGCTACCACCTCCACTCTTCATCTCATTTTCATTCTTCTTCTTCTTTTGTTCCTGTTTAAATTTTGTTACCGCCTCGCCTCCACCTTCGGCGAGTACTGCTTTCTCCATTACTGCTGCAAATGTCTTCAACTGGAACAGGGAAACCCTACTGTACAGCCAGGGCTTCAGTCCCTGTTCAAACCTCTTCGCCTTGCGTTCGTCTGTGCTAACCTGATATGGCGCAAACCTCGCCAATTCGTTGAATTTTGTGGCATACTCGGATACCGACATCGTCCCTTGCTTCAGCTCCAGAAACTGTACTTCCAGTTAACTCTTTGAACTCTCCGGGAAATAGGTCTCGAAGAACAACTCCTTAAACCTATCCCAGGTCATCACTCATGGCCCTTCACGAGTTTTATTGGCATGCCACCAATAACTAGCTTCTGCTTTCAACATGAAAGTTGCGAAAGCCGTCTTCTGGTCATCCCCTACCCTAGCGACATCGAACACCTTCTCTATCTCCATAATCCAGGTTTGAGCTTCAACTGGATTCATGGACCCACGGAATTCAGGTGGTCCAACCGCCTTAAACTCCTTAAACGTTGTACCATGGTTTTGAGGTTGATTCTGCAATGCTCCTGTCAATAGTGTCACTAGTTGTTGAACGGGATTCATATCAACATTGTCGTTAGCTTCTTCGGTGGTTCTCTGTCGTGTTGGTTGACGTCTGGGAGGCATTTTCTGTTTAAAATAAAACATCTATTAGACCATTACTTAACTTCTTTAAGTATTTCTAATTAACTTGCCTCTACAAAAGAAATAACCACATAGCACATAACACTTTGAATAAAATAATAACTTTTATTTATTCATAAACTTTTTGAAAACATAACACAATAGCATCTCTGCTATCTACATCCTTTCCTGAACTACAAAAGTTTCAGGACAACACCATTATTATCATATCCCATGGTTACTTAACACTAGGGATTTACACATTATTTAATACATATTACGTGCATTACAGGCACACTTTCTACAATGATCTATTAAGATACTTCTTAGCCCTATCACGTTCTTCCTCCATGACTCGAAACATCGTTCTTCGATCTAACACAAATGATGGCAGCATCTCGAACTGAATCGGATATCCCATAACTCGATCTTGAGCTCGATTAATTGCGGTGTCGAATATTTTGACCATTTCTTCCATCTTCATCCTTTTTGCCTGTGAGCTCCTTACTGCTCTTCCAGTTCGTTGATAAGCTTCCTCGTATGCATCTTCAGCTCTTGCCCTCTTAGCCGCTTCTTCTCTCAGCCTGCTCTTCAGTTCAGCAACCATCTCGATCAATTGTTCCTTCTCTCCTTCAGTCTGTGTTAGTTTCTCCTCGGCGTTTGTCAGTCGTTCATCACGATCCTGGATCTCGCCGTCTTTTTGGGTAATTGTAGTCTGTTGTTCAGCTATTATCTCCTGCAACTCCTCCACTGTATCTTGTAGTTCCACGTTAAGGTCGTGCACTTCATCATATACACGGCCAGCTATCGAGTTAAGCGGAATCCTTTCCTCCTCATCCTCGTCATCCTCATCCTCCTGCGATAACTCAATGGGATCCTCCTCGTCTGTCTCCACATCATCATCCTCATCCTCAACTACTGTGACCAACGGGGCTGACTCCCGTGGCAATAGTTGTTCCCAAACTACCTGAACATCGCGAGGTTCCTCCTCTATAGGCATTTGAGGTCCCTCCTCCCTAGCCTGACTGGACTCTCCAACATTAGTTATCCTGACAACAAAGTTTTAAAGTTTTAATTAATAATCATTACTACTCGACACTCACGAGTACATAAACATAAACACATAAGCACATAAGTGTTTTATTACTTCTTTCTTAAAACTCGATAAGAGTTAACTCCACTATCTTTTCAAAAGGTTACTTCCTAAGGCTTTTCCCCCACCTAAGGTTCATAACCTAAAGCTTTGATACCAACCTGTGACACCCCAAAATCCTGGTACTCCATTTCCTCAAGATTTGGTGTTCACGTAATCAAAACATTCATTTCTAACTACCCAATTATAATAAAATTGAATAAATAAAACCTGCCCATACATGATTAAATTTAAATAAATCTCCCAGGTTATCTAACCTTTATAAACATTCATTCATTCATGCGGAATAATTAAAATAACATTCATTACAATCTTTAAACAAGTCTGAAAATAAACTATTCAATCTATTACAGGTCTTCAACATTGTTTCATCTTTCCTTTCCTTTTACTGGTGCTAGGTACATCACCAGTTTCAACCTTAGCTGTAAGAAAGTTTACAGGCAAGAGTGAGCAAACAAAGCCCACTTGAAATAATAATAGATAAATCATTCAACTTTACATCATTTGCCAATATTAGGTTTAATAGAACTGAACAATAAATTCTATTACTTTCTGAAAACTTTAATCAATTACTGAGGGTCTAATGACCACGAATCATGTCCACAGTTATAAGTAATCTTTTAACCTAAACTTTAACAGTCATAAGACTGTAAGGACTTCATGTACTTAGGGGGATCAACCCTTCGTACAATGTATTGTGCACAACCATTTCAACGCTAAGCGTAAACCTCTATTAAAAGAGTTGTTCATCTCAGTATTTAGAATACAAGTCCGCACCAAAGTAAGTTTGGTTTGGATAAGCTTTCAAGGAAATTTGGAATTTAACGAACATCAACTAAGGAGTAGTTGAATAAGACCAATAACACTATACTATAGAATAATAGTGATTGAATCAATCATAGTAAACTAAAGTCATGCATTAGGAATAATCTAATAGCATACAATTTGAATAACTATAGCATACCTTGCTTGAACAATACTAAGCCAAGGTTAATTAGAATTGAATACTAAACATGCATAGCAATTTATTTATGCATGCTAAACAACAAGTGTAATACAAGAATAATTTGTTCAACATCAAACCAAAGTTTAGACAGCTTGCATCATTATAAGGTAATCGAATTGAAAACAATAATTAGTTCAATAAGATAAAGGATTAGAAATCTTGCATCGTCATGAGTAACTAAATACAATGACCTACTCAATAATAGACAATCTCGCTCTACGAAAATGTAGAGGTAGCAACTTGCAACAATTGTAATTGAATTTGAAAACAATAATGTACCAAATGAATTTAAACTCGCACAATGAAGTTTTGAGTTAGAGAACTTGCCTTGTTCGTAGGCTAAACCGAATCAATTTGAATCACAATATCCTATATACATATGTCATTGTGACATAGTTAGTCATTAACACATAACTAATACATTCATCGTGTAGGTTAAACAATCACTACTCACGTTCACCAAAGGTCCTACACATATCATATGTATTGACAATACACATTAGTTATAGTAACATTAGATTCATATAGCTTACTAACAAAATCGTATCTTTTCATGAACATCACTATTTAGCTTTATTACAACTACTTAAGTGATCATGCCATTGCACTATATACACATTAACAACTTGATGCAACATCCTATTACATGTCTAACATGTTATCATTAGGTTATACTAATACACAAAGGATTGCACTTGCATCTGCGCATTCCGACGCCTTCCGATGGCCTCCAAATACACAACAGTCCTAAAGATAGCCGTTTTGACCCTTCATAACGATTTCAAATTGAAACACTTAAAGAATAAAAGTTATAGGCCTATTCGTCCTCGTTCCGAATCATCTTGAATCGCATCAATTAGAGTTCGTATGAAAACGTTATACTCATTTTAGTAAACTACGTCCGGTCAGTTTTTTTTTCAAAATTTTGGCTTGACAGAACACCCCCCCCCGCCGGGGCGGGGGTTTTTGCACTAGGGGGCCCGCCGGGGTGGGGGTCACTGCTGCGATTATGCGATTTTAGCTTTAAAACACTACGAAAAGCCAAATTAGGCCTCCAAAATCCTTTCTAACAACCATACCAAACTACCCAATGAGTAAATAGGTTTACATAAACATAATCTAATACTTTCTAACGCGTTTCTAGTCATCTAAACAACATAAACATCAAATTTACAACACCCGATTTTAATGTTTTTGGCAAAACTCCATTGTTGACAATTTTTAATGAAAATCAACACTGTGATTTTGTTTTTCAATAAAAACAGAAATTTCAAAACATCATAGTTATGATTATACATACTTTATCAATTTTCATAATCAATTTATCAATTGAACAACTACTTAAACCTTAATTTCTATTGTAAACTAAGCCATGTTCATATATATTCATATAAACTCACTGTAATATGGGTTTCTTCACAAATTACATACATACATGAATTAATTGACTATTCCTATATATAACTTATGAAAAATAATTTTTATAACAAATAATTTAACATACAAAACCATATACCACACACAATTTATCCTTCACAAAAATTTTTCAGAGAATTTTTTTGGAAGAGAAGACAACTAAAACTTTTGAAAAATAAAAGGGTTTAGATGATACCTTGTATCCTAGAAGATGATAACTTTGTTTAAGAAGATGATAACAAGACTTCTTTTCCCTCAATTCTTGTCACAATTTCTCTAGGATTATCTCAATTTTTCTCTGTATTCTTCTTCTTCTCCTCTCTTCTTCTTCTGAGTCTTTCTCCTAACTCTATTCTAACTTACGTACTAACAAAAAGATATAACGCATACTAATAATAATATAGGTATTAAGTATATAATATTAATATATGTATAACTGACATCAGTTATCTAACTTTTTAAAAATCAAAAGCCCTAAGGCTTGTTTGGCTAACATAATAAAAATAACTCATTAACTCTTACACCTTGTTTGGTAAACCTAATTAAAATAAATCAATTAATCCTCATACCTTGATTGGTAAAACACCATTAAATTAAAGACTTAATATGCATTAAAACTTGTTTGGCCAAAACTAAATTAAAGTCCTTTAATTTATTTTAATAACTCCTTTATAGCAAGGTTATTAGTCACACTTTATTTAATTAAATAAATAAATTATTAATCCATTAAATTACTTTAATCACATAAATAATTATAATTTCTTTTACAATTATAACTTCATTTAATCAACTAATATTTTAAACTACAATTTCTCATTTAAAATATTATTATTTATTTAAAATCATTATAAGCTCTCTAGCTTATTAAATTAATAATTATTATAAAATCTCATAACAACTAATTTATTTAGCTCCTTAATTAATTACACAACAAATAATTAATTAAATCACATCAATTCAAATTGCCATATAATTAAATAAATATTTAATATTGCCAATAAATATTTAATATTTACCATTTAATTATTTATCTGATTATTTATTCAACAAATAATTAAATACACCACATCACTCAAATTGAACAATTAATTATTCAATCAATAAACCTATCCATTAAATATTTATATAAATCAATAAATATTTATTATAACACTTTAAAATTATAGAATGTTACAAATACATTAGTTATGCATCTTGTTTGGTTAGGATGTAGATATGAAATCCATGGAGCATTCCATGTGATTTGGCTTAGAGAACATTAGTAACGAAGTTGTGGCAAATTTTACGGAAATAGACGTTAAACGTCAAAAACGTAGAAATTTCGGATTGGTAGTCGAAAGTTGCCATGAGACTTGAAAATATTGGTTTTCAATGTCAACACGTGAGATAGGGTGATTAAGAGTTATGGGTTCGAGAATTGTCGAATTCCGACTTAGAACGAAGAAAACGAGCATTGAACGCTCATTAACGTTTACGAACGTATATAAAATGAACTCAATAGTGAATTTTGTGTTAACGAATTCGAAAGTGTCGAATTCTAATATGAACGCGTAGAGTATGTCATTTATGACGTGTAGGCTTTTGAACGGACCAAATCGGGCTTATAACGAAGAAGTTATGGCCCCGGGAATTTCACATAGATTTTCAAAATGGCTGAGAATCTGGTGCTGAGGTCTGGCGCCGCGGCGCCAGACGTAGTGTAAAAAGGCCGCGCCGCAGTGCCAGTTGTGGCCGGGGAAAAATAAAAAGGTCTGGAGTCTCGCGCCGCAGCGCGAGAGTTTGTACATGGACTCGCGCCGCAGCGCCAAGTCCAGGCAAAACCTCTGGAGAGTGGCGCCGCAGCGCCACTAGAATGCTACTGATGTCGCGCCGCAGCGCGAGTTCTGGGCTTTTGATAGTAACTTAGGTTTTGAACTTCAGTTATTTAGAGACCTATCTAAGTTGAGTTTATATACTCAATGAATGTACTAAGACTAATCCTATACTACCTATACAAAGGTATAGGGTATGAAACATAGGAATGTAATGCATATAAACAAGATATGTACAATGAACAAAGTTGGTACTTTATCAACGATGTTGAGTCCGGTTAACAAACGGGGACGAAGGGTAATAAGTCGTGTTGACGTTAATAAAGATATTAAGTTAATACAGACATAGAAGAGAAAAAAACTTATAGGAACAATGTGAATAGTTGTTTGATAACTAATTACAGTGTGCTATATGAATATATCATGTAGATTCTGTAAAGGCTGTGGTCAGTCGAGTAAGTTATTTGAAGACGCTGAAAGGCAAGTTTTCTTAACGCTTGTCTAACTTCCATGTATCGCCGTGGGGAGCGCCGGTGTTATTCGTTAAAAAGGACTGATCGATGCGGCTCTGCATTGACTAAAGAGAACTGAATAAGGTCACGATTAAGAACAGATATCCATTACCGAGGATCGACGACTTGTTTGATCAATTGAAAGGAGCAAGATACTTTTCCAAGAAAGACTTGAGAAGCGGTTATCATCAACTGAAGGTGACGCCAGAGGATATACCGAAGACAGCGTTTAGAACGCGATATGGTCACTACGAATTTTTAGTAATGTCGTTTGGTCTAACGAATGCTCCTGCAGCATTTATGTGACTAATGAATGGTGTGTTCAAGCCGTTTTTGGACAAATTCGTGGTGGTATTTATAAACGACATTTTGGTATATTCCAAAACCAAAGAAGAACACGAAGAACATTTGAGGTTAACGTTGGAAGTATTGAGAAGGGAGAAGTTTTACGCTAAATTTTTGAAATGCGAATTTTGGATTGAACGAGTACAATTTCTTGGGCACGTGATCGATAAAAACGAAATTTCGGTAGATCCATCTAAAGTCAAAGCCGTGATTAACTGGATCAGCCGAGAACGCCGTCGGAAGTAAGAAGTTTTCTTGAATTGGCGGAATATTATTGAAGGTTCATACAAGACTTTTCCAAGATCACAACTCCGTTAACGAATTTAACTCGAAAAGCTGTGAAATTTGTTTGGACGGATAAGTGTGAGGAAAGTTTTCAAGAATTGAAGAAGAGGCTGAGTATGGCGCCTGTGTTATCTCTTCCGGATGATACAAAAAATTTTGTTGTTTATAGTGATGCGTCGCATAAAGGACTTGGTTGTGTGCTGATGCAAAACGGTAAGGTCATTGCGTATGCATCACGACAATTGAAGGATTACGAGAAGGGATATCCGACCCATGACTTAGAGTTAGCCGCAGTTGTTTTTGCTTTGAAAATTTGGAGGCACTACCTCTACGGGGAGAAGTGTGAAATATATACGGACCATAAGAGTCTGAAATATATTTTCACACAGAAGGATTTGAATATGCGTCAAAGAAGATGGTTGGAATTAATTAAGGATTACGACTGTGAGATTTTATACCATCCGAGTAAAGCAAATATAGTTGTCGACGCCTTAAGTAGAAAGGGTCGTGAGAAATTGACGATGTTGACTGCTCAGGAGGAGCTAATTGCAGAAATGGAGAAACTAGAGTTGGAAGTGAAGTATCCTATGGAGATTGATGGGAAAATATTTCAGATGCAATCTGGTACAACCCTACTGGATAAAGTTAAGGAGGCTCAGCTTCAGGACGAAGAATGTAAAAAGGTGACAAAGAAACCGAACCGAGATTTATGATGGATAAGGAAGGAATACTGAGATTTGAGAGTAGAATTTGGGTACCGCCAGTACAAGAGATTAAGGAAGATATTTTGAGCGAGGCTCATAGTTCACGATATTCGATTCACCCTGGTAGTACCAAGATGTATCAAGATCTTCGACAACATTTCTAGTGGCCAAATTTGAAACGTGATGTTGCAGAATGTGTTGCAAAGTGTCTGACGTGTCAGAAAGTGAAAGCGGAACATCAGAGACCAAGTGGATTGCTACAACCGTTAGAGATCTCAGAATGGAAATGGGAACATATTACAATGGACTTCGTGGTTGGCCTTCCGACGACTCAGAAAGGCTACGACGCAGTATGGGTTATCGTTGACCGTCTGACGAAATCTGCACACTTCCTTCAGATCAAAATAAGATTCAAATTAGATCAGTTGGCGAGGCTATACGTAAAAGAGATTGTTTCGAGGCACGGAGTTCCGGTATCAATTGTTTCAGATAGGGATCCGCGCTTCACATCAAATTTCTGCAAACATCTTCAAGAATGCATGGGTACGCAATTGCGAATGAGTACAACTTATCACCCTCAAACAGACGGACAGAGCGAACGAACAATTCAAATGTTAGAAGATATGCTAAGAGCCTGTGTGATGGACTTCAAAGGAAATTGGGATGATCACCTACCGTTAGTAGAGTTCGGCTACAACAACAGTTACCACGCTAGTATTGGCATGCCGCCTTACGAAGCGTTATGCGGCAGAAAGTGCAGAACTCCGCTTTACTGTGATGAAGTTGGTGAAAGACAATTGCTAGGGCCAGAATTGGTACAGCAGACGGCAGAAATAGTCAAAGTGATCCGAGCACGACTGGTAGCTGCTCAAGATCGACAGAAGAAATACGCTGATCCACATCGTAAAAATATCGAGTTTGAATCAGGTAGTTATGTTTTCTTGAAGGTCTCTCCCTGGAAGGGGAAGATCAGGTTCGGAAAGAAAGGAAAATTGAGCCCAAGATTCATTGGACCCTTTAAAGTATTGAGAAGAATCGGTGAAGTCGCATATAAGGTAGCCTTACCTCCATCACTTGAGAATGTCCACAACGTCTTCCATGTTTCTGTGTTACGACCCTACAAGGCCGATTACAAGCATGTAATTGAATATGAACCCCTACATTTTGAAAAAGACTTATCTTACGAAGAAATTCCTGTTCAAATTGTCGACAGAAAAGAACAAGTTCTCAGAAATAAAGTTATACCTTCTGTTAAGGTAATTTGGAGGAACCACATCGCTGAAGAAGCTATGTGGGAACTCGAAGAGAATCTGACGAAGAACTACCCTCATTTATTTACTTAATTATGTGTAAGCGATTCTAGGGACATAATCTTTGTAAGGGGAGAGAATGTAACGGGTCAAAATTTATTGAGTCGTGATTCTGGGGACAGAATCCTTTTAAGGGGGGAAAGATGTGACGAACGAAAATTTTGTAATTTAATTTTAATATTTATTGAATTAAATAAATATTTTCGATGATTTAATTATTAGATAAATAATTAATTGATGCAATTGTGGAAGATTAATTTAATTATATGTGTACATTTATTAAATTAATGTGGAGAATAATTATTAGTTCAAGTATGTATTTATGTAAGCTTATTGAATTAAATGAAATATTTAATAAGCATAATGTTATTTTAATTAATTTAATTATTAATTAGAGAGTTAATAATTTGACATTATTTATTAATGAGAAATTTAATTATGTGACTATGTGAATTTATGAGAATTTATTATATTTTTATTTAAAATTAATTAAATAAGATATTGATTTATTTTATAAAGGAGCGTGACATTAATTACACTATATGATAAAGCTTTATTAAATTAAATGAGTTTAAGCCTTCTTAAGGCTAGCCAAACATGGCCTTAGTGGGAGTTGATTGTAGTTACCCATGATGGGTAACTGACCTCCATAACGCGCGTCAGTTTCTTCATTTATACGTACTCTCCTTTCCTTTTCTTTTTATTATTATTGGCTAAGTCTAGAGATACAGAGAGAGAGATTGAGAAATTCAAGAGAGAGTTCAGAGGATTTTGTGATAACTCAATGATTGAAGAAAGAATCTAAGCCTACATATATATACTTTATTCTCAGGGTAATCTCTCCTTCCCAAATTCTAAATTTCACGTATTCAAGTTTTGATAAAAATGGCTTTCACAGTTTTCTGTAAAGTCTCTGATGGGAAATTGTAAGGCTTATGTGTATATATAGGTTAAGATGTTATCAAATCGTATTTAATTATATATATTTTGTAAACCATAACAGCAGTTTCATGAAAATACGTAGTATATAATTTCTACAAAATTACAGAGTTTGGGTTAAGGCCATATGGCCTTATACGTGATATTTCATGTGTTGATCATATATTATCTTTAAATTTTACACTCGTATATTATTATGCATGTTGATATGAAGAGACCAAAGTTTAAATGAAAGGATTCGGTGTTATAACGAATTCGTAGTGTCAATTTTCATGTTTTATTTTCAAAACCTTCATGAACACCAAGAACAGTGGAAGTAAATGTGTTGATTTTGCAAATTATGTGTTGTAACTTGTTAAAAATCATGCTAGATGGGTTAAGTAATGATTATATATGTATTACAATGATTGGGTAAGTCTAAATTCGTGTAAAAATAACTAATTGGAAGTTATGACCATATTCATGTATAATTTTACCTGTGATTAATTTTTGGCCTAATTTAGCCTTGTTATGTTCGCGAACTGCAGAACTCCAGAAACTGCAGAAAATGAGCCTAGGGGCGTTACCAAACTAAATTACCCCGCCCCGGCGGTCAAAAGAATAAAAAAATAAATAAACAAAATAAAAATAAAAATAAATATTTGATGAAAATTATTATTAAAATATTTATAAAATAAATTAAATATTTTAATTGAGATATTTATGGAATAAAATAAATATTTGATGAAAATTATTATTAAAATATTTATAAAATAAATTAAATATTTTAATTGAGATATTATGGAATAAAATAAATCTTCGAAGAAAATTATTATTAAAACATTTATAAAATAAATTAAATATTTTAATTGAGATATTTGTGGAATAAAATAAATATTCGATGAAAATTATTATTAAATTTTTTATAAAATAAAGTAAATATTTTAATTGAGATATTTATGGAATAAAATAAATATTCGATGGAAATTATTATGAAATAATTTATTCGAGTGTAATAATAATAAGAGAATGAAAATATTCTAATTTAATTAAGTAATTAAATTAGAAGGGTAATGATTTGTTAAATAAAGTGGAGTTTATATTAAATAATTAAGTGAAAATGTAACTAATTAATGTCGTGAATACATATGGTATGTGTGTAGGATTTGTGCTGAGCGGAAGTAGTAATCGTTTAGCCTACGCACGAGTCAAGTTTCCTACCCCTACTTATTATCATTGTTCAAGTTTATTATTTACCTTGCGTAAATTCTCATTACAATTATTCAAGTTCGAATTGTTATATTAAAGATTGATTATCCTTTCAAAGTATGAATTTGTTATACAAAATTTGTTCTATTGTATACTTCTTGAGATTATTATTCAAATTGAATATCATTATTGTTGAATCTTGTTAGACTAGTGAACCTTATTGATCCGACTAGTCCATAGTTGATGAACGTTCTACATTTCAGAACCCTTATTGAATTATCCAAACTAAATTTCCTTTGGTGCGGACTCGAATGTCAAACTGAGATGAACAACCCTGCAAAGGGATTTACATATGCGTTAGCGTTAAGATATTGTGTACAGTATGGTACTAAGGGTTGATCCCCCTAAGTACGAGTAGAAAGGTCCATAGTCTTATGACTGTTAAAGGTTTCAAGTATAACCCTTGATAACCTAGGACATAGTTCAAGGTCTTATGACCCTCAGAAATCTTCTGATTCTTGTTATTCATTCTTGATTTAAAAGTTGAACTTTTATTTCAGAAGTCTTTGATTCACTCGAATGTTATTATACATTATTATTTTATTATTTTACTTGTGGGCAATAGTGTTCACTCTTGCTTAATAATAACATTGCAGTTAAGAACGAAAGAACCGGCGAGCCTTCTACTAGTAAAGGCAAGGGCAAGGTTAACAAATGTTGAAGACTTGTTGTATTATATGATGATGTTGTTTAAGACTTATTGTTTATATTTCCGCACAGATGTTTAAGGTTAGTTTAACCTGAGATTGTATCATTATTCGGATGTTGTAACCCTTAAAGGGAAGATTTTATCTTATCTATTGCATGGCTTGCATTTATTATGGGTAGTTAGACAGATGATATTTGTACAGTGAACACAAAATTCCGTGGAATTGAAGTACTCGGATTTGGGGGTGTCACAACATATGTTGTAAGTTTTGATATAAATATATACCAACTGTGACTCATGTGCCAACCTTGGATAGTACGTCACAATGACACCTTACATAAAGGTACAATCAATAATTATTTTAGAAATTAAAATCATTGGGAAGTGCTCAAGGAAACCTTCGTACATGGGAGGCCATGCGTCTAGGTTATGATAGATATCACATGCCCACAGAATTATCCTTGGTTGACCCAATAGACCCCACAGAAAAACGAGAAGATTACTATCATATTCTTTCCAATGGTGAGTCTTTTCTTGACATATCATTATCTCCACCGTCTCCAATTGAGAATTATACTTCTACCAAACTCCAAGATCATATAGGTAGTGCTTGTAGATATACTCAGTAAGTGGATGTCCACAACCCTGTCTTATGATGACACGAGGTTGTATGTCATTAGACATCTTGTATGATAGTGGCGAAACACCCTTCCAAAGTTGGGTTCGCCTCACCCTATTTGAATCACCAAATATAACTACTAAATGATGTATAAAATACAACACACTTTTCTATACTGTTCAGGAAGAACCTCCACAGCTAGAGACCACCGTTCTATCCCCCTTTTATTCTTGCTCGACCCAGCTACACTCGTATTACCTGAAAGGAATTGTGAAGCAAAAGGGTGAGCACAACTAGCTCAGTAAAGAATATTATGACTAAAGATAAATAAATTATCAATAGTCTTCGTCAGTAATAAATCAGAGATTTAGAACATATGGTAGATGATAAAACTTTTTAACCATAGTTGCAGCGGAACGAGCAATCCATTAGAAGAGTCAAATAGACTATAAAGTTTATTATCTTCTCAATGTTAAAAGTCCACCAACAATATTTTATCCATGTAACATCAATCAACAGTTCCTGACCACAATCATGTGAATCTCATAATCATAATTATGGTTCTAAATTCCTCTTCGCACCCAAGACGAATATAATTTTCATCACATATATTTACTTGAAACATCAAAGATCATGGTTATACCAAATCACAGTTCTTGTTCATAATCATACTAATAAATTCATCTTTACACTACGGGCCAAAGATATTCATCAACAGTTCATCTTTGCACTACAGGCCAAAGATATACAATAACTAGTCATCTTTGCACTACGGGCCAAAGATATTCAACAACAGGTCAACTTTGCACTATAGGCCAAAGATATTCAATAACAGGTCATCTTTGCACTACATGCCAAAAATATTAATATCTCAAAGAATATATAATCATTTCAAAATTTATATAAACAATAATTATAACCATGTTGATCAATTCACCTTTACACTTAAGCTAAAGATATTCAATTATAAATTCAATGGTCATGATCATACCAGTCAACAATTCAACTTTACACTACTGGCTAAAGAGAACCCATAGTCACAATCATATCAATAATCTACACATCTTTACACTCAAGTGAAAGAGAAGTTTCATTAGGGTTATAAAAATGTTATATATGATAATAAAAATAATACGATCAAAACATGGATTTAATTTTAAGAGAAATATTCAAAAATCAACGATAATTTGGTCAGAAAAAGAAACCAAGTTTGTTGTGAATAGTACCCCGTGAATACTAACTCTTAAATAGTAACTCGTGAATAGTAACTCATGAATAGTAACTTATGAATAGTACCACTTATTCGTACATAGTACTGTATACGTAAATAATGTCATACACATAAATAGTGTCATATACATGAATAGTGCCGTATACGTAAATAGTGCCGTATACGTGAATAGTAACCCCGACACAAAAAGGTAGAAATTCCACAATAATATTCATATCAATATTTCGGCATAATGATATTAGAAGAAATAATATCATTTACAAAGAAAATAGCATCCCTTATCATCCCTTACAATCCCTTACCATAATAATGACAATATCTCTTACCTCAAAAGAACAGTATTTATGACTGGAATATCGGATATAACGCTGAAGGAAACTTGCACCGTATAGCAACACTCAAAGTATCAAAATATTCACAAGAATACGCTCGATAATATAGAGAGAGAAAACTTCAGTTTCTGGTGTGTTTTTCAATTCTAACCTATGCACCCTATTTATAGGAAAATGCTTAGAACACCAAAGAAAAAAATTTAATAAAATATTATATTTATATAAAAATCATACGCACCATTAGAAATTTGATTCCAGCACATTTACTGCCCCCACCAAAATGAAAAAAAAACGTTTTTCTTTAAAAAAATATTTAAAACTTCAAAAATTAATTATTTCGGAACTTTAATAATTCATAATAAATAGCCATTTTATCAGAAAAATTTGAATCTTATGTCCTTCCATAGGAAATTCAATTCTCTACAACTTTGTAAGTTTAAGTTTTCCTAAATTCCAAACAGAAATTGACCGAAATTCACATACGGACGATTTTGCAGGCTATAATCAAATTTCAGTCAAAAATAGGGTCCACCAACACAAAAAATATGTGTTAAACATTTTTTGTAACAAAAACACGCTTCCTCCTCATTTATTCATATATCATGTATTCATTGTAAAAATATCACCATTATTATATTATTATAATATAATAATATATTTTATCAGAAAAGATAAAATATCAATTTTTAATAATTATCACTTTAAAAATTTTCTCCATCTATATCCACATAAAATGAATATTTTCCTTATCATATAAATCAATAATTAACTACTCACAAATAATATTACAGAATCACAATAATGACAACCAGGTCGTTCCTAGGAAAGAGGGGGCTTTCCAATAAGAATTTTTCCTTACTGGCGCACAATTAGGTGACCAAACCTCTCCTTAGACAAAACTTTCTAGACATTGCCAATAATGCTATCTAATAATATTATTAAAATAATTTGAATTATTGATCTGATAATAAAAAATATTGTCTAGTGACAATTATTGAAACAACAATAATATAAAATATCAACGTAGCAATTATTGAATCAATAAAATAAAATATTGAACATTAATTACTGTAACAATTATTGAGTAGTGCCTTCTTACGTAAGAATCAATAATTGTGCAATACCGTGTGCTACTGTGCAACACCGCGTATTACTTTACTTTAACCACCGGGTATTCCAACAGTGTTAACGGTAACAACTACGCCGCTATTTATAAAAACTCATACTTGACGTTTTCTTCATCCGATCGCTTTCCATTATGGGGCCCACAAAAGGCGGCGCCGTCGTACGAATATTCCCCGACAGGAAGAATATTACATGACCAAACGAATATTCCCGACAACAATGAGTATTTTATAACCACTTATTTAAAATATTTACATATATCACCCTTAACTTTAACCTTTTATCAATTTAACCATTTACTGAATAGAAAAAAATTGAATACTTTTATTTCATAAAATTCGGGGTCTTACAATCTCCCCTCCTTATGAAATTTCGCCCTCGAAATTTACGTACCTGGTATATCAAAGAGTTGAGAATACCTTCCTTTCTTTTCAAATTCTATCTTCCATGTCATCACAATTTCTCCATTGCTCATCTCCTGTATTTCAGATATCATTCTAGAATACAGCTTTAAAACAAAGATTAATTGACATATCACAATTTATCAACTTAAGTAAGAAAATTCAGCTTAGGTAGGACACACACTAGCAAAAGATATTACTCGTCTCTCCCTTCCTAGTTCTAATTTCGGATCTCTGCCAGAGATCATATCCCTAAGCTCTGATACCAAATGTAAGGACCCCAAAATAGGTCCAAGCCAACCAACCTATTCTGAGTCGCCAAAAACATGGTACAAAAAACAACTACAACTTTATTACTACAATTGTCGTGCAAAATACAACAACACATATGTTGTAAGTTTTGATATAAAAATATACCAACTATGACTCATGTGCCAACCTTGGATAGTACGTCACAATGACACCTTACATAAAGGTACATTCAATAATTGTTTTAGAAATTAAAATCTTTGGGAAGTGCTTAAGGAAACCTTCGTACATGGGAGGCCACGCGTCTAGGTTATGATAGATATCACATGCCCACAGAATTATCCTTGGTTGACCCAATAGATCCCAAAGAAAAACGAAAAGATTACTATCATATTCTTTCCAATGGTGAGTCTTCTCTTGACATATCATTATCTCCACCGTTTCTAATTGAGAATTATATTTCAACCAAACTCTAAGATCATATAGGTAGTGCTTGTTGATATACTCAGCAAGTTGATGTCCACAACCCTGTCTTATGATGACACGAGGTTGTATGTCATTAGACATCTTGTATGATAGTGGCAAAACACTCTTCCAAAGTTGGGTTCGCCTCACCATATTTGATTTACCAAATATAATTACTAAATGATGTATAAAATATAACACACTTTTTTATACTGTTTAGGAATAACCTCCATAGCTAGAGACCACCGTTCTATTCCCCTGTTACCTCCGCTCGACCCAGCTACACTCGTATTACCTGAAAGGAATTGTGAAGCAAAAGGGTGAGCAAAACTAGCTCAGTAAAGAATATTATGACTAAAGATAAATAAATTATCAATAGTCTTCGTCAGTAATAAATAAGAGATTTAGAACATATGGTAGATGATAAAATTTTTTAACCATAGTTACAGCGGAACGAGCAATCCATTAGAAGAGTCAAATAGACTATAAAGTCTATTATCTTCTCCATGTTAAAAGTCCAACAACAATATTTTATCCCTGTAACATCAATCAACAGTTCCTGACCACAATCATGTGAATAACTCATAATCATAATTATGGTTCTAAATTCCTCTTCGTACCCAGGACGAATATAATTTTCATCACCTGTCTTTACCTGAAACATCAAAGATCATGGTTATACCAAATCACAGTTCCTGTTCATAATCATACTAATAAATTCATCTTTGCACTACGGGCCAAATATATTCATCAACAGTTCATCTCTGCACTACAGGCCAAAGATATTCAACAATAAGTCATCTTTGCACTACGGGCCAAAGATATTCAACAACAGGTCAACTTTGCATTATAGGCCAAAGATATTCAACAACATGCCATCTTTGCACTACATGCCAAAGATATTAATATCTCAAAGAAATATATAATCATTTCAGAATTTATATAAACAATAATTATAACCATGTTGATCAATTCACCTTTACACTTAAGCTAAAGATATTCAATTATAAATTCAATGGTCATGATCATACCAGTCAACAATTTAACTTTGCACTAATGGCCAAAGAGAACTCATAGTCACGATCATACCAATAATCTACACATCTTTACACTCAAGTGAAAGAGAAGTTTCATCAGGGTTATAAAAATGTTATATATGATAATACAAACAATACGATCAAAACATGGATTTAATTTTAAGAGCAATATTCATATATCAACGATAATTTGGTCAGAAAAAGAAATCAAGTTTGTCGTGAATAGTACCCCGTGAATACTAACTCGTAAATAGTAACTCGTGAATAGCAACTCATGAATAGTAACTCATGAATAGTAACTCGTGAATAGTACCACTTATTCGTACATAGTACCGTATACGTAAATAATGTCATATACATATATAGTGCCATATATATGAATAGTGTCGTATACGTGAATAGTAATCCCGACACAAAAAGGTAGAAATTCCACAATAATATTCATATCAATATTTCGGTATAATGATATTAGAAGAAATAATATCATTTACGAAGAAAATAGCATCCCTTATCATCCCTTACAATCCCTTACCATAATAATGACAATATCCCTTACCTCAAAAGAACAGTATTTTTGACTAGAATATCGGATATAACGCTGAAGGGAACTTGCACCGTATAGCAACACTCAAATTATCAAAATACTCACAAGAATACGCTCGATAATATAGCGAGAGAAAACTTCAGTTTCTGGTATGTTTTTTAATTCTAAACTAAGCACTCTATTTATAGGAAATGCTTAGAACACCAAAGTAGAAAATTTAATAAATTATTATATTTATATAAAAATCATACGCATCATTAGAAATTTGATTCCAGCACATTTACTACCCCACCAAAATGAAAAAAAAAATTTCTTTAAAAAAATATTTGAAACTTCAAAAATCAATTATTCCGGAACTTCAATAATTCATAATAAATATCCATTTATTAGAAAAATTCGAATCTTATGTCCTTCCATAGAAAATTCAATTATCTACAACTTTGTAAGTTTAAGTTTTTCCAAATTCCAAACAGAAATTGACCGAAATCCATATACGGACGATTTTACAGGCTATAATTAAATTTTAGTCAAAAATATGGTCCACCAACACACAAAACATGTGTTAAACAATTTTTGTAACAAAAACACGCTTCCTCATTTATTCATATATCACGCATTCATTCTAAAAATATCACCATTATTATATTATTATAATATAATAATATATTTTATCAGAAAAGATAAAATATCAATTTTCAACAATTATCACTTTAAAAAAGTTCTCCATCTATATTCACATAAAATGAATATTTTTCTTATCATTAAATCAATAATTAATTATTCACAAATAATATTACAGAATCACAATAAGAATTTCTCCTTACTGGCGCGCACTTAGGTGACCAAACCTCTCCTTAGACAAAACTTTCTAGACTGCCAATAATGCTATCTAATAATATTATTAAAATAATATGAATTATTGATCTGATAATGAAAAATAATGTGTAGTGACAATTATTGAAACAACAATAATATAAAATATCAACGTAGCAATTATTGAATTAATAAAATAAAATATTGAACATTAATTATTGTAACAATTATTGAGTAGTGCCTTCTTACGTAAGAATCAATAATTGTGCAATACCGTGTGCTACTGTGTAACACCGCGTATTACTTTACTTTAACCACCGGGTATTCCAACAGTGTTAACGGTAACTACGCCGTTATTTATAAAAACTCATACTTGACGTTTTCTTCATCCGATCGCTTTCCTTTATGGGGCCCACAAAAGGCTGCGCCGTCGTACGAATATTTCCCGACAGGAAGAATATTGCACGATCAAACGAATATTTCCCGACAACAATGAGTATTTTATAACCACTTACTTATTTAAAATATTTACATATATCACCCTTAACTTTAACCTTTTATCAATTTAACCATTTACTGAATAGAGAAAAATTGAATACTTTTATTTCATAA
The DNA here is from genome assembly GCA_016801055.1 of Panax notoginseng. NCBI lineage: Eukaryota > Viridiplantae > Streptophyta > Magnoliopsida > Apiales > Araliaceae > Panax > Panax notoginseng. The sequence continues at coordinate 158,193,998 of CM029014.1, forward strand.
AATTCGGGGTCTTGCAGAAGTTGCCGACGACGGGATTTTTAGTTGTCCCTTTCCGTTAATTGTTCTTTGGTGTTCTCATTTTAGGTGAGATTCGTTTGAAAAAATAAGTGAAAAATGTCCAACATGTATAATGTCGACGACGAACTATTAAGAGTCGCCAGTTGGTTTTTTTAAATGGTTGTACCAACACAATCGAGAAAAGGTTTGCACATTGACCCAATGGTGTGACACTGCTAAACGGGTCGATGAAACCGAGATTCATTAGGGTTCGAGGACTTGGTTATGCGGAGGGAAGGTGTTAGGCACCCCCCGACATCCGTGTTACCACGGTGACCGCCTCTTTTCAAGAAACTATTATCTGAATGTGTGTGTGTGGGTCAATGTGCTGTTATTTGGAAGTAGTGCGAGAACTCGTTCGCACCTATATACACAGGGTTTGAATTTATGTAAAAATTCAGTTTTAGTAGGATATAGCAATGATGTTTTATAAAAGAGGTTTTTCAAACCCTGATGCTCAATAGTAATTGAGATCTTTTGATACTTCCATTTTATTAAGTATCCAGCTTGATTGATTTTATTTTACAGATGCGAGGCATCCGTACGAAAATAATGCAAAAAATAATGTCGACACCCTCATGGGTATGGAAACCATCTGGGGTAATTCAGACATCGCAGAATAATTTACAAGCTGCTTACAGCTGAAAATGTCCATCACGGGAACCGAATCGATCCAATGGGCTGAATATGTGATCACATGATTCCTAGGCGCACACGATACCGCAATTTGTATGAAAGCAGTAAGCAGGTATATATATAGAAGCTGTGACGCCCCCAAAATAGGTATACAACACCCATTCTGAGTCGCCAAAATATATGGTACAGAAACAACTACATCTTTATTATTACAACACAAGAACTGTGAGTTTAAATACAAATATTGTCATTTAGACAATATCCACACTCAAATAAGTCCTCATTACAATTATTGATACATTATTTCACAAAAATGGTGAGGACTACTAAAGTAACTTCTAGAACCATCATTCCATACCCCGACTAGTACTCGCTACATTCTCGCCTCCTGAGAAAAATGGAACAAAAAGGAAAAGGGTGAGCTCAACTAACCCAGTAAAGAACATTATGACTAAGATAATACAGAATAAATTATCGTTAGTCTTCAACAGGGAAAAATCTAATAGAATACAATAGACAACAAGTTTTAAATCAATAACTGCAGTACAGGCCAGAGACATTATCAATATTTTATCCCTGTAACAACAATCAATAACCATCTTTAATCAAATATTTTATCCCTGTAACAACAATCAATAACCATCTTTAATCAAATATTCATCTTTGCACTACAGGCCAGAGATATTCATTTGTATCACCAGTCGGTTATGTTCATCTCAACACCTGTTCATCTTTGCACTACGGGCCAAAGATATTCATCAGTTAATCATTCATCTTTGCACTACGGCCAAAGATATTCAGTAATATCATCATTTAGGACTGAGGATGATGAAAAATATCTTAAAGAAAACGAATCCAGTGAAACAAAATAACAAATATTAAGGATTCGTATTTCGATTTATCCATGTCCAAAAATACCTTATAATTATTCATAGTGAAGTAGAATTCAAGAATGATCAAAACATGGATGCAATCAAAGCTAGTACCCAGAATAGATATTTTGGACGAAAAGAAGAAAATTTTATTTTTCGGTGAATAGTAACTCGTGAATAGTAACTCGTGAATAGTAACTCATGAATAGTAACCCCGACGTGAAAAGTTCCAAATTTGATAAAAATTTCCAACCAATATTTTGGCATAATGATATTGAAGAAATAATATCATTTTTGAATAAAATAACATCCCTTACCTCGTAAAGACAGTACTTCTGGTCGGAATACCGGTATAAGGCTGAAAGACACTTGCTCTGATGAATAGAAACTCTCAAAGTATTTAAATACTCACGAAATACACTCAATAATCTAGAGAGAGAAAGAGAGAAAACTTGTTTCTGGTGTGATTTTCAATTCTAACTTAGCCCTCTATTTATAGGAAAATGTTAGCACGCCGAAGCAGACTTAACCTGCAACCTGATGGCTTTACCTGCTACTATTCCCACCCACCACATTTGAATAAAAATCTCAGCACATTTCTTCACCAACCAAGAGTGGGGCCCACCAATTTTAGAATTTTCTACCAAAATGATTAACTCCGAAAATTCAACAATTTCTGAACCAGTCATCTCGTAAAATTCATAATAAATCATACGTTCATTTTTAACGGTTCAAAATTTGTGGACATATACTCAACTTATATATGTATAACATATCCAAAAATTACCACGATCCAACGGTCGGATTAAAAATTATAACCCCCGCAAAATATCTCAAAAAACCCTGATTTTTAATACCTCCATTCCGACAAAAATACTGATAAAAACCTCAACATTAACTCCTTCATTTTTAACCACAAAAATATATCCCTCATTTATATCCACAAAAATAAATATTTCCTTATCATATGAATCAATAATTAATTATTCACAAATAATATTACAGAATCACATTTATGACAACCAGGTCGTTCCCAAGAAAGAGGGGGCTTTCCAATAAGGATTTCTCCTTACTGGCGCCCAATTAGATGACCAAACCTCTCATTAGACAGAACTTTCTAGACATTGCCAATAATGTTATCTAATAATATTATTCAAATAATATAAATTATTGATCTGATAATGGGAAATGCTGTGTAGTGACAATTATTGAAATAACAGTAATATAAAATATCAACGCAGCAATTATTGAATCAATAAAATAAAATACTGAACAGTAATTACTGTAACCATTATTGAGTAGTGCCTTCTTACGTAAGAATCAATAATTGGTGCAATACAGTGTGCTACTGTGTAACAACGCGTATTACTGTGTTTTAACCACCGGGTATTCCAACAGTATTAACGGTAACAACTACGCCGTTATTAATAAAAAACATATACTTGTCGTTTTCTTCATCCAATCGCTTTCCGTTATGGGGCCCACAAAAGACTGCGCCGTCGTACGAATATTCCCCGACAGGAAGAATATTCCACGACCAAACGAATATTCCCCGACAACAATGAATATTTTATAACCACCTGCTTATTTGAAATATTTGCGCATTTTACCCATAACTAACCTCATTAATCAATTTAACACTTACTATTTCAAAATAATAAATAGAGGGAATTTAAATTTCATTTATTAATAATTTGGGGTCTTACAACCTCCCCTCCTTATAAAATTTCGTCCTCGAAATTGACGTACGTACCTGGTGTTTCGAAAAGATGAGGATACCTCGCTTTCATTTCTGTTTCCAACTCCCAGGTCATTTTCTCAATAGCATGGTTTCTCCACAAAACTTTAACTTGTGGTATGACCTTCGTGCGTAGGACATGCTCCTTTCTATCCAAGATCTTGACAGGTACCTCTTCGTACGTTAAGTCTTCAGCTATCTCGTCCGGTTCTGACTCAATAACGTGTTCTGGGTCTTTCACATATTTACGTAACACTGCTATATGAAAAACATTATGAACACGAGACATACTTGGAGGTAACGCGAGTCTATAGGCCACATTTCCTACTCGGTCAAGAATCTGAAATGGACCAATAAATCGTGGATTGAGCTTTCCTCTCTTCCCAAATCTTGTAACCCCTTTCCATGGAGCCACACGCAACAATACATGATCCCCAATGTCAAATTCCACGTCCTTTCGATGAAGATCCGCATAACTCTTTTGTCGATCCTGTGCCGTTTGTATACGTTGTCGAATCGTTTGGATCTTCTCTGTAGTCATGCGTACCAACTCTGGTCCCAACAATGTTGCTTCACCCACCTCGTCCCAGCATACTGGAGAGCGACACTTTCGTCCATATAATACTTCAAATGGCGCCACACCTATACTTGCCTGATAACTGTTATTGTAAGAGAATTCAACTAATGGTAGGTACTTATCCCAACTCCCTTTGAAATCTAGGACACAAAGTCTTAATAGATCTTCAAGAGTTTGAATAGTCCTCTCTGATTGTCCGTCCATTTGAGGATGGTATGCCGAACTAAATCATAAATCTGTGCCCATAGCTTTTTGCAAGCTAACCCAAAATCTTGAAGTGAATCTTGGGTCACGATCCGAAACTATGGATACTGGCATGCCATGCAGTCTCACAATCTCATCTACGTATATACGAGCAAGACGTTCAAGGGAATAAGTCTCCCGTATCGATAAGAAATGAGCAGACTTGGTTAATCTATCAACAATAACCCAAATAGCAATTATGCCTTGAGAAACCGTGGGAAGACCCGTAACGAAATCCATGGTAATGTGTTCCCACTTCCATTTCAGAATCTCAAGTGGTTGCAATGGACCCTTTAGTACTTGATGTTCCGCCTTTACACGTTGACAAGTTAAACACCTCGAGATAAACTTTACAATCTCTCTCTTCATATTATTCCACCAAAATGTATGTCGTAGATCACGATACATTTTGGTACTTCCAAGATGGATTGCAAATGGTGTATTGTGTGCTTCCATCATGATCTTGTACTTCAAATCAGAATTGTTAGGAACACAGAGTCTAGAGTGGACTCGAAGTATTCCTTCTTCATCGATTCTTGCTTTTGGAATAGAACCTTCTTGCACTTTCTTCTTCATACGCATCAGCTCTATGTTCGTAGCTTGAGCAGCTTTAACTTTATCGATTAAAGTCGGTTCTACTCGTATATTTGATATCATCATGTGGGTACTTGGAGCCTTCATCTCTATCTCCATCCTTTGCAAGTCATACAAAATGGGCCTTTGTGTTAACAACATTGCACTCGTACCCGCATATGATCTTCTACTCAATGCGTCAGCTACTACGTTTGCTTTTCCAGGATGATATTGGATGGTATGATCGTAATCTTTCAACAGCTCGAGCCAACGTCGCTGCCGCATGTTGAGTTCCTTTTGGGTGAAAAAATATTTGAGGCTTTTATGATCTGTATACATCTCTACTTTCTCCCCATACAGGTAGTGTCTCCAGATCTTCAACGCGAAAACTACTGCTGCCAACTCCAAATCATGAGTAGGATAATTCCTCTCATATTCTTTGAGTTGTCGCGAGGCATAGGCTATGCCTTTCCCATGTTGCATGAGAACACATCCTAACCCTTTGCCTGAAGCATCACTGTAGATAACAAATCCATCCGAACCAGATGGTATTGTTAGAACAGGTGCCGAAATGAGTCTCCTCTTAAGCTCTTGAAAACTCTTCTCGCATTCCTCGCTCCATACGAATTTGATATCTTTCCGAGTCAGCTGAGTTAACGGGGTAGCGATTCGAGAAAACCCTTCCACGAATCTTCGATAATAACCAGCTAAGCCTAGAAAGCTACGTACTTCGGTCACCGTCTTTGGTTGCTCCCAACTTTGTATTGCTTCGATCTTCGCCGGGTCAACAGATACTCCATGTGTTGACACCACGTGCCCTAGGAAAGCTACTTCCTCAAGCCAGAACTCGCATTTCTTCAACTTAGCATATAACTTGTTTTCACGCAGCCTTTGGAGTACCAGCTTCAAATGATGCTCATGATCTTCACGGCTTTTGGAATATATGAGGATGTCATCAATAAAGACAACAACGAACTGATCCAAATAATCCTTGAATACTCGGTTCATCATATCCATGAAAGCCGCAGGAGCATTAGTCAATCCAAAAGACATGACTAGGAATTCATAATGCCCGTACCGAGTTCTGAAGGCAGTCTTTGGAATATCCTCAGTTTTAACCTTCAGCTGATGATATCCAGAACGAAGATCGATCTTTGAAAAGAATTGTGCTCCTTGTAACTGGTCAAACAGGTCATCAATACGAGGTAGCGGATACCTATTCTTAATAGTGACATGGTTTAATTCCCGGTAATCAATACAAAGTCGCATACTCCCGTCTTTCTTCTTTACAAATAAAACAGGAGCACCCCAAGGAGATGTACTAGGACGAATGAAACCGATGTCCAACAACTCTTGTAGTTGGACCTTTAACTCCTGAAGTTCAATAGGAGCCATTCGATATGGGGTTTTAGAAATGGGTTTTGTACCAGGTTCAAGATCAATAAAGAATTCAATTTCTCGTTCCGGGGGTAGACCGGGAAGTTCTTCAGGAAATACGTCAGGAAAGTCAATAACAACAGGAATATTATTCAAATTTGACGTGTCTTTATTCAAATCCATAACATGGGCTAAGAAAGCTTGACATCCATTTTTTAATAAACGAATGGCTTTATGGCTTGATATAACAGTGATTGATTTTAATGGCTTAGTTGTTTGAATTCGTACAACAGGTTGGTTAGGAATATGAAAACTAACAACCTTACGAAAATAATCAATTTTGGCATGATGAGTAGTTAGCCAATCAATCCCTAAAATCACATCAAAAGCAAGTATCTTTAAAGAGATAAGGTCAACAGGTAAGGTGATGGTGCCAACTTGGATCACACAAGATTTATAAACAGTGGATGTGATGAAAGTTTCTCCTAACGGAGTCTCCACAGATAAATCAATGTCTAACTTCTCTGGAGTTAAGTTTAAACGTTGAGCACAAGCAGGAAAGATAAAAGAATGGGTAGAACCGGTATCTAATAAGGTATAAACTTCGCATGAATTTATGATTAGCTTACCCGTGATCACCTCGTTTGGTTTCCTCGCATGTTGACCAGTCACGACAAACGCTCTTCCAGGAACCGTTGACTTTATCTTTTCTGGGACAGCTTTTTGAGTCACCATCCCCGCTGGACTTGGTTTTGCTATAGTGCAATCTCGAGCGATATGTCCTTCCTTTCCACAATTATAACATACCTTAAACTGTTGTGAGCAGTTTGGGCTGATATGTCCTTCTTTTCCGCACTTATAGCATATAATCGGTGGTCGTTCTCCTCCCTTGGAACCAGTTACTGCTGGTGCTGACGTCTTCGTATTGTCATTGTTGAATCTCCTCTTTTTAAAATCTCCTCCCGACTCGCTTCTTCTATTTTCATAGCCACGATTACCACCAGAGTGGTTGCCGTTCTTGTCTGTATTTTTCTTTCTCCGCTGGTTATCATTGTTCTGATGACTGCTGTCACCGATATGATCCTGGTTGTGGTCCCTCAGTTGACCGTACTCATTATCTCGCTCTAATAATTGAGCCCTGTTGACAACATCTGAATAGAGAGAAAATTTATGAGAAATGAGATATTGACGTATGCCAGGTTTCAAACCTCTCAAAAACATCCTCGTCATACGTTCCTCATTCTCCACCAAATGAGGTGCAAACCTGGACAACTCTGCAAACCTCGCCTCGTACTGAGACACCGTCATGTTATTCTGCTCCAGTCTAATAAACTCTACCTCCTTCATATGACGAATACTTTAAGGAAAGTACTTGTCATTGAACAGTTTCTGAAATGTCTCCCAAGACATGCTGAGTGCGGTTGGATGGGTACGCTTCACAGACTCCCACCAGTAATCTGCCTCGCCACGGAACATAAAGGTGGCGAATGGAACCTTCTGTTCCTCCGTGCATCCCAAGACATCGAATATCTTGGTTATTTGCTTGACCCACGTTTCCGCCATGATCGGATCCGGCTTTCCCTTAAATTCTGGTGGTCCCAATTCTTTGAACTGTTTGGCTGTGACAAACCGTGAATTGCTATCATTTCCTCCTGTATTTTGAACACGAGTCTCCCTCGTCTGGTTTTGCATGAATTGCAAAAAACTTCTAAACATTCCATCATTCATCATCTGTTCATTGGTGTTGTTCACAGGAGGAACATTGCCAGCCTGTTGCACGTTCTCCTCGTTGGTAAGCACCGGTGTCTCCACGGTCTCATTTACTCCACTATTAATATTCTCAGTCGACATTCTCAAATACTGCCATAAAACAATGGTTAATTAAATAAATTAACAAATCACATAATACCCCTATATTATGACTGACCAATAAATAAGCTTAGGTAGGACACACTAGCGAAGGATTTATTCGTCTCTCCCCTCCTAGTTCTATTCTCCGATCTCCGCCAGAGATCATATCTTTAAGCTCTGATACCAACTGTGACGCCCCCAAAATAGGTATACAACACCCATTCTGAGTCGCCAAAATACATGGTACAGAAACAACTACATCTTTATTATTACAACACAAGAACTGTGAGTTTAAATACAAATATTGTCATTTAGACAATATCCACACTCAAATAAGTCCTCATTACAATTATTGATACATTATTTCACAAAAATGGTGAGGACTACTAAAGTAACTTCTAGAACCATCATTCTATACCCCGACTAGTACTCGCTACATTCTCGCCTCCTGAGAAAAATGGAACAAAAAGGAAAAGGGTGAGCTCAACTAGCCCAGTAAAGAATATTATGACTAAGATAATACAGAACAAATTATCGTTAGTCTTCAACAGGGAAAAATCTAATTGAATATAATAGACAACAAGTTTTAAATCAATAACTGCAGCGGAAACAGCAAACCATTAGAAGAGTCAAGTAGAGAATGAGTTCTACTATCTTCTAAGATTTAAAAGTCCATCATCAATATTTTATCCCTGTAACAACAATCAATAACCATCTTTAATCAAATATTCATCTTTGCACTACAGGCCAAAGATATTCATTTGTATCACCAGTCGGTTATGTTCATCTCAACACCTGTTCATCTTTGCACTACGGGCCAAAGATATTCATCAGTTAATCATTCATCTTTGCACTACGGCCAAAGATATTCAGTAATATCATCATTTAGGACTGAGGATGATGAAAAATATCTTAAAGAAAACGAATCCAGTGAAACAAAAAAACAAATATTAAGGATTCGTATTTCGATTTATCCATGTCCAAAAATACCTTATAATTATTCATAGTGAAGTAGAATTCAAGAATGATCAAAACATGGATACAATCAAAGCTAGTACCCAGAATAGATATTTTGGACGAAAAGAAGAAAATTTTATTTTTCGGTGAATAGTAACTCGTGAATAGTAACTCATGAATAGTAACCCCGACGTGAAAAGTTCCAAATTTGATAAAAATTTTCAACCAATATTTCGACATAATGATATTGAAGAAATAATATCATTTTTGAATAAAATAACATCCCTTACCTCGTAAAGACAGTACTTCTGGTCGGAATACCGGTATAAGGCTGAAAGACACTTGCTCTGATGAATAGAAACTCTCAAAGTATCTAAATACTCACAAAATACACTGAATAATCTAGAGAGAGAAAGAGAAAAAACTTGTTTCTGGTGTGATTTTCAATTCTAACTTAGCCCTCTATTTATAGGAAAATGTTAGCACGCCGAAGCAGACTTGACCTGCAACCTGATGGCTTTACCTGCTACTATTCCCACCCACCACATTTGAATATTATAACCCCCGCAAAATATCTCAAATAACTCTGATTTTTAATACCTCCATTCCGACAAAAATACTGATAAAAACCTCAACATTAACTCCTTCATTTTTAACCACAAAAATATATCCCTCATTTATATCCACAAAAATAAATATTTCCTTATCATATGAATCAATAATTAATTATTCACAAATAATATTACAGAATCACATTTATGACAACCAGGCCGTTCCCAGGAAAGAGGGGGCTTTCCAATAAGGATTTCTCCTTACTGGCGCGCAATTAGATGACCAAACCTCTCCTTAGACAGAACTTTCTAGACATTGCCAATAATGTTATCTAATAATATTATTCAAATAATATGAATTATTGATCTGATAATGGGAAATACTGTGTAGTGACAATTATTGAAACAACAGTAATATAAAATATCAACGCAGCAATTATTGAATCAATAAAATAAAATACTGAACAGTAATTACTATAACCATTATTGAGTAGTGCCTTCTTACGTAAGAATCAATAATTGGTGCAATACAGTGTGCTACTGTGTAACAACGCGTATTACTGTGTTTTAACCACCGGGTATTCCAACAGTATTAACGGTAACAACTACGCCGTTATTAATAAAAAACATATACTTGTCGTTTTCTTCATCCAATCGCTTTTCGTTATGGGGCCCATAAAAGACTGCGCCGTCGTACGAATATTCCCCGACATGAAGAATATTCCACGACCAAACGAATATTCCCTGACAACAATGAATATTTTATAACCACCTGCTTATTTGAAATATTTGCGCATTTTACCCATAACTAACCTCATTAATCAATTTAACACTTACTATTTCAAAATAATAAATAGAGGGAATTTAAATTTCATTTATTAATAATTTGGGATCTTACAGAAGCTGTAAATATATATATACCGACATGATCACCATCCACGAAGTACCTCCATGAGGGATCAGAAATGTAAATAAAGCTGTAAAAGCTATCAACCGCCATGGAGGTAACTCCAGGCGGGACGAAACGTAAATAAAGCTGTAAATACGGTCAACCGCCACGGAGGGAACACTACAAGAAAAAGAGCCATCTGCGACCAATAATATCAGCGACCGCCGTATCCGGTCGCTGATAATAGTAACAGCGACTGCTATCTGCGACCGATAGGATTCTAGTCGCTAGTTCATATCAGCGACCGCATGCGATCGCTGTTCGGTCGCTGATATGAATTTCCCTCCTAAAATTTGGTGCGAAACTTTGGCGGGGCGACCACTCTCTGTCAACGACCATGGTCGGTCGCTGATATGTCCACGTCATTAAATATTAGCGACCGCATGCGGTCGCTGATGGCGGTCGCTGATTCTCATGAACTTAATCAAGTTCAGCAGTTTGCTCGATCAGTACTGAAGAAAAAAAAAGAGGGGGAGACACTGACGAGAGGGAGAATAGGGAGTAGGAGGAGAAGAGAAGAGGGAGGAAAACTACCGCTACCGTCGACGCCTTCACCACCGACATCACCGGCTGACGCCTTCACCACCGCCGGTAACCCCTTTAATTAATCCCTAAATTAAACTATTTTTCTGTTATTTTTGATTGAATGGGCATGATTTGTTTTTCTGAAGATGTGAATGTGTTGATGTTCTGCTTCTAGATGCCATTTTCTTGAATTTTTTGGGTTTAATTTGAGTTTGACTGAAAATCCAAATGGGTTTGACTGAAAATCCAGTTTAATTTACAGTGTCTTGTTCAAAATGGGTAGAACCCTAATGGGTATGAAACTTTTGGGATAATCAATGAATTTAAAAAGAGAGATTCTTTTATGAGTTGATTGATACCTATATGTATATATATACACACATACATCATATATGCATAATTTTGTAAGTATATACACACACTTTACACCACAAGAATAATTTGGGAACATGCATGATTAGGTTTCATGTTTTAATATGAGATTATCTAAAGTTGGATAATTTTTTATTACTGAATAAAAGTTGTTGAAATTTGGAAAAATTTTGAATATAACATTACTGCTGAATATATTGTTGCTGAAATTTAGATAAATTGTTGTTGATATTACTGAAATTGGGACAATTTTTGGGCTTCTTATTGTTGTTGCTAATATTGGATTCTCCTAAATTATGCCCTGAAATTGGTCAAGTATGCATGCCCTCGTGCATGTGGATAATTCATATGCATGCCCTCGTGCATGTGGATAATTCATATTATAGGGGAGACTCTGCCGAAATTTTTTCATATATAAGTCAAATGGCTATATAACTTGAACATTAGGGCTTAACCTAAAACCTTGGTTGTAATATATGATCATACTTATACCAATCCAATAACTTGAACATGAGTATGACATAAAACATAACTAGGAATTAAGTTTATCCATAATTCAATCAAGAAGAAGGTTCAAAGAAGTTTATCCATAATTCCCAGTCGAGAAGACATACTTGTCTAAATCTTCATATATAAGTCAAATGGCCATATATGCATTCATATTCATAGGGGCTAATAGTATGCCTTCTTCTACAATCTTGATATACGCATCGTTATAGTTTCTAGAACACATTTCAAATTCCATTGGTTGTTATTCAAACTTGACCATCAAGATATTTTCATCACCTAATGTCCTGTCATATGCAGACCATGCATGATGCAATGATTCAAATTCTACCCCTAGGAATCTATTGTCTTTAGGTTGTTTTGGAATGTATCCTTGTTCAATTCCTGAATAATCATATATGATGCACACTCATGTTATATATGTACATATACATGTATATGTATTTATAAGCATCATAAATGGGATTGAGCTGAATTGTAAATCTCTAACAAGGGAATACAATAATTCATGTCAACATAGGTACCGTGGAATCATGGACCTCTATTCAGACCGTAGTTGGATGGCACGACGAAAGTCAAGTGCCCATATAGGTGCTACAGTTAAATTTAGAACTGGTTGCCAAGTGTTTTTGGATTATGCGTATAGTCACCCGGAATGTATGAATGGTAAGTCGCAGATACGATGTCCATGTTTGAAGTGTAAGAATATAAATTATATGGACAGAGACGTGATAAACTATCATTTACTTGTTTCTGGGTTCATGAGAAATTATGAAGAATGCTGGTGGGCACATGGACAGAGAAGAGGTGGTGGCATCACATAAGTACACAATTCAGGCAGTAGTACTCATCGTATGAATGAAATGGTTCATGATATTGCAGGGCCAGATTTTGATTGGGAATAAGGCAGAGAATAACCTATGAATTCTGATGCCAAAGACTTCTTTAAGTTGTTAGACGAGGGTAGCGAGCCATTGTGGCATGGTTGCACCAAACACACTACATTGTCTGCAGTGGCGACATTACTTAACATCAAGGCTGATCACAACATGAGCCATGAGTGTTTTGAGTCGCTCTTGAAGGCCATTAAGAGTATGTTGCCCGACGGTGAGAAATTGCCTGATAACTATTACTTTTGTAAGAAAATGGTGAAGAAGTTGGGTCTTGGATACCAAAAGATTGATGCATGTCCCAACGATTGCATGTTGTTTTATAAGGAAAATGAACAGATGACAAGGTGCACGTTTTGCAGTCATGATCGGTTTAGGCCTAATAAAGAGGGTGTGACTACAAAAAAATCAAGTATACCGTTTAAGATTCTAAGGTATTTTCCAATAACACATCGGCTAAAAAGATTGTACATGTCTTCAAGAACAGCTGAACATATGAGTTGGCATGCGAAATCTCCAGCTAAAGATGGAGAACTAAATCATCCCGCAGATGGGAAGGCTTGGAAAGATTTCAACTTAGCACATCCTGGATTTGCATTGGAACCTAGAAATGTGAGGCTTGGATTGTCCACTGATGGTTTCAATCTGTTTGGCCACTCAGCTGTTCCGTACTCATGTTGGCCTGTGATTGTTACTCCGTACAACTTGCCTCCTTGGATGTGTATGAAACAGCCATACTTATTTCTTTCACTCGTGGTTCCTGGTCCTAAGAGTCCTGGAAAGAACTTAGATGTTTACTTGAGACCTCTTATAGACGAGTTGAAGGTATTGTGGGAGGATGGAGTACAGACTTGGGATGTTGCAACGAAAACAAATTTCAACCTTAGGGCAGTGGTTATGTGGACTATAAGTGACTTCCCAGCTTATGGTATGTTAGCTGGATGGAGTACACATGGGAAGTTGGCTTGTCCGTATTGTATGGAGCATACAAAGTCGTTTAATCTATTAAAAGGTCGAAAGCCTTGTTGGTTTGACTGTCATCGTCGGTTCTTACCGGTAGATCACCCATTTCGAAGAAATAGAGAACACTTCAGGAAAGGGAAAGTAGACAATGATATGCCTACACCACGATTTTCGGGAACGGAGATGCGAGATCGTGTGATGAGATTACCGGTTATCCCATTTAGTAAGGTTGATGCCACAAATATAATCAATGGGTTTGGCGAATCTCATAACTGGGTTCGGAGAAGCATCTTTTGGGAACTGCCTTATTGGTCTACAAATTTGAGTCGTCATAATCTAGATGTGATGCATATTGAGAAGAATGTGTTTGACAATGTGTTTAACACTGTGATGAATGTTACGGGGAAGACAAAAGATAACGATAAGGCACGTTTGGACATGAAAGATATTTGTAAGCGTCCCGGATTAGAACTTTACGAATCTCCTAATGGTAAGATTGTCAAACCACATGCAAGGTACACATTGTCCAAAAAGCAAGTTGAAGATGTGTGCACATGGGTTAAGTCTCTGAAACTACTAGATGGATATGCATCAAACATTGCAAGGTGTGTTACGGGTGGGAAATTGCAAGGGATGAAGAGTCATGACTGTCATGTGTTCATGGAGAGGCTCATGCCTATAGCATTTCGGGATCTGCTTGATAAACCAATATGGGATGCTTTGACGGATCTTAGTCATTTCTTCAAAGACTTATGTTCAAAATCATTAAATGAGAAGGACATGTCTGTACTTGAGAAGAACATCATAGAGATCACGTGTAAACTGGAAAAAATATTCCCACCTGGTTTTTTTGACTCCATGGAGCATTTGCACATCCATCTTCCCTATGAAGCTCGTGTTGGGGGTCCAGTTCAATATAGATGGATGTACCCTTTCGAAAGGGTGATGGGAAACCTTAAGAGAAATGTTAAGAATAGAGCTTATGTCGAGGGGTCGATATGCGAGGCATACAATTTCGATGAGATATTTACGTTTGTCTCAGACTATTTTTCGGACGAAGTCTTGACAAAGGCCAATCGAGTATCGAGACATGATGATGGGGGAAATGTTGAACTAAATGGTCGACTATCTGTATTTGGTCTATCGGGCCGAGCTTATGGAAAAGGGAAGCGCATATTCCTCTCTGAGCAAGAATTACATGCTGCACATACTTACATTCTTCTCAATTGCGAGGAGATTGACGAATTTGTGAGGTACACATGTAAACTAGATAATTTATCTTTTAAGTTGACAATTTATTCCAATATGTTAATGTTTATAACATGGTATAGATTGTACGATGACGAGTTAAAAGTGAAGCATCCCGGCATAACTGATAAAGATATTCAAATCAATCGGGATAAAAACTTTGCACTTTGGCTAAAGGACAAAGTAAGTTCAATTTTTAAGCACGTATATATATATATATATATATATATATATATATATATATATACTCCATGTTAACTATGACTTCATTTAATAAGATGGAGTTTTTGTAGGCTTTGACTAAGGGATCAACGATTTCGGCTAATGTACAAGTCCTAGCTATGGGACCAGACAGGGACCAAGTCACCCGCAATGGTTACAAAATAAATGGTTGTAAATTTCACATAAAGGCATATGGGCACGGTAAAAGAACAACGAACTCTGGAGTGTATGTCCAAGGAGATTGTTACAATGAGCTTGGTCATGCCTTTTATGGGGAGTTGGAGGAAATCGTAGAGTTGTCGTACAAGGGCACGTACGGGGGTCATATTCACTTGTTCAAGTGCCATTGGTTTGATTCAGAAAAAGGGATACGTGTTGACAGACATGGAATCGTCGATATTGACCTCCATGGGTCTGCGTACTCCAACGAACCGTTTGTATTACCAACTCAAACAATACAAGTATACTACACTCCTAGTCCAGTTAGGAAAAGGGATAGACCGCCTACAGATTGGCAAGTTGTAATTCATACTCCCGCGCGTAGTCGTGTCCAAGTAATAGACGGGAATTTCTACCAAGAGGAAATGCTTCAGAGACCTCCTATAATAAATATAGAGGACAACAATGATGTAATCCAGTTAGAGGGTGGAGATGAACCTAATGAATTGGATCTCGAGACAGTTATTGTGCAAGATGACAGTGATATTGAGGAAGAGTTATTGACTGACACTGACACAGAATCTGAAGAAGATGGTTATGAATCTCCGATACTTGTACAAAATGATTCTGACTCATCAGACAACGATTTTCATTAAAATGTATGTTTAGTTTTAATTGTACAAAATGTATGTTTATGTTCATGTTCATGTTTAGTTCATAATTATGTACCTTTCATTTATGTTCTCTATATAGGAATGTTCTCTATATCCTTAACTATATCATTTGTAGTTGTTGTAGTTAACTATTTTGCAGTCATGTTTATGTACCTTTCACTTATGGTAATCGTAGTTAACTATTTCATACAATTAATTGTCATTCATAATTTCATACTAACATCCTAATTTTTTTTATTTATAGATGTCTTCTGAACCTGTTGCACGAAAGCGCGGGTTGGGTCGGGGCCCTAATCATGTGCCGAAGGCCCCGGCTAATTCGGATGATCGCATTCTTATACAGATCCGTCCTCCTCCAGAAAGCACGTAAGTTAAACATCGTGTATATATAAGGGTTTAATATTTCCATTGTTATAAATATATTTTAATGTAAATTATTGTATATTGTAGTGATTTTCAAGATAGTAAAATTGTGAAGTGCATTTCACAATTATGCTTACAGAACTGGCCTACGCCAGTGATTACATGGGCGAGCACACCTCTCGCCCATAAGGATGCAGTTTGGGCTGAATTTCAGGTATATTTATTTAATCATTCTGATAGATAATACATAGTTAATCAACTAATAGTTTGGTAATGTTGGATTATGGTAATATAATAGTTTTAATATTATTATTGTTGTTTTATTTGCAAAAGCGGTATAGATGGGACGACGCACATGCATCAGTTATTCAGGCACTGTTTTGGCAGAAGTGCGCCGTCCGGACTAAAGATAATCTAAACAAAGAACGACAGAAAGCCCTGCACAATGCTGAGATTGACCATCCAGGACAGGGTGAGCAGTATATGCATGAGCATTGCCCCTGGTGGTGCGCACATCCCATATGGGTGCAGATGTGTGAGCAGTGGAGAGCTGAGAGCTGGGTCAAGAGACGTAAGACTGCCGCCTCGAACAGATCCTCAGGTGTATCTGAAGGCAAAAAGGCAAAAGGCACGTACAAGGGCGACAGTATATCTCAGCTGCAACATATTGCTGCTAGGTTACGTATGTATAACAAGCTTATTGGCTTAGTTATTTGTCTTTATGTTTACAGTCATGTTTTGTAGCTAAAATATCATATGTTTACATATTAATATGAGAACATGAACTGTAGGAGTCTGAGTCTCAAGGTCAACCTATCAATTGGTTGGATGTGTATGTGGCCACCCGTGATGGTCTGCCTGATGCTGTTCAGATAACGGTAATAAGTTAACTTTAAACATATTATAGTCATGTTTTTTAGCATTTCATATTTATTTTTAACTATTTATTTGTTGACCTTCTGACAGGACACTTATAAGGGCTTAATGAACGAGCGCTATCCTGAAGGCACCCCGCGTCCGGCGATTGATTAAGAATTGTGGGAGAGGGCGTCCGTCGTGAAGAAAAATTATGTTAAAGGCCAAGGACAAAGACGACGCCCGACCATCAGTGGCACAGGCAGCTCTGCTACCCAGTCTACACAGTCTACACAGTCATCAGGTCATCCAGCCTATCATACTCCTGCTGACTGTGTGAGAGCGATCTGTCAAAATCGTGATCTTCTTCTTATACTGGGCGGGCATCTGCATTCTCTGAATTCTAATGACTTGGCAAAGGCAGTGGCGGAAGCAGCAGCATCACAGCATCAGGGTGGCGACCAGGTACTTTTAATATTTCATTACGTACATTGTCTATTATTTAGCTTTCCCCATGTCATAGCAGTATTAACACATGTAACATATATGTTTTATTCTTTTGTTAATTACATGGTACTAATTTGAATGATCCATGAAGAGCTAGACCAGTCATGCATGTTAGATTTGTAAAGCCTTGTTAGACTTGTTTTTTAGATTTTTAAAGCCTTGTAATCTTTTAAACTACTTATCTTTGGACTGTATTGGTTTACGATTCTATTATATGGATGTTTACGATTGTATTGTGTTGTGTTCATTTAGATTCATTCTTTGGACTGTATGTATGGATGGATGTTTATCATATAGTAGTTATCATGGATGGATGGATTCTTATATATACTGCTGTGTGTTGGGATAAAAAGCAGGTACAAAGCAGGTTATTTTTGGGAAATCAATAAAACAGGAAAAATATTTAAAAAAAAAAACAAAGTCAGCGACCGCACGCGGTCGCTGATACAGTATTAGCGACCGAGTAAGGTGCTTCTACTTCAGCGACCGCCTGCGGTCGCTATTACCGGTTGCTGACACGTGTGCCACATCACGTCTGACACATGACTCAGCATGAGTCAGAATAGCGAATGCTGAGGTCGCTGATTGCGGTTGCTAACGATGCGGTCGCTATTGTTGGTCGTTGATGTCATTTCAGCGACTAGATTTTCTGCGACTACGATTAGCGACTGCATACGGTCGCTGATACCCATCTGTGACTATATGCGGTCGCAGATGTGCGGTCGCTGATAAGCCTTTTTGTTGAAGTGGAACTCCAGGCGGGAAAAAATGTAAATAAAGCTGTACAAAGCAATCAACTGCCACGAAGTAAACTCCAAGCAGGACGAAACGTAAAGAAAGCTGTAAAAGCGATCAACCACCACGAAGTAAACTCCAGGTGGGACGATATATATATATATATATATATATATATATATATATATATATATATATATATATATATATATATATATATATATATATAAAGCGAGTAAACGCACCGGATGTAAAATCCAGGCTCATCGAACAGAGTCTGACACACAGTTATATATATATATATATATATATATATATATATATATATAAGTAAATACGCACCAGACCGAAGTCTAATATATATATAAGCAAATAAACGCACCAGACCGAAGTCTAGGCTCATCGAATAAAGTTCAACACACAGTTCATATATATATAATTAAATAAACGCTCCAGATCGAAGTATATGCTCATCGAACAAAGTTCGACACACAATTCATATATATATATATATATAATACATAATATATATATATATATACAAATTGAAATAAAACCAGGGACCGAAGTCCGGGAAAACACACGCAACACGACTCTCAACGTGAAGAAGGGTGTGTGCAAAGATGAAGAGAATGACTTTAAAGTGTGTGAGAAGGCTTACATTGGGGTGCCAAAGAAGACTTCTATATCTTTAAAGTGGGTAAACACTGGCTTTTGTAGGTACAAAAGTAGCTATATATGAGCTCACATGTGTTTAAAATGAGAAAGTACACTGTATGGGGTGAGTGCAAAGCAAATTGGGCAGGGCTTCCTCTCCGTTTTCTTTTTCAAAATGGCCACCCCAAGCCCTCTATTTATAGAGGGTGGAGCCGCAGGTATACCTGCGGCTGAGCCGCATGTGTACCAGAGGCTACCCGGGTTGCCCCGGGTTTCTCTAGTCGGGTTGTCTCGTAGTACGTCCACTCGGGCACTGTAATGTCCACTCGAACTTTCAGAAGTGCAATTCGGGCATCCGATTGAGGTATACAGGACCTATTTCAGACCGTCGTTGTCAAGATTTGTACAACAGAATGGTATTAGAGTTTGTACGAAGTCATTGAAGATGGGACGCCCTCCGGTCTTCAAGCTTCAAATTCTATCCGTTACCCCGTACAATAGTCACTCGGGATTGGTTTTCCTTGATTCTTGTGGGACATCGTTGTGTAGAGATGTGTGTATAAAATGTTGAGACGACGTGGCGTGGCATCGCGCTGAAGAGATGACGATGTTGCCCTTCTCCGGGGTTATCGTCGATTTTGGCTGATAAAGCAGATGTTGCTCAAGGCTTCGCTGAGATGGACTGCTGCAATTGTTGAAGGTCCTCAGTGTCATCTCTGAGGTGTGCATGTCCTCCCGGTGTTATCTCTGGGTTGGTACTGAATATCTTGTTGTGAGCGCCGAGATTGAAGTTGGTTGCATTTGAAACAAGCATTTTCGGGGTTATCGCCGAAACTGCTTTCCTTGGGGGTGATAACCAAGGTTGGTAGCTATTTCCATGATTTGGACTGAGACTGGATACCTCGGGGTTATCTCCGAGATTAATCGGTCTTCTCCTGTGTGTGTTCCGATATTATGTCTGCATGCCTCGGGGTCATCTCCGAGGTTGGAATTTTTACTCCCAGTGTGTGTTTCGGGGTTTACTCCCAGTGTATGTACCTCTTATGTGTAAGAGATCTGTGGGGATAAAGCTTGGTCTATTTGAGGATGTGTATAACATATTTCATCATCGATCCTCCTTGATAACATTGACCTTTCCTGGTTGGTATCACTGGGACATGTCAAGATTCTGTTGGATTTACTGCCAACAACAAATGTTGTCAGGGATGCCTGACCTTCATTAACGTGTACTTCACCGATATGTGAATCAATGGCTGAAAACCATGTGGGATAGACTGTCAAGGTTGCTTGACCTTCGCTGACGTGTGAATCCACGGCTGACACTCTGTGGGTAGATTGTCAAGGTTGCTTGACCTTCGCTGACGTGTGGCTCAACGGAACATTGTGTTGTGACCCCCGCAGGGGATCCGTTGGGGAATATGAGAAATCGAGCATGAAATCCTCGAATAGCTCTAGAGCTCTGATAGATTTAAACGCCATCGACTGAGATAACGTCAAGGCTGCTTGACCTTCGTTGATATGTGTGTCAACGGTTGAAATGTGTTTTTTAATCCCCTGCCGGGGCTTCACGTTGTAACCCCCGTCGGGGATCCACGTTGTAACCCCCGTCGGGGATCTACGTTGTAACCCCCGTCGGGGATCTACGTTGTAACCCCCATCGAGGATCTACGTTGTAACCACCGTCGGGGATCCACATTGATCTTTTAGGGTAATGAACCGGAGTTGGCGGCATTGTACCTGTGCACGGTATTACCGAATGTGATTTGTAACAAATGAGATCATTGGCAGGGTATACCTCGTGTTCGGGTGAATACCAATAAGTGATATACAGGCTCAAAGTTTCATCTGAGAAGACCAGGATTGTATGCTGTTTTACTCAATCGCGTAGCGTTTTTATTCCCGATTTGACTTTTTCAATCCGCAAGAACTCCTTTTCAACTCGAACTGGAACTAGCTGGAGGGATGTGAGCTCTATTTAGGAGAGTGTGCTATCAGGAGCACCACAAGGGAGATTCGCATGTCGATCTTACCTCTTGCCAAGCGTCATTTGCCTGTATCGCAGTTACCCGTCACTGATATCCCATTGTTGGGGTTTGACGGCTTTACATTATTAGAGGGTCCTTGCACTCAGGAGATGTTCCAGCGTTGGTGGCTCCCTCGTACCATTGGATCCCAGTCTCGTGCCACTCAGTTCATGGGGGATATGGTTCCAGGATCCGTGATGATGACGGATTGGATAGCATGTGTCCGAGATCCGACTCATGTGACACAGATTGATAGTTTGACCCGACGACTAGACTAGGCACATTTCTTTATCCGGCATTTGGGCAGAGATCCGACAAAGGCAGCTTCGTTTGATCCTTCCAGCTCAGGCGCTGGCCCCTCAGATCACCCATTTGGTTTTGCCGGTGTAGATCCTCCTTTATATAGGCCTGAAAACCCTGTTGATAGAGATCCAGTGACTCAGGAGGAGTTACATCAGGTGGACAGGATTGATGATGTTGATATTGACAGCATTGTCTTCTTCTGATGTGTATTCTTGTTATATCTTTTGATAGGCCTCTGTTAGATATTGGGTGGTTGTGCCCCATTCTCGCTATATCTTTTGATAGGCATCAGTTAGTAGTAGGGCGTTTGTGCCCCATTTCCCTGTATTTATAGCTGTACAGAGATGATGTTTTAGATGTTGATATACTTAGGAATGTATGCACAGTTTTTCATTCCCTATATCATATTGCCATCTATTATCTGCTATGCATGTATCATGTTATGCATATGTATGCATGTTCAGAGATATTCAGCATTGACCCCTGGATGGTCTTATAACACGACCCGTACAGATGTCTTCTTCGACAGTTAGCCGTATTGATCATACCCCACCATCATTGGTGGCATCGGGTATGCGATCGTGGTATTATAACATGTCACCATCAGACAGGGTGACCGTAGATCATTTGCTGCAGCATACCATGACCTTATTGATGTTTCAGGTTCCCGCAGGGTTTGTGGACAGGAGGCTAGAGCATTGGGTATTAGATAGGCAGGTTTTTTGATTTGGTACCCATGAGTTGACTCCTACTTTGGAGGAGTATAAACTATTGACGAGGCTGCCGCTGGACAGACCTTGCGTGCATATGGCTCTAGGAGACATGAGTCGACGGTTCATGACTCTCACTGGATTGCGGCGCAGAGTGGTGCAGGATAAACTGACATCTGGCCACGTGATATCCCAACATTTTCTGTATGGCAGATTTAGCTCTGAGGATAGTTATTCACGACATTCTGGGGATTTCACCACACCAGAGGATCATTGGCGTTTAGCCAGGGTTGATGTACTGCTGTTATGCATACTGTCGTATGTCTATATGCCACGATACATGGATGAGATAGACATCAGAGTCATCATGGCGGTGAGAGCTCTCAGGGAGGGTCGTACCATTATACCTATCATTGTAGCAGAGACCCTGCGGTCAGCATCCTACTGCTGCACTTATCTGACATGAGTGTACACGGGTCGTTCGATCATACTATATGTGTGGTTTATGTCCCATTTGAGACTGATTGGCACACTTAGACGACATGGGTATTGGTTCACCCATGATATAGCCATGTCGTACTCCTTTCATCCATCGGAGTGTATAGATGATATGTCTTGGTCCATATTTCTGGCGGATATCAGAGATCCATTTGCCATATTGTCGTGTTCGGGGCTTAGCTCACCATATAACTTTATTACTCATGCTCCGGGCATGGACTACCTCCCTCTAGCTGGTTTGAGGGGTGTGACTACTTATCACCCGCTGGCCGTGATGTCGCAGTTTGACCAGTTTCATGACTTTCATCATTTCGAGGGGGCGATAGGTCAGCGTTCAGTTTCTCGCTATCTTTCAGCAGAGGACCGATCTCGTGTGTACGCTTGTTGGGATCAGCGTGAGATAGCTGATTTTTCTATTAGTCATCCAGGTTGTTCTACAGTGTATTCCACATAGATGAAGGCAGAGATTTTATCGGCTGCGGCAGTATCCACAGTACCAGATAGTGAGTCAGATGATGTAGAGCCCATGGAGGACATCGATTCCCACATCGAGGAGGAGCCCACTGCTGGGTTGCCAGTATTTCCTCTAGATTCTCCCAGTACCAGTACTGTTGTGATTCAACACTCAGCACAGTACCTTGAGCAGAGTCTTCATCTGATGACCTTCGTGAGAGTTTATGCTCGATCCTTGATGTTGACTGCCCTTGATGGGAGAGACACAGCTCTATTAGAGAGAGACGAGGCATTAGCTCGCAGAGATGTCGCTGTTATTGAGCGGGATGAGGCCAGATCAGCCAGAGATACAGTGATTATTGAGCGGGATAGTGCCATATCTGCCCGGGATGTAGCCGTCACAGATAGTACTGCAGTGAGGTCCCTTACCACTAGCATGATCTAAGAGATGAGCGCTTACATTGATGAGCATATGGTCACCATGCAGATGACTGCAGATCTGTTGGGTCGTGTGGATATTCTCGTACAGGAAACCACAGCTTCGCCTCCTTCTTCTGAGAAGGATACCATGTTGGGCTTGTTAGCTCGCATATACCCTGACTTATAGATGAGCTTGTATTTTACTACATAGACTAGCTTAGCCATTTTATCATGTACAGTTTACATTGTATATATCAAAAAACATTATATATGACAGGGAGATATATTTTTGGATCACTTCCCTTTTAGATATGCTTTGCTACTTGCTTGATATTTGTCTGCTGCTTCAGGGCTTGTGATCTTGATGTATTCTGAATTCCTCCTGGGTGGATGGACATTGAGTTGTCTCTGGATAGCTCAGAATGAATCATCGATCTGTATGTATCCCTACCATCTTTGGTGTCTTGGGACTGGTTTCTATATGGAAATGTGGAGAGGAGCGTAGCTTTCCTCTCTGAGATTGACCGCACCCAAGATGGTCACCAGTACCTCTATTTAGGAGAAGCCTAGTTAATTCCATCTCTTATGGATTGGTGTTGCTCTTCAAGGTATGACCGCAGCTTAGATGGTCGACGAATCTCCTATTTGGGAGGAGTTCAGGTAATTCCATCCCTTTGGTCTGAAGCCGAGGAAATGTAGTGGATTGATGTTTAATACCAGTACCAACTGACAAGGGTTTGTGTTTTGGTAGGGGGTGAGACCGCACCATGGATGGCTGCCTACGTACTCCTATTCAAGAGGAGATCAGGTCTGCGTAGTTCAAACTTGGTGTAAGAGGTTCAACGCTGTATGTGGCAGAAATGGTGTAGGAATTTGTTTTTATTTTTGTGAGGAGAAGAGGGTAGAAATGTTTTTGTTGTTTTTGTTTCATTGCGACTGGGCCATATGAAATGGTTGCCTACGTACTCCTATTGAAGAGGAGATCAGGTCGACGTAGTTCACCCCTCGGGGCGAGATGAAAAGTGTGATCCCATGTGCAGGTCAAATTACGGGGATGAGAAAGTTTGATCCTAGGTTGAAGATAAACTGAAGGTGTGAAAAGTTTGATCCCATGTATGGGTAGCCAAACTGCAAACGCGAGAGGTTCAATCCGTAGTGGGATGACCTAAGTCGTAGGAACGCAGAGAAGCCAGGCTGCTGACTTGAAAAGTATGTTTCCCTGAGGGGCAAAGTGTGGAAGAGTTGTTTGTTGTAAAGGGTTAAGGAACCAAAATGACTGGTGATCTGATGGTCCAACACCAAGATGTTTGCTTGAGGGAAATTTCAGACATAGAACCGTTTCACGGCGTCCGAGTTGATGAGTTGTGGAAATTCATCGCCGTCTATTTCTTGCAATCTGAGAGCGCCTCCTGTCAATACTTCCTTGACAACAAACGGGCCTTCCCTTAGATTGATCTTGGTTATCAAGGATCTTCTTCAAAACCAAGTCATGTTGTTTAAACTGCCTTAGTCAGACTTTTTTTATTGTAGGATCTGACGATCCTTTGATGATATAACTGACCATGGAAGATAGTTGCAGTTCTCCTTTTGTCTATTATAGACAATTGGTGATACCTGTCTTGTACCCATTGGTCCTCATCTAGCTGAGCGTCTATTAACACTTTGAGGGATTCTATTTCAACTTCTATGGGGAGCACTGCTTCCATCCTATAGGTTAATGCGTAGGGGGTTGCCCCGGTGGAAGTGAGCATTGAGGTTCTGTAAGCTAACAGAGTAAGAGGCAATAGGCCAGGCCATTCTTTGTGGTTGGCGGACATCTTTTGCATAATCTTCTTGATGTTTTTGTTAGCCGCTTCAACAACACCATTCATCTTCGAACGATAGATGATAGAGTTAAGATGTTTGATGTGGAATTTACTGCATAATTCTTCCATCATTTTGTTGTTGAGGTTCTTAGCATTGTCTGACACAATCACCTCTGGTTGTCCATATCGACAAACGACATTGTTTCTGATGAAAGCAATGATGACTTCTTTAGTAACCCTGGGGAAGGAGGCTGCCTCTACCCACTTGGTGAAGTAGTCGATCATGGTGAAGATAAATCGATGTCCATTAATGGCTTTAGGCTCAATGGGCCCGATAACGTCCATTCCACACATTGAGAAGGGCCAAGGTGAACTCATGTTGTGGAGTTCCCGTGTAGGGGCGTGTATAGCATTCCCATGAATCTAGCATTGATAACATCTCTTGACGTGGTCATTGCAATCAGCTTTGAGAGATAGCCAATAATGTCATGTCCTAAAGACTTTCTTGACAAGGAGGGGGCCACTCATTTGGGGGCCACAGACTCCACCATGGATTTCATCCATAAGCCTTTGGGCTTGATCTTTGTCTAAACATCTGACGAGACCTAGTCCTGCATCTTTTTTGTAGAGCGCATCTCCACTCAGGTAGAATTTCATAGCAAGTCGATGGATCCGCCTTTTCTCAGTCGGGCTCGCTTCCGCGGTGTAGATCCTGTGATAACCCGGGATTTCGAATAATCAAAAATTATGAATAAATTTTTTTAAGTAATATTAATATTGATTATTAATTTTGTGACAAGTTTCTGTGATACAAGTCTCGAGAAAGTCAATTTGTATATTGACTAATAAATTTTAGAGTAGAGTTGTGCTTAACAACATGAGAAACCCTAAACCTAGTTACGGATAGAGATTCGATAGAAAATATAATTAAAATAATTATATTAATATTAATGTGTTTGAACGGTATATAATTTTTGATCAATGACTGATCGGATAATGTTTAAAATTAATAAACCCTAATAAGAGATTAAAAACCCTAATCTCAGGATTAGAAACCCTAACGTACCGTTAGAAACCCTAATCGAAAGTCAGAAAACCCTAATTTTGAATTTGGGAATCCCAAACCCTAAATTAGGAAACCCTAATCCTAATTGACAAGCCTAAGGTATTTATTAAACTTTAATATGATTATAAAACCCTAATTATATTTTTGTTATCTTAATTTCTATTTTATAAACCCTAATTGTAAGTTAGAAATTTTAATTTTTCTAATTAAAACCCTAATTTTATATTCGGGATTTCTAAACCCTAATTAGGCAACCCTAATCCTGATTGGAAGGCCTAATATATTTATTAAACGTTGATATGATTAGGAAAACCTAATTTAATTATGAAACCCTAATTTTAGTTTTAAATTCTTAATTTTCTATTTAGAAACCCTAATTAGAAAATTCTAGAATTAGAGTATTTTAAAACCTAAGGGTTAAACCCTAAGGGTTTGTGCATTGGACAAGAATGCCATTAAAAATAAAATACAAATGACCAAAATACCTTTTTTCATTTTCTTTAATTGATAACTTGTATAATTGCTAGCACCTTTAGTTGTTGAACAACTTAGTTGACTTTGGTGACACAAAATCTCAGTCACTAGCCGAAAATCACAGATCCAACGCAACAACAAGCAATATATAAGAGATGTTGGAGAGAGAAAGTCCATAAACATTAGCCATTTTGCTATTTTGCTCTCACCAACTCTCTCTCTCTCTCCTAAAGCTCCAAAAATAGCTAGTATATCAGTTCTAAATACAGCCTTTGATCAACCAATAACAGATTGGAGAGCCAAGATCTAAAATTATTCAAGAAAAGGTATAAACCTAATTTTTATTTTTGATCTTGTATGCTTTGAAAAATTTTGTGTTTATGTGTTTTGAATCTTGCTAATGGATGTTTTATGAAGATCTATGATGATCTATCATGAATCCATAGCATCAAAGGGCTTTAAAAATGAAGTTTTCAAAAACTATTCTTGAGTAATTTTTGTGGTCTGACAAGCAATGTCAGTGGCCACAGATCATTTTTCGTTTATTATTTTTTTTGTTTTAAAGTTTTTATGTGTATCTTGTAATGTTGCCTTTAAGCTGAAAAAGAAAGAATAGTCAGTTGATGTCTATATTTGAAGTTATTCATGGTCAAAACCCGTTGACTGGGCATGACCATGAACTTTCTGGGTAACCTAGAAAGTGTTAAAGAGCGTCTGACAAGATTTTGTAGTGTCCGTATTTGTCAGTGTTTACGAATTTGGTTGTTGTTGTTGTTGTTGTAATACATGTGTAGCCTGGTTTCCTGAATATATATTTATAACTTTATATCATATAGTTGATCAACAGGATGAGTGTAATATTTGGTCAAAGTAGGTCAATCGGCCATGACTTCACTTTCTGGGAATTTCCAAAAAAATTATGAACTTAGTTTCTGACAACGTTTGACTGGATTAAATCTGGATGTTGTGTTGTTTTTTATCTGATCTGTTGCTTCTTGCTTGTTCCTTGACACAAGTAGTATGTAATGGAACCATTGTATTACATGAATCATGAACGGATCTTATAGAAAAATTAATTGGAAAGTGGTCACTCAGACTGCTGGGTTTCTGGGTAATCCCAGAAACTGGCTGACAATGAATTCGAAGGCATAGATCATCTTCTTGTGTTATTGTTTGATCAAAGTGTGAGTTGGATATTGTAGAGTTACATTTTCACTACACGATTGAAGATTTAACCTAGCCAGAACAAGATTAGATTCGATTGTATGATTGGTCAAATAGGGCAGCTTGATAACGAAGCTGTCAGTGTTCTTGGGCTCAAGAACACCAACAGCGACGCTTAGTGTCGCTAAAAGGCAACAGCGACGATTTTTAATATTTTTATTTTCTGAATATTTTGGAAATTATTTAAAAATAGAAATAAATTCTAATAAATACCAAAAATGGTTTTAAAAATTATTTTAAAGTATGAAAAATAATTTCTGACCAATTGGAATATTTTTCTTTAATATTTATAATTATTTAAATATTAAAAGTATTTAATTAGTGTATTAAATAAATTTGAGAAAAATGAATTAATACGATGAAAAATTATTTTAAATAAGAATAATGTATTTAAAAATATTTTGAGTTATAAAATGTGACTTTTAATATTTCTGGAGAATTTTTATTAATAAATTAATATTAATGATATTACATTTATTTAATTATTAAATTAAATAAATAAGTTAAAAATGATTTTATTGATTTAAAAATCATTTTAAATAAGAATAAAATGTTAGAAAATATTTGGAGTTATAAAATATAAATTTCAATATTTTTGGAGAATTCTCATTAATAAATTAATATTAATGATGTTAGATTTATTTAATTATTATATTAAATAAATTAATTAAAAATAACTTTATTAATTTAAAAATCATTTAAAAAAATGAGAAAAATGAATTAAAAATATTTTAAATGATAATTAATTACTTTTAATATTTTGATGATAATTTCATTAACATTTAAATTAATAGTGATGATTTAAAAATGATTTTAATTAATTTAAAAATCATTTAAGTAGAATATTAATGATTTAAAATTTTTTTAAGTTATTAATAATAACTTTAATATTTTGACAAGTATAACATTAATATTTTTATATTATTAAATATTAATGATAATAAGATTATTTGATAATTAAATCATTTAAAAATGATTTAAGTGTTTGAAAAATTATTATAAATTATAATAATTGTTTATAAATTATTAAAAGCTTTCGAAAAATATTATAAACGATATTTGACTTATCTAAAATAATATTGAAGCTTAGAGACCAAGTTTAATTGACAATCAATGTGTTAATTGTCGGCTAGAGTGACCAGAATACTGAGAATGGTCCAAAGTCCAACTAGACCAAAATAGTTAGACTGGATAAGTGTTTATATAGGTTATAAATACTGATGTGATTATGTGATAATGTGCCTAGGAGAAGTTTGACTGTAGAATACAGTGTTACGTGTTATAAATGATTGTGCTAATTGTGAGACCGACATTAGTGATTATAGGTCTTACGAACGCAGTTAATTATATTGTGTAGCTGTAATCAACGCGAAAGGCAAGTTTCCTAACTCAACCTTGAGTTATGTTCATTCAATTATTATAATGGTTAATTATTGCTAATTATACCATATCTAGGGAATTTATTGTTGATTATTCGCAATTACTGCATGATTAATAATTCAAATTGAATTATTGATTCAGAGAATATACATTTGTAGAATAACTGTTGTTGGATATTCATATTCATAGAAGATAGAATTGACAGTACAGATAATTCTTGTTTATTGTCAAATTATGTTGAGAAATGTCTTAGCTAATTATTTTGGCTAGACGAACATTTGTTAGAACTTGATAAATTTGAGAAAATAATTCAATTGTTATTGGTAGATCGATGCCAATTATTTCGGCTAGATCGATAAGTAAATAGAAATTGAAATCATTGCATTTCGTTGTTAAATCAAATTTTGATTCAAAGACTGAGAAGAACAACCTTTTATATAAAGGGAACATTTTAGGTCGTATATTCGACCATTGCGCACTGTTAAGTATTATACATAATATAGGGTACAAGGAGTTGGCCGGCTCTAAGTACTTGCAGAGGGGTATGATTTAATCTTTATGGTTATCTGATACTCGTGCGTATGTATCAAAGTAAATCTTTAATAGATACTCGAGAAAATAAGTTTTAGATCTAGTGTGATCGCTCAGCATAAATCTGGAAAATATTCCACTTTGTAATTGCGTAGAATTGATTCTTGATTATTCAATAGAATATCGTAGAAACTTTGAAAGTGTTGTACTCTTTCATTATCAAATTATTGCATTGCCTAGAATACGAGAAGACTTGTTATTGATTAATGATTTGTTCGGCTATTTCAAAGTTCATCGAACTTTGGTTTCATTCTATCAAAATAGATAGTCTGTTATTGTTGATTCGTATACCTTTATTGTATGTCTTAACTTGCAGGGCAAACTTGTTGTTCACCCTTGCTATAAATAAAACATTTCAGCTAGGAACGAAGAGGCCAGTGGGTCAAAGAAGAATAAAGGCAAAGGCAAGATGCTGGAGTAGTTATAATGAACATTATTATGATTATGTTGTTTTGTAAACCCTTTTTATATATCTAAAGGGTATGTTTGTAATATTAAGGTTAGAAAACCTGGGACTTATGTATTAACAACTTATGTTAATGACTTATGTATTCCTATTTATATATGAATGGGTAGTTAAATGGTATTATATTGTGGATCATGAACACCAAACTTGAGGGTCAGGCAACCCAAATTTGGGGGTGTAACGGGTTGGTATCAAAGCTGTAGTGACCAAGGTGTCACCAGTTAGTAGAAGAGCCGTAGGTTATAAACCTTAAGTGGGGTGGGGGAAAACCCTAGGATTATAACCATACGTGAGATAGAGAAAATTCATTTAGAGTTCTAAGTGAGAGATTGTCGGAGTGCATCAATAGTGAGATGAGTGGACACATAGTGTGAAAATTTTGTACTGGTGAAGTACTAATCAAGTTGTTTAAACTGATTGTAGGATGTCTGGAGAAGATCAAACGAGTGCGGAGATGCTAATGGCTGTTGCACCAATGCCAGAAGCCGAGGTGCCAGCGCAAAGTGAATCGGTTGAGAAGGTGGGAGAGATGAACCCATGGTCAATCTAGGGAGTGATCATGACGATTATCCTGAGATGTATCTGAGTGGAGATGAGGAGGTAGAGTCTGAGCAAGCGAAGGTGGAGAAAAAGAATAAGACTAAAGTTAAAGAACAAGATCAACTAGCTGCAGAAGTTCAAGAACTCTGGAGTAAGGCATTTCTCTTGGAGGAACTGTGGAAGACGGAACGAGCGTTACGCGAAATGACTGAAGAACGGAACGAGCTCAAGGCGCAGGTGGAAAGGATGAAGACAGAAGGTGGTGGATCGTTGGAAGGAACAATCAAGCCACAGAAAAATAAGAAAAAGAGAAAGAGGGACAATGACAGCCCTAATTCTGAAAAGTCAAACCCAAAGAAGAAGCAAGCATGCAGCAAGTGTGGGAAGACTCACGCGGGAGAATGCATGATGTGGAAGAACGTGTGCTTTAATTGTAAGCAGGAAAGACATATTTCTCTGCATTGTCCTAAGCCAAATTTGAGGAAGTGTTTTTCATGTGGGCAAATGGGTCACAGATTCAACAAGTGTCCCATCAAGAAGAAAACTGGTGAAGGGAGTGGTCGGTATACGACTTAGATATATGTAATAGTATCTTTTGGATAGAAGTTTATGATATTAAGTGTTGTAATATCGAGAACAATGTTTAAGCATATATAAATATAAATATGTTTGTATGAATGAAATCTTTATTTTCTATATGAATATAAGATTAAGATTAATTTGTGTGTTCTTAAAACTCATACTTATTGTAAGTTAATGACTCATAATTATATGAAATGTTTTGAACCCCTCAACGAATGGACGCCAAAGGTCTGACTAGGATAAGTTCATACACTCATATAATTATGGTAAGTTCATAAACTCATAAGTGTGGTAAATTTGAAGAACTGGTAATAACTATGTGTAAATGGAGGATTGCAACTTTTTGTGTAAAGTTGTGTCGTTAATCCTGATATGATTTAAAAAGGAATAGTAATATGTGGTAAGTACTATGTGTTATTTGAATAAATATGCAATTATATAAGAATTATGTGTTGAATTCTAATTGTGTTAAAAGTTTATGTAAAGAAAGAGAATTAATATAAGATTTTTATTTAAATCAGATCATGCTTCCTAGATGACAGAATCGAAACCAACGAGAAGAGCAGTCGGTAAATAATGAAGGAGGTCAAGCTGACCCGATGCAAAACTTTGCGGATATGATAGCCGAAGCTATGGAGAATAGAGCTCCAGCTGCAAGAGGAAGAGCGAGGAATCAACCAGCTGAAAGATTGGCAAATTTTAAAGACTTTAAAGCGGTAGGACCGCCTGAATTTAAAGGGACCACAGATCCGATTGAAGCCCAAACTTAGGTAAAAGAGATGGAGAAAGCATTCGTTATCGCCAGAGTAGCGGAGGAGCAAAAGACGGCTTTTGTGACATACTTAATGAAGGGAGAAGCCAATTACTGGTGGGAGACTAATCAGGCAAGAGCTGGTACATCGGTGGTGTTATGGACAAGATTCAAGGAACTGTTCTTTGAGAAATACTTATCACCGAGTATGCAATCCAGGATGGAAGTTAAATTCTTAGAACTTAAGCAGGAGAACATGTCGGTAACAGAATACGCTGCCAAATTCAACGAGCTGGCAAGATTTGCACCTCATCAGGTGGACATAGAAGCAAGAAAGGCGAGAAGATTTGAGAACGGACTAAAACCAGGGATATTCAACAAGGTAGCGGTATTGCAGATTAATACGTTTGTGGCGTTGATGGAGAAAGCGTTAATTACTGAAGGAGGGAGCGAAGCTACATCTCGATTTTATCAGGATAAGAAGAAGAAGACAAATGACTGAGGAAGTAGTGGTGGTAGTAACCCCAACAAGAGAAAATGGAGCGAGAATACCCAGTCGGGTAATAAGACAGAAGATGGTAGGAAAGGAACGGAGCCATGTTCGAATTGTGGAAAGAATCATGCATGAGTTTGTCTAAAAAAGAAAGGAGTTTGTTATAACTACGGGCAATAGGGGCACATGTCGCCCAATTGTCCTAGTCTGAAGAAGATACAAGGTTGCTTTGCATGCGGATCAACTGATCATTTGGTTCGGAACTTTCCAAAGAAGAATGCGGAAAAGGAAAGTGTCAACAAGGGACCCGGTGGCGGAACCTTGGCGATTCGAGGACCTACACAGCCAGGAAGACCATCGGCCCGTGCATTCAATATGACGGTGCAAGATGCAGTGGCTGCTCAGGAGGTCGCAACAGGTAATGATTTCGTTTAAAAATTTTATTACGCGAGTAATACGAGTTAGATATTTCTGTGAACTGTTTTCTTTTATAGATTCAAGTCGCATGTTAGATTTTGAAACACAAAATTTATATTGTGTTGATAAAAAGGAATTGATGATACAACTTTAAAAGATTGTAGAGAATAAGAAAGCGGTGATTCCGAGGACGGAATCCTTTTAAGGAGGGGTGAATGTGATAACCCGGGATTTCGAATAATCAAAAATTTGTGAATAATTTTTTTTTAAAAATTAATATTAATATTGATTATTAATTTTGTGACAAGTTACTGTGATACGAGTCTCGAGAAAGTCAATTTGTATATTGACTGATAAATTTTAGAGTAGAGTTGTGCTTAACAGCATGAGAAACCCTAACCCTAGTTACGGATAGGGGTTCGATAGAAAATATAATTAAAATAATTATATTAATATGTATGTGTTTGAACGGTACAGAATTTTTGATCAATGACTGTTCGGATAAGGTTTAAAAATAATAAACCCAAATAAGAGATTAAAAACCCTAATCTCAGGATTAGAAACCCTAATGTACCGTTAAAAACCCTAATCGAAAGTCGAGAAACCCTAATTTTAAATTCGAGAATCCTAAACCCTAAATTAGGAAACCCAAATCCTAATTGACAAGCCTAAGGTATTTATTAAACTTTAATATGATTAAAAAACCCTAATTATATTTTTGTTATCATAATTTCTATTTTACAAACCCTAATTGTAAGTTAGAAATTTTAATTTTTCTAATTAAAACCCTAATTTTATATTCGGGATTTCTAAACCCTAATTAGGCAACCCTAATCCTAATTGGAAGGCCAAATATATTTATTAAACGTTGATATGATTAGGAAAACCTAATTTAATTAGGAAAACATAATTTTAGTTTTAAATTCTTAATTTTCTATTTAGAAACCCTAATTAGAAAATTCTAAAATTTGAGTATTTTAAAACCTAAGGGTTAGAACCTTAGGGTTAAACCCTAAGGGTTTGTGCATTAGACAAGAATGTCATTAAAAATAAAATACAAATGACCAAAATACCCTTTTGCATTTTCTTTAAATGATAACTTGTATAATTGCTAGCACCTTTAGTTGTTAAACAACTTAGTTGACTTTGGTGACACAAAATCTCAGCCACCAGCCGAAAATCACAGATCCAACGCAACAACAAGCAATATATAAGAGATGTTGGAGAGAGAAAGTCCATAAACATTAGACATTTTGCTATTTTACTCTCACCAACTCTTTCTCTCTCCTAAAGCTCCGAAATAGCTAGTATATCTGTTCTAAATACAGCCTTAGATCAACCAATAACAGATTGGAGAGCCAAGATCTAAAATTATTCAAGAAAAGGTATAAACCTAATTTTTATTTTTGATCTTGTATGCTTTGAAAAATTTTGTGTTTATGTGTTTTGAATCTTGCTAATGGATGTTTTATGAAGATCTATGATGATCTATCATGAATCCATAGCATCAAAGTACTTTAAAAATGAAGTTTTCAAAAACTGTTCTTGAGTAATTTTTGTGGTCTAACAAGCAATGTCAGTGGCCACATATCATTTCTCGTTTATTATTTTTGCTGTTTTAAAGTTTTTATGTGTAGCTTGTAATGTTTTCTTTAAGTTGAAAAAGAAAGAAGAGTCAGTTGATGTCTATATTTGAAGTTATTCATGGTCAAAACCCGTTGACCGGGCATGACCATGAACTTTCTGGGTAACCCAGAAAGTGTTAAAGAGCGTCTGACAAGATTTTGTAGTGTCCGTATTTGTCAGTGTTTAAGAATTTGGTTGTTGTTGTTGTTGTAATACATGTGTAGCCTGGTATCCTGAATATAGATTTATAACTTTATATCATACTGTTGATCGACAGGATGAGTGTAATAATTGGTCAAAGTATGCCAATCGGCCATGACTTCACTTTCTGGGAATTTCTAGAAAATTTATGAACTTAGTTTCTAACAACGTTTGACGGGATTAAATCTGGATGTTGTGTTGTTTTTTATCTGATCTGTTGCTTCTTGCTTGTTCCTTGACACAAGTAGTATGTAATGGAACCATTGTATTACATGAATCATGAACGAATCTTATAGAAAAATTAATTGCAAAGTGGTCACTCAGACTGCTGGGTTTCTAGGTAATCCCAGAAACTGTCTGACAATGAATTCGAAGGCATAGATCATCTTCCTGTGTTATTGTTTGATCAAAGTGTGAGTTTGATATTGTAGAGTTACATTTTCACTACACGATTGGAGATTTAACCTAGCCAGAACAAGATTAGATTCGATTGTATGATTGGTCAAAAAGGGCAGCTTGATAACGAAGCTGTCAGTGTTATTGGGCTCAAGAACACCAACGACGCTTAGTGTCGCTAAAGGGCAACAGCGACAGTTTTTAATATTTCTATTTTTCTGAATATTTCGGAAATTATTTAAAAATAGAAATAAATTCTAGAAATTACCAAAAATTATTTTAAAAATTATTTTAAATTATGAAAAATAATTTCTGACCAATTAGAATATTTTTCTTTAATATTTATAATTATTTAAATATTAAAAGTATTTAATTTATTTAATTAGTGTATTAAATAAATTAGAGAAAAATGATTTAATATTATGAAAAATCATTTTAAATAAGAATATTGTATTTAAAATATATTTTGAGTTATAAAATGTGACTTTTAATATTTTTGAAGAATTTTTATTAATAAATTAATATTAATGATATTACATTTATTTAATTATTAAATTAAATAAATAAGTTAAAAATAATTTTATTGATTTAAAAATCATTTCAAATAAGAATAAAATTTTAGAAAATATTTGGAGTTATAAAATATAAATTTCAATATTTTTGGACAATTCTCATTAATAAATTAATATTAATGATGTTAGATTTATTTAATTATTATATTAAATAAATGAATTAAAAATGATTTTATTAATTTAAAAATCATTTAAAAAATGAGAAAAATGAATTAAAAATATTTTAAATGATAATTAATTATTTTTAATATTTTGATGATAATTTCATTAATATTTAAATATTAATAGTGATAATTTAAAAATAATTTTAATTAATTTAAAAATTATTTAAGTAGAATATTAATGATTTAAAAATATTTTAAGTTATTAATAATAACTTTAATATTTTGACAAGTATAACATTAATATTTTTATATTGTTAAATATTAATGATAATAAGATTATTTGATACTTAAATCATTTAAAAATGATTTAAGTGTTTGAAAAATTATTATAAATTATAATAATTGTTTATAAATTATTAAAAGCTTCCGAAAAATATTATAAACGATATATGACTTATCTAAAATAATATTGAAGCTTAGAGACCAAGATTAATTGACAATCAATGTGTTAATTGTCGGCTAGAATGATTAGAATACCGAGAATGGACCGAAGTCCAACCAGACCGAAATAGTTAGACTGGATAAGTGTTTATATAAGTTATAAACAATGATGTGATTATGTGATAATGTGCCTAGAAGAAGTTTGACTGTAGAATACAGTGTTACGTGTTATAAATGATTGTGCTAATTGTGAGACCGACATTGTTGATTATAGGTCTTATGAACGCAGTTAATTATATTGTGTAACTTTAATCAACGCGAAAGGCAAGTTTCCTAACTCAACCTTGAGTTATATTCATTCAATTATTATAATGGTTAATTATTGCTAATTATACCATGTCCAGAGAATTTATTGTTGATTATTCGCAGTTAGTGCATGATTAATAATTCAAATTGAATTACTGATTCAGAGAATATACATTTGTAGAATAACTGTTGTTGGATATTCATATCCATAGAAGATAGAATTGACAGTACAGATAATTCCTGTTTATTGTCAAATTATGCTGAGAAATGTCTTAGCTAATTATTCTGGTTAGACGAACATTTGTTAGAACGTGATAAATTTGAGAAAAGAATTCAATTGTTATTGGTAGATCGATGCCAATTATTTCGGCTAGATCGATAAGTAAATAGAAATTGAAATCATTGCATTTCATTGTTAAATCAAATTTTGATTCAAAGACTGAGAAGAACAACATTTTATATAAAGGGAACATTTTAGGTCGTATATTCGACCATTGCACACTATTAAGTATTATGCCTAATATAGGGTACACAGAGTTGGCCGGCTCTAAGTACTTGCAGAGAGGTATGATTTAATCTTTAGGGTTATCTGATACTCCTGCGTATGTATCAAAGTAAATCTTTGATAGATACCGAGAAAATAAGTTCTAGATCTAGTGTGATCGCTCAGCATAAATCTAGAAAATATTCCACTTTGTAATTGCGTAGAATTGATTCTTGATTATTCAATAGAATATCGTAGAAACTTTGAAAGCGTTGTAATCTTTCATTATCAAATTATTGCTTTGCCTAAAATACGAGAAGACTTGTTATTGATTAACGATTTGTTCAGCTATTTCAAAGTTCATCGAACTTTTGTTTCATTCTATTAAAATAGATAGTCTGTTATTGTTGATTCGTATACCTTTATTGCATTTCTTAACTTGCGGGGCAAACTTGTTGCTCACCCTTGCTATAAATAAAATATTTCAGCTAAAAACGAAGAGGCCAGCGGGTCAAAGAAGAATAAAGGCAAAGGCAAGATGCTGGAGTAGTTATAATGAACATTATTATTATTATGTTGTTTTGTAAACCATTTTTGTATATCTAAAGGGTATGTTTGTAATATTAAGGTTAAAAAACATGGGACTTATGTATTAACAACTTATGTTAATGACTTATGTATTCCTATTTATATATGAATGGGTAGTTAAATAGTATTATTTTTTGGATAGTGAACACCAAACTCGGGGGTTAGGTAACCCAGATTTGGGGGTGTCATAGATCCATCTCGTAGGTATTCCTTAATATAGTGAGACCAAGGATGCGTGATGGGAGGTAGCTCATCTGATACTTCTCCAACGTAATTCTCATAGGCTGGGGCCTTGTGCAGGGAAATTATGACGCTTGGCAAGTGTTCCTTGTCTGATATGCTAATGAAGGAGGCTAAAGTTGCTAACGCGATCGCAAAGTCATTCCTATTACGAGGAATGTGTAGAAAGGAGATTTTTTCAAACTCCAAAACCATCTATAAAACTTGCTGATGGTAGGGCAGAAAGTGTAGTTCCTTGGTTTGATAGATTCTAGTGGATTGTCTGATTACCAACTCTGAATCTCCAAAGACAGTTAACCGCCTGATGCCTATTGAACAGGAAAGTTTTAGCCCCATGAGACAACCTTCATACTCAGTTGTGTTGTTGGTGCTGACAAATTGCAATTTGACGGTGACAGGATACTGCCCCCCGGTATCAGATACTAGAACTGCTCCAGTTCCAGAACCTTCCAGATTAACAACTCCATCAAAATACATCTTCCACGATTGGCGTGTATCGTACTGATGGTCTTGCTGAATTGTCATTACTCCTTCATCGGGGAAGTATGTTTCCAAGGGTTTGAAATCCCCTGAAGGTGCGGCGGCCAGTTAATCCGCAATTCCTTGACCTTTGATGGACTTTTGAGTCACTTATACGATGTCAAATTGTTGTAGGATCAACTGCCATCTGGACAGCCGACAATTTAACATGGGTTTATTGAACACATATTTGAGAGGATCCACGGGGGGATATGAGATGGGTTGTGTGACCATGGAGATAATGTTTTAACCTCATGGAAGCCCATGCTAAAGCACAACAAGTCTTCTCAATCAGAGTATACTTGTGTTCACTGCTGCCGAATCTTTTGCTGAGATAATAGATAGCTCGTTCTTGGCCTTTATCATCTTTTTGTCCCAGCATGCAGCCCATGACATTGTCACTTATGGACAGGTACATGAACAGGGGAACATCATCCCTGGGTGGTACAAACACGGGAGCTTTGACTAACTATTTCTTGATTGTGAGGAAGGCATTTTGACACTCATCATTCCATTTCATGGATGAGTTCTTCCTTAATAGCTTAAAGATTGGCTCACAGGTTGCTATGAGTTGAGAGATAAACCTGCTAATGAAGTTGATTCTTCCTAAAAATCCCCGTATTTCCTTTTATGTCTGAGGAATGGGCATTTCTGTGATGACCTGGATTTTGGCAGGATCCAGCTCAATTCCTTTGTGGCTGACTAGGAATCCTAGCAACTTACCGGATTTAACGCCAAAGGCGCACTTGGCTGGATTCAACTTCAAGTTGTACTTACGCAACCTGTTGAACAACTTTCTAAGATGGTCTAGAAGGTCATCCTCCTTTCGGGACTTGACAATGATGTCATCCGCGTAGATCTCGATCTCTTTGTGCATTAAGTCGTGGAAAAGAGCCAACATAGCTCGCTGATAGGTGGCTCCAGCATTGATGAAGCCAAATGACAACGGTCTATAGCAAAAGGTTCCCTAAGGCGTGATGAAAGCAGTTTTCTCACGATCTTCCTCAGCAACCATGATCTAATGATACCTCGCAAAGCAATCAGCAAAGGAGTACATGTTGTATTGAGCAGTATTGTCAATGAGAATG
The DNA here is from genome assembly GCA_016801055.1 of Panax notoginseng. Lineage (NCBI taxonomy): Eukaryota > Viridiplantae > Streptophyta > Magnoliopsida > Apiales > Araliaceae > Panax > Panax notoginseng. The sequence continues at coordinate 158,233,818 of CM029014.1, forward strand.
TGGATAAATGGCACGAGAAAGATATCTTTTAAGCAAGCTTTGTTTAAGTCCTGGTAATCCACGCAGACTCGCACCTTCCCTCCGGGTTTAGGCATGGGAACAATGTTGGATATCCACTCATGATACGTGGACACCATGATGATGCCAGCTTGAAATTGTTTCATAATTTCTTCTTTCACCTTTAAACTCCACTCATGTTTCAATCACCTGAGCTTTTGCTTGACTGGCTTAAATCCCTCTTTAATGGGAAGGCAATGAAGGACAATGTTAGTGGATAAACCCACCATGTCTTCATGAGACCATGCAAACACAACTTGGAATTGGGTTAATAGCGTAACCATGTCAGTTCCTTGGTTTGGGGTAAGGTCTGAACCAATCTGGATTAACTTAGGGCTTTCTAAGGTTCCGAGATTGAAAGAAATGGTTTGGTCAAGGTTGGGTTTAGGTTTGTCTTTGACCCATTCTTGAATTTTTGGAGGCACCTCAATGTCATACTGTATTTCCATCAAGGCTGAATTCATCTCTACATCAAAGGTACAATCCTTGTGGAGAAGAGGCACCGTATCAGCAAGTACATGCACATCTAAATTCAGAGTCCTGAAACAAAATATGCTTTCACTTAGTATATATGAAATGTTTTGATCATACACAGTGTTAGCATATACTGACAAAATAAAATGCTAATACTGTACAAAAAAGTAAGAAGTTATTATATCTACAGGGTAGAAAGAGTTTTTGCCCGCTTTACCCTTGACGACGAATGCAAGGAATGATGTTCCAATTGGCAAGGGCAAAGTTCGGGTGGACTGCAGTGATGGAGGGATTGTCATCAACCTCCCTGTCCCGAATGATGGCCAATATGTATCTGTTGGTATATTCATCATGAACGATGATGCATATGCCTGACATCATTCGGATGACGTCTTGCTTGATTCTTCGTTCCTCCTCTTCCAATGCGGAAATTATAACAAAGACTTCTTTCTCCTTTACCGGCACCGGCTTGGGAAATAACATAGTCATTACATTGGCTGGCACCATTACAGGAGGTTGTACGGACTGAGAGTTTGAAGGTGACGATAAACGCCGCGTGCTTGAAGCTGAAGGAATCTGCTGATGCTTATGAGGATTCCTATGACCAGAACTGTCAGAAGAGCCTAGCCCAGCTGTTCCAGTTTGCTTGGTTAATCGGATTGGGTACTTGATATCCTGGCGATCTCTACCCAGCCCTTGTCCCGGCTTATGACCCAATGAAATCATTTCTTGAGTAGTTGACATTACCTCGGTAAAAATCTTGGGCTTAGGAAATGGTGTTCCAATAGCATGGTATTGGGTATCGCTTACTTCTAAGGCATGAAAATTGATCGGTTCAACATCTACATTGGCATTGATGAATGGCATGTCCCCGTGTTGAGGACACTCTGGTTCATCGTTGACCGTGACTAGGCTATTGTTGATAATGTATTTCAACTACTGATGAAGAGTGGAGGGGACTGCCTCTGCCATATGAATCCATGGTCGTCCCAAGAGCAGGTTGTATCCTGAATCTATCTTGATTACGTGGAAAGATATGCAGAATGTATGGGGACCAATTTAGATTGGCATTTCAATTACTCCGACCGAATCCAGCAGGCTCCATTAAAAGCTTTGATGATAGTATGGCTACTCCAGAGTTGGTTGAGATTGATATTCATCTTCACCAAGGTAGCATATGGGCATATATTTAGAGATGAACCTCCATCTATTAATACTCCAGCTAGCATGTATCCGGAAGACAAGACCGTAATGTGCAATGACTTGTAATGACCGGTCCCCTCGGGCGATATGTCATCATCAGTGAATGATATCACATTGTTGTTGAAAATGTGATCAACCAGATGTTGAAATTTTTCCGTATCAACTGATGTTGGTAGATAGGTTTCTTCTAAAGCCTTTAACAAGATCATCCGGTGATCCTCAGAAGTTAGGACCAAGTCCAAAATTGATATTTGTTGTGGAGCTTCTTTTAAACTTAAAACCACTTTGGCTTCGTTATGACCCATAGTGCGGAGGAATTTTTCAATCTTCTCCATGGGTATTTTCCCCTTTGATTTGATGGTAGACTTCATCACCCGTTGGGGAAGATACAGTGGATTTTCCTTCGACACTATAGCAATCGTATGTGAGGTGGACCCTTCACCTTCTCCATAATTCCACGAAACTTTACGCAAGCTAACAATAGGATATTGTGCTCTACACGACAAGTTGATTGGTTCGGGAGCGGCCACTTTCAAAGGATTGTTTCTTGAGTTGAATTGTTGGCATTGTGAGTGATTTGTTAGCCCCATCAGTTTCAGTGGATATGACTGCTACCACACTCTTCCACTTAGTAGGACCTGTATTCTCACTTGCACGTAACATAGTATCATCGTCCGCTAGGTGCAGGACACCACTGCCATTTAGATTTTGGATAAGGCGGCGGAGTGCCCAACATTCTTCTGTGCTGTGACCGCGAGACTGGGAGTGATATTGACATACTCCATCAGAGTTATACCGTCCTGAACAGGGTTTGATCAGAGGTAGAATGGAACTGATCCTTCCTTTATTGATTAACATCTGAAGGATTTCCTCCATAGGTTGGCCTAAATAAGTGAATTCTCTTTTGTTGGCAAAATGCCGACGGGCTTTGGCATTTGCTCTCTGTCACTTTGTCTTCCAGTATTTCATTTTTTGAAAGTGACAAGGGAATATTCATTATAAGAGGTAGGAGACTAGCATGCTCCTGGCTGATTAATTGACATGTCACTTGATGCTGATAAGTCACCAGCTCTGCCAATTGTTCAATTTGCCTACATAGAGCGTTCATCTTTCGTTCCACTGTGAACTGAAACTTGGCATAATCCCATTTGTTAACACTATTTTTGAGGGTCTGGGAGGATTCACAGTTAAAATTGGACTTCTGTCCGTTGCTCCAATTGATCATGTTGACCTCTTCTTCTTTGTGTTGAGGAAGAGGGTTGTCTTGAACGTGAGGTTGATCTGGTTTGGTGGCCACGATCTCACCGTTGTCTATCAGGTCTTGGATCTTGTGTTTCAAGGCCCAACAATCCTGAGTATCATGTCCAGGTTCCCCAGCATGATAAGCACATTTCTGAGCAACATTGAAACCCCGTCCATTAGGGCTGGCTAGTGGAAGAAGATGCGTAATTTTCTTCTGTGTTTTCAGAAGAGTGAGAATGTTCTTGAGGGTGTCCCCTAAGGGTGTGAACACTCGAGGGCGTTTGACTTCTCCACCTTTCAGTATTGGAGGGTTCACAGATTGTGCTTGAAAGGGAGTGTAGTTTCTCCTTTGAATAGGCATGTTCGGACTGCCTTTTTGACCTTGTAGTATCAGGAAAACATCTTCATCTTTCTTTTTATGGACCCTCCGTGGGTTGTTCCCATAATTTCCGGATAGGATGTGATCAGCAACAGTTTTGAGGGCTGCTAGGTCTTGAATTTTTCCGGACTTCAATCACATCTCAGCCATCTCCCCATGTTTGGCCATTTCAGAAAATAGTTTGCCGATGCCGGCTAAAACTCTTTCATATAAAGGAGCTTCTTGTATGTCTACGAAAGTCATGACCATCTCTGATTCTGTCATTGAAGGAATAACTTGGGCAGCCAGGCGTCTCCACCTTTTTGAGCATACTCTCTGAAAGACTCGTTAGACTGTTTCTTGATCTTGGTAATTTGATACCGATCAGAAGCCATCTGAGATTGAAAGTTGTATTGAGTGAGGAAATCATGTGCTAGTTCTTCCCAGCTATGGATCTTTGAGTTGTCTAATCTTGTGTACCACGAACGGGCTTCTCCAGTTAGACTTTTCTGGAATAATTGCATTCTGAGTTTTTTGTCCTCTGTATAAGATCCAAGTTCTCCAATAAACACCTTAAAATGTGTATAAGGATCTCCTAACCCATCATATTTTTTGAAGTCAGGAGTTGTAACTTTTCTGGATAATGAACACCAGGGAAAATGCAAAGATCAGCATATGAAACACTCCCGTGTATTCCAATTTCTTTGATAGCACGAAGGGTCTCTTCCATTTAGAGGACTTTCTTTTTGATGTCACCAGTGTCTGGATCTCAAGTGGGATGGGCAACATCATGAGTTTTGTTGGTTGTATCCAACTACAGTTCAGGTATTGTAATGACCTGGGATCCCCCTTGTGTGGAGGATTCAGCATGTACGGGTATTTTTGGACCCTGAGTCGACTGGTGTAGTTATTTGAGTAGAACATCCAAATCTGTAATTTGTTTGCTTAATCCGTCAAATTCTTTACGAGAAACTGGATTAAGGTCAGTCTGGTCATAGGACGACATGATTGGCTATAGGCCTGTAGCCTTTTTGGATTTTGACCAGGTAGAAGGTCCAATTAGTTCCCTGCGAAAGACTTGCATAGTTTAGTTTTTAGGGAATTTGTAAAATAACATGTTATGTGATGTGTCCATTTTAGGAATTTTATCCTGCAAAACGGATGTCAGCAGTTTGTAGCATGTTAATTAAAATATGTATGTGTACACATTTCTTCATATTTCTCATTACATGGAGATATATATGGAATGAAATTACAAGTAATTGAAATGAGAGAGTATGAAGAGACTTTCCTTCGTTTTGGGTTTATCAGAGGATGACCTATCTTAGGTTACTCTCGCGGCTTTTTGGCATGAAGGTTCCCAAATCATCGCAATTTACTGAACGGGAAATTAATCCAGTCTTTCAACTGGAGCGAATTTGGGTGGTGCCTTTCCTGAGCCTCGGGGAATTAGTCTTCCCACGACTCCAGTAATCAAACACCGACGGGATAGCCTCTTGGTGGAGGGACCACACAACATACATTCACATACATTGCGTCTCACAATATGAAAATGATGACATGTGCGAAGCACTAATATCATAAACAGATATGGTGCGAGGCACTAAGTGAAACAATGCATTCGTACACATTCATCATAAATGTAAATGCAACATCCACACACAAGTAAATAATAGTTTTGAAAAGATTGTAATAGCTGCTTAAGTCCTCTTACTGGAGTCCCCAGCGGAGTCGCCACATGTGGACGTCAGGGTTTTTAGTTGTCCCTTTCCGTTACTTGTTCTTTGGTGTTCTCATTTTAGGTGAGATTTGTTTGAAAAAATAAGTGAAAAAGGTCAGACATGTATAATGTCGACGATGGACTGTTAAGAGTCGCCAGTTGTTTTTTTTTAAATGGTTGTACCAATACAACCGAGAAAAGATTTGCACATTGACCCAGTGATGTGACACTACTAAACGGGTCGGTGAAACCGAGATTCATTAGGTTCCGGGGACTTGGTTATGCGGAGGGAAGGTATTAGGAACCCCCTGACATCCGTGTTACCACGTTGACCACCTCTTTTCAAGAAACTATTATCTGAATGTGTGTGTGTGGGTCAATGTGTTGTTATTTAGAAGTAGTGTGAGGCCTCGTTCGCACCTATATACACAAGGTTTGAATTTAAATAAAAATTCAGTTTTAGAAGGATATGGCAATGATGTTTTATAAAAGAGGTTTTTCAAACCCTGATGCTCAATAGTAATTGAGACCTTTTTGATACTTCCATTTTATAAAGTATCCGGCTTGATTGATTTTATTTTACAGATGCGAGGCATCCGTACGAAAATAATGTACAAAATAATGCCGACTTCCTCATGGGTATGGTCTGAGGAAATTTAGACATCGTAGAATAATTTACAAGCTGCTTACAACTGAAAATGTCCATCACGGGAACCTAATCTAGATCCAATAGGCTGAATCTGTGATCACGTGATTCCTAGGCGCATATGATACCACAATTTGTATGAAAGCAGTAAGCAGGTATATATATAAAAGTTGTAAATATATATATATACCGACATGATCACCAACCACGAAGCACCTGCATGGGGGATCAGAAATGTAAATAAAGTTGTAAAAGCTATCAACCGCCACGAAGGAAACTCCAGGCGGGACGAAACGTAAATAAAGTTGTAAATACGGTCAACCGCCACAGAGGGAACTCCAGGCGAGACAAAATGTAAATAAAACTGTACAAAGCAATCAAATGCCACAAAGTAAACTCCAGGCAGGACGAAACGTAAAGAAAGCTGTAAAAGCAATCAATCACCACGAAGTAAACTGCAGGTGGGGCATATATATATATATATATATATATATATATATATATATATATATATATATATATATATACATATGAACTGTGTATATATATATATATATATATATATATATATATATATATATATATATAAATGCTCCAAACCGAAGTCTAGGCTCATCGAACAAAGTTCGACACACATTTCATATATATATATATATATATATATATATATATATATATATATACAAACTGAAATAAAACCACGGACCAAAATTCGGCCAAACACACGCAACACGACTCTCAACGTGAAGAAGGGTGTGTGCAAAGATGAAGAGAACAACTTTAAAGTGTGTGAGAAGGCTTACAGTGGGCTGCCAAAGAAGACTTCTATATCTTTAAAGTGGGTAAACACTTGCTTTTGTAGGTACAAAAGTAGCTATATATGAGCTCACAGGTGTTTAAAATGAGAAAATACACTGTATGAGGTGAGCGCAGAGCAAATTGGGCATGGCTTCCTCGCTGTTTTCTCTTTCAAAATGGCCACCCCAAGCCCTCTATTTATAGAGGGGTGGAACCGCAGGTGTACCAGAGGCTACCCGGGTTGCCCCAGGTTTCTCGGGTCGGGTCGTCTCGTAGTACGTGAACTCAGGCACTGTAATGTCCGCTCGAAATTTTAGAAGTGGAATTCGGGCATCTGATTGAGGTATACAGGACTATTTCGGACCGCCGTTGTCGAGAGTTGTACAATGGCATGGGATTAGAGTTTATACGAAGTCATTGAAGATGGGACGATGCCCTCCGGTCTTCAAACTTCAAATTCTATCCGTTACCCCGCACAATAGTCACTCGGGATTGGTTTTCCTTGATTCTTATGGGATATCGTTGTGTAGAGATGTGTGTATGAAATGTTGAGACGACATGGCATGGCATCGCGCTGGTGAGATAACGATTTTTCCCCTCACCGGTGTTATCGCCGGTTTGGGCTGATAAAGCAGATGTTGCTCAAGGCTTCGCTGAGATTGGACTGCTGTAATTGTTGAAGGTCCTCAGTGTCATCTCTGAGGTGTGCCTGTCCTCCCGGTGTTATCTCCGGGTTGGTACTGAATATCTCGTTGTGAGTGCCGAGATTGAAGCTGGTTGCATTTGAAACAAGCATTTTCGGGGTTATCGCCGAAACTGCATTCCTTGGGGTGATCACCAAGGTTGGTAGCTATTCCCATGATTGGGACTGAGACTAGATACCTCGGGGTTATCTCTGAGATTAATCAGTCTTCTCCTGTGTGTGTTCTGATATTGTGTCTTCACGCCTCGGGGTCATCTCCAAGGTTAGAATTATTACTCCCAGTGTGTGTTCCGGGGTTGATGCTGAACTTCCGGTAGTATCCGGAATGGATATGGATTGTCTTTCAGGGTTTTCTCTTAAAAGACGAATCTGTCCTCCTGTAATGTTAGTGACAGCAGTATAGAAAATTTTGAGTGTCTACAGAAGTACTATTCATTAGTTACTATTCACCTAATTACTATTCACTCTAGTATTATTCAGTCGGATATTTGGGACACTTTTCGTGTCGGAGCACTATTAATGAGTTACTATTCATGAGTTACTATTCACCCGATTACTATTCACTCTAGAATTATTCACTCGGGTATTTGGGACACTTTTCGTGTTGGGGTACTATTCACGGGATACGATTCACGGGGTACTATTCCTGAAGTACTATTCATGGGGTACTATTCACCCAAAAAATATATTTATTTTCGGTCTAAATCATTTTTGGGTACAATATTATTCCATGAGGAGATGTGATAATTTTTCAGACAGTTGGTTGAAATTATAATAGTAAATCAATTAGGATTATTGGTTTAAAGTGTTAATAGGATCTCTGGTTTAAAGTTTTAATAGTAAATTAGTATACATCGTTGGTTTAAAGTTTTAATAGTAAATCAGTATAGACCGTTGCTTTAAGTTTTAATAGTAAATCAATATGGACCGTCCGTTTAAAAGTAAATCAATCTGGACCGTTCATGAATTAGTTACTATTCAGTCCATTCTCCTATAAATAGAAGCTCATTCCTCCATTATTTTTTACGAATTCACTGAAACTCTAGAGAGAAATTATAGAGAGAAAGAAGAAGAAAAGTCTGCTACCTCACTTTTCCAGTATCCAGTTTCTTTCTAATGTAAGGGATATTATTATTATTATAGTAAGGGGTATTATTCTTTCGTATTCATGAAGAGAGTTATTTTCTTTCAATACTAGTAAGGGCTGTTATTCTAATCTTTATTATTATGTTGGAATAACCTGTTTATGCGAAGTACCGCATACATGGTGGAATTCTTCTGTTATTCCATTCTTTATTATTATGTTGGAATAACTTGTTTATGCGAAGTACCACATACATGGTGAAATTCTTATGTTATTCCATTCTTTATTATTCTGTTGGAATAACCTGTCTGTGCGGACTATCGCATGCCTGGTGAATTCTGTTGTTATTTCATTCTTTATTATTCTGTTGGAATATCCTATCTGTGCGTATTACGCATGACCTTGTTCCGTTATTTATTATTCTGTTGGAATAACTTGTCTGTGTGGTCTATCGCATGCCTAGTGAATTCTTTTGTTATTCCATTCTTTATTATTCTGTTGGAATAACCTGTCTATGTGGATTACCGCATGCATGGCGAATGATCCTTCTTATTCATTCCTTATTAAATTGTGGAAATGATCTGTCTACGTGGATTACCGCATTGCGGGCGAAAATCCATTTGCAGTTTCATAATTTTTCCGACCTTCAAAAATTCTAGAAAAATTTGAAATGATAATTTGATGAGTTTTCTAGATTATGCCCAAAAATGGCGATTTTTGGATGGATAGATAAGGAGTTATGAATTTTATAGGAAAAGACTATTTAAAAATAAACCCTTATAACTCCTTGTGGTTAACTCCAAAATTGGTGAAATTTTTATTGGGAGTACATATATATAAAGGAGTATACCTTGTAAATTTCGGAATTTTTGGACAAAATTGTAATTTATGATAAATGTCTAAATATTCGGCAGTTTTGGCCATATGAAAAATAGTAAATGAATTTTAAAAATTCCGAGAAAAATATATGTTCAATATGGGACTATATTCTGCTAAATTCTAGAAATGAATAATTTTTGGGATTGATTTGGTATTTTTCATGAAAATGGTTTAGTTACGAACATATGAATTAAATATGTTATGTGAAGTTGGAAAATTTGTAAATAAGAGTTTATGGCTTGGAAATCCTATATAAGGTATATGCAGATTTTTGATGAGTGATTTGATCATTGGTAATGAAATCTTATGAGTATAACATTTTGAATGATTAAATGCATTATTTGGTAAAGTATAAACAATTAAAATAAATTGTTTATAAGTTTAAGAAGTGGTTAAAATATTATTATAATATTAATAATATTAGATTATTAATTTATTAAGTGATTGATAATATTTGGATAAATTTAAAGTCTTTAATATTTATCCTTGATTTCGTTTGATTAATGCTTATATCATTGTAGCGCCCCAAATCCGGGTGTCTTCCAACCCGACAGATGGTGCTATACTATACAACATTCATACATTCATTCAATTGAAAAGTCTCAAAGAACGAACATAACTTCTATATATTTAAAGTAATATTTACATTTCCCAAGTTCTAAACCCATTACAAAGGTTCTTTGTCATAATATCAGTTACATTACAACAATAGACCTATACTATTACAAGACAACTTAGTAATCTGCCTTAGCTTTTCCTTTATCTTTTCCTGATCCTTCGGGACGTTCAGTCTTAGCTGCATTCATATGGTTCAAGCAAGAGTGAGCATAACTAGCTCAGCAAGTATAACAATTCAATAACAACATGCTTGACACATATGAATCGTATATCTTCAATAACTGAAGAATAGTTATGAAGTACTATTGATTAGTAAAAATAGCACTTCATCTTTCTTTCAAAATGTTTCACAATAATAACATCATTTAGTAAAACATTCACTCCGGTCAGAGACCTCGAGTATTCATTCTTTATTGGAAAAGGACAACCCGGAAACAAGTCCGTAAGCCCGATATCACTTACGAGCACTTCTAAGTGATCAGCCTATTGTACTCTATGTTGATCAACACTACATCCATTAAACGTATGCACGTTTAAGCATTTGGCAACCTCACGTGCCTGTCGTTTTACCGACAAAAACATTTGTTCAGCATTTCAGTCTTCTTTTGAAAACCATATCAAGTAGTTGACAAAAGATAGCAACAATAGATAATACATGAATAGATTATCAATTCATCAAGTCTAGCCAAAGGAACTTGGCTTTAACTTCAACATATCTCAATTCATGTGAAAGAATACATGAACCTCAAGAACTTGTTCAGATTGAACTGAGACAAGAGTTAGAATACTTGCCTTTAGCGTCTGCTACGGTATATTAACTTTATGTTCAAGTCGTTCAAGTCTCTACAATACATGATCACACAATGCCTTACATTAGGTCACATATAATCAAGTATGTATATTACTATATCATACCCTTCATTTCAATCTAATTGTGTATTAGATTCAGTTACTATTCGTTCCGGTTTATCATTACCATTGCATTTATATTTGACTAGGTTATCTTAACCTTTACATTACATTCCTTAAGGTTTAACAAAGTTTAAACAATGTTACATTACCTTCCTTAAGTTAGGTTTACTTCCATTTCTTTTCTTTGTACTTAGAAATATTCCTTACTATCTTTGTTCTGAGACTGGCGCTGCGGCGCCAGCTTTATACTTACATCTCGCACTGCGGCGCGAGCCTTATTGCATCTCTGACCCGGACTTGGCGCTGCGGCGCGAGTCCTTATGTATTGGGTCGCGCTGCGGCGCCACACTCCAGAGGATTTTGACACTGTTCATGGCGCTGCGACGCCACTTATTGAACTAAGGTTCGTGCTGCGGCGAACTCTTTCAGTAGGCTCGGTTACTGTTCCGCGCCACGGCGCGGGCCATTTTGCCTAGGGTAGGCGCCACGGCGATAACTCTGTGCACCAGATAGTAATTTCAGTTTTGAAATTTTGTGAATTTCCCGGACGCATAACTTCTTCGTTATAAGTCCGAATTGGCTCGTTCAAAAGCCTACGGTTCACAAATTACATAATCTACATGATCATTCAACAATTTTATCTATTTGACTTCGTTTGCTCAAAATTCACCAATTAGTTCATTTTTATCGAAAACGATAAACGTTTGTGAACGTTCAACGCTCGTTTCTTCGTTCTAAGTCGGAATCCAGTCATTTTCGAGTCCACAACTCTTAAATGCCAGATATGACTTGTCTCTATTGGAAAACAATGGTTTCATGATAAAACATAAAATTTAACTTCCATTCCGAGATTTTTACGAATTTGACGATTATCGTCCAATCGTGCAATTTCCGGCGAATCTTCATTCTTATGATTTGTTCAACATTACAAATGACTTTCATTCATCATGTGAACATCTCAACATACTTGATACAACAAGTTATATTCATTGTTGGATTTTGACTTATTCTTCATGAGCTTATAACTTTGTCAAATTATAAGCTACTTAAGATTTCCTTGTTAATGACTTATGACAATTAAGGTTTCTTAAACATCATTTCTTATATGTTTTTAACATATAACTTAACTTAGATATACATGATACATATGATCATATAAGTGCTTAATTCACTTCTCTTGATAAACTCATTACATGTTCATATTTTTATACTTAACATTCAAGGTTAACTTATGATAAGTTTATAACTTATATATAAGTTAAAATGACTTATTTCCAACTTATGTGGCTTAAGTCCATTACTTGCTTATTCATGTTGATTAATCCAACTTTTCTTATCATCCTATCATGATAGAGATAGAAGATTATTAGAGAAGAGATCTTACTCTTGTAGTCTTGGTAAGTAGCTTATTCTTTTCTTGGCTTATTGAAGTGACTTATTTGTGACTTAATCTCTCTAACACTTAAGCACTTTAGAAGTCTAGATTATTTGAACAACCAACAAATGCTTGTAAGTCTTCTCTATTTATAGATTTTCCAAGGTTAGGGTAGATTGGTCATTAAATCATCCCACCTTCTTTAAGCCACCTCCTTACTATTCATTACTTGCTAGCTACTCTCTTATCTCATACTTGGCCATTACTTCATAGTCTTGGTCAATACTCCTAACTTGGTCACCACATTACTTGGTCACCACTATACTTGGTCACCACTATAACCATATCTATATGGTTTTGCCCTATAGTCTATTAACTCATGGATTCCAACTTTGGGCTTGGATTGATTAATCGTTGGGCTTTACATTAACAAATAATAGCTTGCTTATTAATTCAATAGTTGGGCCTTAACCTTACTTTTACTTGGACTTGTAATAAATCCAATCAATCTTTCCAAGTCCATTAACATTACTTTAATACATATAGTTTATGTATTATTCTTGTATTCTAATTCATATAGAATTTATATACAATATTTCATCCTTCATACAAACTCGTACAATACTTTGTATTATACTTGTTTTCATTACTTTGTACAATACCTAAGTATCATACAATTATTACTCATTCCTTAACACTTCGCTTTACTTAATGTTTATAAATTAAGTCCACAAGCGAATTATTACATTTTCCATAACTAGATTTTTATTACATAATCCATCTTACCTTGTTATTCCATCATTATGTATTTCTCGGAAACTTAAAATTATATCCCGACCAAATATCGATAAATAGTGTTTTTCGGAAAATTTCTCGGAAAACTTTTATTTTCGTCTTGGAAATTCAAACACTTTAATTCATCCACCTAGCTCAAATACTACGGTATTCTAACATCATTAGGTTATACAATGACAACCATCTTGATAACACATATAATATGATTTTATTATTATTTAATTTAATAAAATCATTTTACAATAAGATCCGAATTTCTCGGTCGTTACATTCTTCCCCCCTTATAAAGATTCTTTCCCCAAAATCTCGTCTTACTTTACTCAAATAGATGAGGAAAATTTTTCTTCATCTTTTCTTCTAGTTCCCACGTTGCTTCTTCAGCATCGTGATTCTTCCATAATACCTATACTGATGGTATTACCTTGTTCCTCAGAACTTGTTCCTTTCTATCAATGATCTGCATCGGCGACTCTTCATAGGTTAAGTCTTTCTCGATATGAATCGGTTCATACTCGATTACATGCTTATAGTTAGGCTTATATGGACGTAATACAGATACATGAAACACGTTATGTATTCGTTCTAGGTCTGCAGGTAATGCTATCATATACGCTACCTCTCCCACCCGTTTTAATACTTCAAAAGGTCCTATAAACCTTGGACTTAATTTTACTTTCTTTACAAATCGTATCTTTCCTTTCCAGGGAGATACCTTTAGAAACACATACGAGCCCACCTCAAACTCTCGATTTAGTCTATGTGAGTCCGCATACTTTTTCTGTCTGTCCTGAGCTGTGACGAGACGCATCCGAATTAACTTTACCACATCCGTTGTCTGCTGCACCAATTCTGGACCTAGCATCCGGCGTTCTCCACCTCATCCCAACACAAAGGTGTTTTGCACTTTCTCCCATACAGAGCTTCATACGGTGACATACCTATGCTTGCATGATAACTGTTGTTATACGCAAACTCTACTAGTGGTAGATGATCATCCCAACTACCCTTGAAATCCATGACGCAAGACCTCAACATGTCTTCTAACGTCTGAATTGTCCTTTCGCTCTGCCCATCGGTTTGTGGATGATAAGCCGTGCGTAACCTCAGCTGTGTTCCCAACTGCTCTTGCAAACTTCTCCAAAAGTTCGACGTGAATCGTGGATCACGATCTGACACAATCGATATCGGTACTCTATGTCTGGAAATGATTTCCTTGACATAAAATTTAGCTAACTGGTCTAAGTTATACTTGACCCTAATTGGTAAAAAGTGAGCCGACTTCGTCAACCGGTCCACTATTACCCAAATTGAATCGTACCCTTTCTGCGTCGTCAGAAGTCCAACCACGAAGTCCATCGTGATATGCTCCCACTTCCATTCTAAAATCTCCAATGACTGCAATAAGCCACTGGGTCGTTGATGTTCGGCCTTAACTTTTTGACAAGTCAAGCACCTACTCACATACTCCGCTATTTCCCTCTTCATGTTTGGCCACCAAAAACTCCGTCGAAGGCCTTGATACATCTTAGCGCTACCAGGATGTATCGAGTACCTCGAACTATGAGCTTCTTGTAACACTTGCTCCTTTAATTTCGTCTCATTCAGAACCCAAATTCTTCCCTCATATCTTAATAATCCCTCATTATCAAGACTATACTTAACATCTTCCTTCTCGGATAACCGCTTCTTCATTTGGTTACACTCGCCCGTCTTGAGTTGTACCTCTTTGACTCTTTCTACGATGGTAGACTGCATCTCCGTCGCAAAGAGTACCTACCCCGAATCACTCGGCATCTTGACTTCTATTTCCATTCTAGCCATCTCTGTTATTAACTCATTTTGAGCCGTTAACATAGAAAACTTTTCCCGACCCTTCCTACTTAAGGTGTCGACAACTACATTGGCCTTTCCCGGGTGATACAAGATTTCACAATCATAATCCTTTACCAACTCCAGCCATCTTCTCTGTCTCATATTCAACTCCTTCTGAGTGAAGATATAGTTTAGACTTTTATGGTCCGTATATATCTCACATTTTTCTCCATAAAGATAATGTCTCCATATCTTTAGGGCAAACACTACCGCGACCAGTTCAAGATCATGAGTAGGATAAACTTTCTCATAATCCTTCAACTGCCGAGATGCATACGCAATGACTTTGCCATGCTGCATAAGCACACAACCAAGTCCTCTATGCGAAGCATCACTATACACTACAAAATTTCCCGTGTCACCTGGCAATGACAAAACAGGAGGTTCACTTAATCTTTTCTTCAGTTCTTGAAAACTGTCTTCACATTTATCCGTCCATACATACTTCACCGTCTTCCTTGTTAAATTAGTCAACGAGGTAACTATCTTCGAAAAATCTTAGATAAATCTTCGATAGTACCCAGCTAACCCTAGGAAACTCCGCACCTCAGTCGGCGTTTTCGGTTGTTCCCAATTCATTACTACTTCCACCTTCGCTGGATCCACTAAAATCCCCTCTTGGTCAATGACATGACCTAAAAACTGTACCTTTTCCAGCCAAAATTCACATTTGGTGAATTTCGCATACAACTTCTCCTTCCTTAGTGTCTCTAACAATAATCTTAAGTGTTCAGCGTGATCTTCTGGCGTCTTAGAATAGACTAGAATATCATCGATAAACACCACGACAAACTTGTCCAAATATAATTTGAACACTCTGTTCATCATGTCCATAAATACAGCAGGTGTATTTGTCAATCCAAATGACATTACCAGAAACTCGTAATGACCATAACGAGTCCTGAATGCAGTCTTTGGTACATCTTCCTTCCTAACCTTCAACTGATGATACCCCGTCCGCAAATCTATTTTAGAAAAATACTTTGCCCATTTCAATTGATTAAAGAGATCATCGATCCTGGGCAATGGGTATTATTTCTTTATCGTTAACTTGTTCAACTCCCGATAGTCGATACAAAGTCTTAAGGATCCGTCTTTCTTCTTGACAAACAACACCGGTGCCCCCCACGGAGAAACACTTGGTTGAATGTACTTTTTGTCCAATAGTTCCTGCAGCTGAACCATTAGTTCCTTAATTTCCACAGGCGCCATATGGTACGGTGCCCGTGAGACCGGTGCCGTTCTAGGCACATTGTCTATCACAAATTCGATCTCCCTATCCGGCGGTAAACCCGATAACTCACTTGAAAATACATCCATGAATTCGTTTACTATAGGTATTTGTTCCATGGTTGCTCCCACTCTCTGGGTATCAACAACATGGCATAGGTAACCTACACAACCCTTTCTTAAAAGTTTTCTAGTTTGTGTCATCGTAAGGCAACACGGACGTCCCGATAATTTACTACCGTAAAATACTACAGGAGGTTTCTTCAAATTCCTAATGCTTACACATTTCTTTTGGCAATCTATAATTGATCCATGGTTAATCAACCAATCCATTCCGAGAATAAGGTCAAATTCCCCTAACTTTCTTGGTATTAAATCTACCGATAATTTACATCCACGTACATCGACGCAACAATTCCTATGAATATCTTCAATATGAATTATCTCTTCGTTTGCTACCTTAATGTTCAAAGGTATTGGCAATTTTTCAGGAAACAATTCTAGTCGTCTAGCAAAATCACATGCTATAAACGAACAAGTAGCACCCGAATCAAATAGCACGTATGTATTTATATTGTTGATCAGAATAATACCTGCAACTACATCCCCTGATGCTACCGCATCTTGGACCGTTATATTAAAAGTGCGGGCCATTGATTTCCCCGGCTGAGCTGGACCACCAATAGCTAACTTCCCGCTATTAGTTTCCTTATTTCCTTCTAACCCCTTCTTCGGGCAATTCTTTGCAATGTGGTTAGTTGATCCACATACAAAGCATCTGTGATTTTTCTTCGGATTGGGACAGTTAGGCGAAATGTGCCCTTCCTGTCCGCAATTATAACATACTGCCTTTCCTTTGAGACAGACTCCTAAATGAGTCTTCCCGCAGGTTTTTCAGGCCTCCATCCTTGTGACACCCCAGATTTTATGAATAAAAATTTAATTTTTCTCGAAATAATTTTTTTTATATTATGGTGTGGATTTGATATAATAGTTATGGGTAGTATTTATAAATTTTGCAAATTATGCAAGTTGTCATATTATATTCGATTGGTCGGGAAATATTCTTTTTATCGGGGAATATCCGTACGACGGTACAATCATTGGTGGACCCCATAACGGAATTATTGTCGGATTGAGAAAATGACAAAAATACTTTATAAAAATAACGGCGGAAGTTTTATCGTTGATACTGTTGAACTACTCGGTAGTAAAAGTACAGTAATACGCATTGTTGCATAGTAGCACACGGTATTGATTATTGATATTTATGTGAGAAGTCGCTCAGTTTGATTCAATTATTGTTGATTAATAATATGAATTATTATAACGATAATGACGTTTTGTTTTATTCGTATTATTCACGTAATAAAACAGAAACATCTTTTTATATAAAACAGAATACTTTATTAAAGTTATTCTATAAATAGAATATATTATATTTTTTTATGCATAGTGTTGTATAGTGTTTTGCATAGTGTTGCATAGTATTTGCATAGTAAAAATCTTTTTATATAAATAGAATATATTATATTTTATTTAAAAGATTTTTCTTTAAATATGGACCGTCAGATTAAAGTAAATCAATCTGGACTGTTCATGGATTAGTTACTATGTATTCCATTTTCCTATAAATAGAAGCTCATTCCTTCATTATTTTCTTACGAATTCACTGAACTCTAGAGAGAGAAACTATAGAGAGAGACTATATAGAGATAGAAGAAAAGTTTTCTGCTACTTCACTACTCTTATATCCAGTTCTTTTACGGTAAGGGGTGTTATTCTTTCTTATTCATGAAGAGAACTGTTGTTATTTCATTTCTTATTATTCTGTTGGAATAACCTGTATACGCGGTCTACCCTATACTTGGTGACATTCTTCTATTATTCTGTTGGAACATCCTGTCTGTGTGTTTTACACCGGACCTGGTTCTGTTTTTATTATTATTCTGTTGGAACATCCTGTCTGTGTGTTTTACACCGGACCTGGTTCTGTCTTGTTATTATTCTGTTGGAACATCCTGTCTGTGTGTTTTACGCCGGACCTGGTTCCATTATTTATTATTCTGTCGGAATATCCTGTCTGTGCGTTTACGCCGGACCTGGTTTCATTATTAATTATTCTGTCGAAATATCCTGTCTGTGCGTTTACGCCGGACCTGGTTCTATTATTTATTATTCTGTTGGAATAACCTGTCTGTGCGGTCTATCGCATGCATGGTGATTTCTTTTGTTATTCCATTCTTTATTGTACTCAGTTGATTAGGTTTTGACTTCTATACTCCATGAAATTTGTGGAATATCCTTGATAATTGCTTTTCATCCAGTATCTTTTCATGAAAATATTCTTCTAAGCATTCTTGAATTTTACTCCACAAAGCAGTATCATGTTGACAATTTGGACGTTGTTAATTCTTGGATAAATTAATTCTTGAACTTGTTTTATTGAATTCTTATATCATTGTCATCATCCTCATGTTTATAAAATATTGAAAGTCATCTGTGGCCTGTAGTGCATAGATGGACTTGGTATGATTATGACCAGGGATTATTCGGTATAATCATGACCGTAATGTTACAAATGATGTGGTAAAAGTCCTCATTGGCCCGTAGTGCATTGATGGACAGTTGTTGGCATGATCATGACCATTAATGAATACACGAATATCCTTGGCCATAGTGCAGGGGTGATTCGATGATGTGGATTATTTTATTAAGCTGAGTCCCAGCGATCACAATGTTGAAAAACCTTTTAAATCATAAAAGATAGTAGAGTTTATTTTCTACTTGACTCTTTTAATGGATTGCTTGTTCCGCTGCAGTTAAACTTGATGTCTATTATATTTTATCAATTTAACATTGTTGAAGGCTAATGATAATTTATTCTGCATTATCTTAGTCATAATATTTCTTACTGGGCTAGTTGAGCTCACCCTTTCTTTCACTGTTCTCTTCAGGAAATGAGAACGTAGCTGGGGCAAGTCGGGAAATGGAGTGATGGTCCGAATGATAGTATTAGTTAGTAGTCCTCACTATTCTATGTAATAGTGTGTTAATAAATGTAAGGAGGACTCCTTTTGAGTATGAATACTCTCTAGAAGATAATATTTGTATTCAAACTCACAGTTTATGTTTTGTCGTTTTGTACATGACAGTTGTATTAGTAAGTTATATTTTTATTCTGTACTATGTATCTGACGACCCAAGATGGGTGATGTATACCTAATTTTGGGGGCGTCACCGTTGGTATCAGAGCTTAGGGATATGATCCCTGGCTAGGATGTGAGAATAGAAGTAGGGGGGAGAGACGGGGAATTCCTTCGCTAGTATGACCTACCTAAGTTTATTTAGTATTTAATTGGTCGGTCAAAGTATATGGATAATATGTTATATGTTAATTAACCCTTGTTTTGTTGCAGTATTTGCAAATGGCATCCGAAAATGTTGAGATAAACAATGAAGCACATGAGACCATTGAATCACCAACGATCAATGCTCAGGGTAATGTGCAACCAGAGGACAATAATCCTTATGAAAATAATAACACCGATGAAATGGTGAATGATGGGATGGTCAGAGACTTTATGCAATTCATACAACAACAAAATAACTCTCGGACGGTCACCGCTAAGCAGTTCAAGGAGCAATTCATGCAACAACGGGCGAGAGCGGCTCCTATCCAAAATGAAGGAGGAAACAATGACAACCCACGGTTGGTCACTGCTAAGCAATTCAAGGAGCTAGGACCACCGGAGTTTTTGGGAAAGCCAGAACCACTTAAGACGGAGACGTGGTTAAAGCAGATCACCAACATATTTGATGTCTTGGGATGCTCCGAGGAGCAAAAGGTTCCCTTTGCCACCTTTATGTTGCGTGAAGAGGCAGATTACTGGTGGGAATCTGTAAAACGTACCCAGCCTGACGCACTCAAGATGTCTTGGAAGAAGTTCCAAGAACTGTTCAATGACAAGTACTTTTCCGAAAGTATTCATCACATGAAGGAGGTGGAATTTATCAAGTTGGAGCAAAACAACATGACCGTGTCGCAGTACGAAGCCAAGTTTGCCGAGTTGTC
Organism: Panax notoginseng; assembly: GCA_016801055.1. Classification (NCBI taxonomy): domain Eukaryota; kingdom Viridiplantae; phylum Streptophyta; class Magnoliopsida; order Apiales; family Araliaceae; genus Panax; species Panax notoginseng. The sequence goes on from CM029014.1 coordinate 158,253,859, forward strand.
CCGATTTGCGTCCCACTTGGTGGATAATGAAGAGAGAATGACGCAGATATTTTTAAGAGGTTTGAAACTGGAGATACGTCAATATCTTATTTCTCATAAACTGTGTCTGTATTCAGATGTTGTAAATAGGGCTCAATTAGTAGAACGCGATAACGAGTCAACGCAACCAAAAGAGAGCAGCCGGAAAAATGATAATACTGGTGATAACAGTCATCAAAGCGGTGACAATAAGCATGGAGGGAATCAACATGCCAGAAATGGTAACCACTTCAATGGTAATCATGGTCAAAATAATAAGAATGGACATTTCAAGAAGAGGAAATTCAACAATGATGGAAAGACGTCAGCACCATCACCCGTTGTTAAGGAAGGAGAACGACCACCTATCATATGCTTCAAATGCGGAGGGGAGGGACACATCAGTCCAAACTGCGCGATGCCATCCAAAGCATGCTATAATTGTGGAAGAGAAGGTCACTTAGCCCTATTTTATCGTTCACCGAAGACAAGTTCAGATAGGATGGAGGCACCAAAGACCGTCCCAGAAAAGCCAAAGCCAGTAGTTTAAGAGAGAGCGTTTTTTTCGTGACGAGGAACCTGAATAAAATTATCACGGGTATGTTAGTCATAAACTCTTGCGAAGTCTATACCGTGTTAGATACCGGTTCTACTCACTCTTTTATTTCACCTAGTTGTGTTCAATGTTTGAACTTAACTCCGGAGAAGTTAGACTTTGATTTATCTGTTGAAATTCCGTTGGGAGAAACCTTTGTTACCTCTACTATTTATAAATCTTGTTCAAATCAACACTTTCACGTTACCTGTTGATCTTATCTCTTTGAAAATACTTGCATTGATGTGATTTTTGGAAACGATTGGTTAACTGCTCATCATGCTTTTCGTAAGGTTGTTAGCTTTCATATTCCTAACCAACCTATTACGCAAATTCAAGTAATCAAATCACTAAAGTCAATCATTGTCATATCAAGCCATAAGTAAAAATCCCCGTTCCTTTCGTTGTTGACTTCCTGGTGTGGAATGCACCGAAGCTAGACTTTCCGTAGGAGACGTTGTAAATGACGATGGCAAGTTGATAGGTATCAATGTGACGTGTTATCCAAGTCTTGGACGAGAGTCACAGTTTTGAATGATATTTCTATTGTTAATAAATTTCTTGACGTATTCTTGAAGACTTCTTAGCCTACCCCAGAGCGTAAAATTGAATTTTGTATTGACCCCAGTACAAAACCCATTTCTTAAACCCTCAAATATTTCTTCAACTAGAACAAACGTATTATGCGCCAAAGACGTTGGCTCGAGCTGTTGAAGATTACGATCATACCATTCAATAACATCGTGGAAAAGCGAACGTGGTAGCTGACGCGTTGTGTAGAAGATCGTATACGATTACAAGTGCGAATATACGAACCCACGTAAAGATAACGAATATACGATTAAAATCGACTTTAATCGATAAAGTTAAAGCCGCTCAAGCTACATACTCAGAGCTGATAAATGTGAAGAAGAAGGTTCAAGAGGGCGTTATTCTAGAACTAAGAATCGACGAAGAGAGGAAATCTCAACTCTCGATTTAATTGGCCCATTTGAAATCCTCGATGAAGTAGGAACTGTGGCCTATAGACTCGTTTTACCGCCAAGTATATTGCGTGTTTAGAATATTTTTTTACGTATCGATGTTACGTAAATATGTGGATGACCCGAACCACATTATTAATTTAGAACCGGACGAGATAGCGAAAGATTTAACGTATGAGGAGATACGTGTTAACATCTTGGATAAGAAGGATCATATTCGATGCTTAAATGTTATACCTCAAGAGTTAGAATTTGAAGTGAAGTCAAGGTATCCTCACATGTTCGACATACCAAGTACATACGTAAATTTCGAGGGCGAAATTCCATAAGGAGGGGAGATTGTGAGACCCCAGATTTTATGAATAAATATTTAATTTTTTTCGAAATAATTTTTTTTATATTATGGTGTGGATTTGATATAATAGTTATGGGTAGTATTTATAAATTTTGCAAAGTATACAAGTTGTCATATTATATTCGATTGGTCGGGGAATATTCTTTTTGTCGGAAAATATCCGTACGACGGTACAATCATTGGTGGACCCCACAACGGAATTATTGTCGAATTGAGAAAGCGACAAAAATACTTTATGAAAATAACGGCGGAAGTTTTACCGTTGATACTGTTGAACTACTCGGTAGTAAAAGTACAGTAATACGCGTTGTTGCATAGTAGCACACGGTATTGATTATTGATATTTATGTGAGAAGTCGCTCAGTTTGATTCAATTATTGTTGATTAATAATATGAGTTATTATAACGATAATGACGTTTTCGTATTATTCACGTAATAAAACAGAAACATCTTTTTATATAAAACAGAATACTTTATTAAAGTTATTCTATAAATAGAATATATTATATTTTATTATGCATAGTGTTGCATATTGTTTTGCATAGTGTTGCATAGTGTTTGTATAGTAAAAATCTTTTAATATAAATAGAATATATTATATTTTATTTAAAAAATTTTTCTTTAAATATGGACCGTCAGATTAAAGTAAATCAATCTGGACCGTTCATGGATTAGTTACTATGCATTCCATTTTCCTATAAATAGAAGCTCATTTCTTCATTATTTTCTTACGAATTCACTGAACTCTAGAGAGAGAAACTATAGAGAGAGACTATATAGAGATAGAAGAAAAGTTTTCTGCTACTTCACTACTCTTATATCCAGTTCTTTTACGGTAAGGGGTGCTATTCTTTCTTATCCATGAAGAGAACCGTTGTTATTCCATTTCTTATTATTCTGTTGGAATAACCTGTATACGCGGTCTACCCTATACTTGGTGACATTCTTCTATTATTCTGTTGGAACATCCTGTCTGTGTGTTTTACACCGGACCTGGTTCCATTTTTATTATTATTCTGTTGGAACATCCTGTCTGTGTGTTTTACACCGGACCTGGTTCCGTCTTGTTATTATTCTGTTGGAACATCCTGTCTGTGTGTTTTACGCCGGACCTGGTTCCATTATTTATTATTCTGTCGGAATATCCTGTCTGTGCGTTTACGCCGGACCTGGTTCCATTATTTATTATTCTGTCGGAATATCCTGTCTGTGCGTTTACGCCGGACCTGGTTCCATTATTTATTATTCTGTTGGAATAACCTGTCTGTGCGGTCTATCGCATGCATGGTGATTTCTTTTGTTATTCCATTCTTTATTATACTCAGTTGGTTAAGTTTTGACTTCTATACTCCACGAAATTTATGAAATATCCTTGATAGTTGCGTTTCATCCAGTATCTTTTCATGAAAATATTCTTCTAAGCATTCTTGAATTTTACTTCACAAAGCAGTATCATGTTGACAATTTGGACGTTGTTAATTCTTGGATAATTTAATTCTTGAACTTGTTTTATTGAATTCTTATATCATTGTCATCATCCTCATGTTTATAAAATGTTAAAAGTCATCTGTGGCCTGTAGTGCATAGATGGACTTGGTATGATTATCACCAGGGATTATTCGGTATAATCATGACCGTAATGTTACAAATGATGTGGTAAAAGTCCTCATTGGCCCGTAGTGCGTTGATGGACAGTTGTTGGCATGATCATGACCATTAATGAATACACAAATATCCTTGGCCGTAGTGCAGGGGTGATTCGATGATGTGGATTATTTTATTAAGCTGAGTCCCAGCGATAACAGTGTTGAAAAACCTTTTAAATCATAAAAGATAGTAGAGTTTATTTTCTACTTGACTCTTTTAATGGATTTCTTGTTCCGCTGCAGTTAAACTTGATGTCTATTATATTTTATCAATTTAACATTGTTGAAGGCTAATGATAATTTATTCTATATTATCTTAGTCATAATATTTCTTACTGGGCTAGTTGAGCTCACCTTTTCTTTCACTGTTCTCTTCAGGAAATGAGAATGTAGCTGGGGCAAGTTGGGAAACGGAGTGATGGTCCGAATGATAGGATTAGTTAGTAGTCCTCACTATTCTATGTAATAGTGTGTTAATAAATGTAATGAGAACTCCTTTTGAGTATGAATATTCTATAGAATATAATATTTGTATTCAAACTCACAGTTTATGTTTTGTCGTATTGTACACGACAGTTGTATTAGTAAGTTTTATTTGTATTATGTACTATGTATCTGACGACCCAAGATGGGTGATGTATACCTAATTTTGGGGGCGTCACAATCCTCCTCTTGGAGTCCCCTCGTTTTACTCCGGTATTCCTAGAGTTAAAACTCTTCCTCTTCTGACAGTTACCACTTCCACTGGCTCCCTCGGTCTTGGTCCCTCCATCAACCTTACCCTTGCTTTTCTTATCTTTGTGGTACTGGCTGAGAGCTTCATTCCCACCTTCGGCAATTATTGCCTTTTCGAGTATGGTTCCAAAAGAAGTACTTTGGAACACAGAGATTCATCTACAGAGCCAGGGTTTCAAGCCCTGCTCGAATCTTCTAGCCTTTCTCACTTCAGTGTCCACTTGATGTGGAGCAAATCGTGCCAGTTCATTAAACTTGGCAGCATACTAGGGAACTGTCATATCCCCTTATCTCAATTCTAGAAACCTCATCTCCATCCTCCCTTGCATACTCGTGGAAAAATAGTTCTCGAAGAAAATCTCCTTGAACCTCTTCCACTTTAGGTTTCCTATGTCGGCCCTGGCCTGGTTTGCCTCCCACCAGAAGTTGGCCTCACCCTTTATCAAATAGGTTGGAAAGGCAACCTTTTGAGCCTCCTCAACATTTGCTATCACAAATGCTTTCTCGATTTCTTTTACCCATGTCTGGGCTTCTATAGGGTTCGTAGTTCCTTTGAACTCCGGTGGACCTACACTCTTAGAATCCTTAAAGGTAGTAGCTCGTACTACCCCACGAATTACGGGTACATTAGCCCCCGTTCTATTAAATGCAGCCATTAAAAGATTAACGAACTCTTGCATTGGATTAACCGGACCACCCTCCGATTGGTTAACATTATCATCTTGATTTCGTTGTCTCCTTCTTGGCGGCATTTTGCTGTTAAGAAAACAACACATCATTATTACTTCATTCTCGTTGGTTTGTTATTATTTGTAATAAAACAATAACTCATACTCATTACTCAACATATTTCATAAAAGACTTATATTGATTCATAACTTGTAGTATAACACTACATTGTTTACATTACTCAGCCTTAGCTGATTACATTACCATCCCGCAATTACTTTTCAAAAATTGGGATTTACAAAATACTACCCTTTGTTATACAAAAGAGAGTTTTACGTCACTACTAGATACACAATATTTACATATCTATGCTACTCTAGCTATTGCTAGATTACATTTGTCGTAAGGCATTCTCAAAATCTGCTCTGGCCAAACCGGCAATAACATCTCTACTGATGGTATGACGGGTCTGTCCTGCTTTTACCTGATATCCAGCTACCTGCTGCTGGAAATCTACATGAGAACTCCTATGAATATAGGACATCCTCTCTAACTTCCGCTTCTTAGTCTTTAGCTCCTGCTTGAGCTCAAAGACTTCACCTCTCAAATCCCTGACTTTGTTCATAGCTAGGACTCTATCATCGTGCTCCTCTTCCCACATTCCTTCCATACTAGTCTTGTCCTCACGGACAGCTTGGAGTTACTCATTCAACTCCTTAACCTCTTGACAGTAATAGACATTCCTATTTATTACTGACATAAATAGGGCCTTCATTGATTCCCCCGTAGACATTTCCTCTGTAGGTGGAACCTGCTCCTCTGTAGGTGGAACCGGGTCCTCTGTAGGTGGAACCTGGTCAAAGGACATCATGTCCACCTCTTCCTCTAGCATGCCATCAAATATGGACATGTAGTCTAAATCGTCTGAGTCTCCCGACTCGATGGCCATCCACTCGGGTTCTACTGCTACGGGATTTGGTAGTATCTCCACCCGATTAACTGAGTCCCCACTTACTACATGTATATCTCTATACATATTATTTTCTCCTGACATCTACAATAAAACAATATAGTTTGGTTAGTACACGTCAGTAAAATAATAAAAATACATAACATAATATAATGCATTTTTATAAGGTTACTTTCAATCTTTTACTTCTTTATTCTTTCTTAAGGTTATAACTTAGGGTTCTATTTTCCCCCTTAAGTTTTATAACCTAGGCTCTGATACCAACTTGTAGCGCCCCCAAATCTGGGTATCTTCCAACCCGACAGATGCTGCTGTACTGTACAACATTCATACATTCATTCAATTGAAAAGTCTCAAAGAACGAACATAACTTCTATATATTTAAAGTAATATTTACATTTCCTAAGTTCTAAACCCATTACAAAGGTTCTTTGTCATAATATCAGTTACATTACAACAATAGACCTATACTATTACAAGACAGCTTAGTATTCTGCCTTAGCTTTTCCTTTATCTTTTCCTGATCCTTCGAGACGTTCAGTCTTAGCTGCATTCATATGGGTCAAGCAAGAGTGAACATAACTAGCTCAGCAAGTATAACAATTCAATAACAACATGCTTGACACATATGAATCGTATATCTTCAATAACTGAAGAATAGTTATGAATTACTATTGATAAGTCAAAATAGCACTTCATCTTTCTTTCAAAATGTTTCACAATAATAACATCATTTAGTAAAACATTCACTCCGGTCAGAGACCTCGAGTATTCATTCTTTATTGGAAAAGGACAACCCGGAAACAAGTCCGTAAGCCTGATATCACTTACGAGCACTTCTAGGTGATCAACCTATTGTACTCTATGTTGATCAACACTACATCCATTAAACATATGCACGTTTAAGCATTTGGCAACCTCACGTGCCTGTCGTTTTACCGACAAAAACATTTTTTTAACATTTCAGTCTTCTTTTAAAAACCATATCAAGTAGTTGACAAAAGATAGCAACAATGGATAATACATGAATAGATTATCAATTCATCAAGTCTAGCCAAAGGAACTTGGCTTTAACTTCAACATATCTCAATTCACGTGAAAGAATACATGAACATCAAGAACTTGTTCAGATTGAACTGAGACAAGAGTTAGAATACTTGCCTTTAGCGTTTGCTACGGTATATTAACTTTATGTTCAAGTCGTTCAAGTCTCTACAATACATGATCACACAATGCCTTACATTAGGTCACATATAATCAAGTATGTATATGACTATATCATACCCTTCATTTCAATCTAATTGTGTATTAGATTCAGTTACTATTCGTTCCAGTTTATCATTACCATTGCATTTATATTTGACTAGGTTATGTTAACCTTTACATTACATTCCTTAAGGTTTAACAAAGTTTAAACAATGTTACATTACCTTCCTTAAGTTAGGTTTACTTCCATTTCTTTTCTTTGTACTTAGAAATATTCCTTACTATCTTTGTTCTCAGACTGGCGCTGCGGCGCCAGCTTTATACTTACATCTCGCGCTACGGCGCGAGCCTTATTACATCTCTGACCCGGACTTGGCGCTGCGGCGCCAGTCCTTATGTAATGGGCCGTGCTGCGGCGCCACACTCCAGAGGATTTTGACACTGTTCATGGCGCTGCGGCGCCACTTATTGAACTAAGGTTCTCACTGTGGCGAAATCTTGCAGTAGGCTCGGTAACTATTCCGCGCCGCGGCGCGGCCCATTTTGCCTAGGGTTGGCGCCGCGGCGCCAACTCTGTGCACCAGATAGTAATTTCAATTTTGAAATTTTGTGAATTTCCCGGACGCATAACTTCTTCGTTATAAGTCCGAATTGGCTCGTTCAAAAGCCTACGGTTCACAAATTACATAATCTACATGATCATTCAACAATTTTATCTATTTGACTTCGTTTTCTCAAAATTCACCTATTGGTTCATTTTTAACGAAAACGATAAATGTTCATGAACATTCAACGCTCGTTTCTTCGTTCTAAGTCGGAATCCGGTCATTTTCGAGTCCGCAACTCTTAAATGCCAGATATGACTTGTCTCTATTGGAAAACAATGGTTTCATGATAAAACATAAAATTTAACTTCCATTCCGAGATTTTTACGAATTCGACGATTATCGTCCAATCGTGCAATTTCCGGCGAATCTTCATTCTTATGATTTGTTCAACATTACAAATGACTTTCATTCATCATGTGAACATCTCAACATACTTGATACAACAACTTATATTCATTGTCTTTGTTAAATTATAAACTACTTAAGATTTCCTTGTTAATGACTTATGACAATTAAGGTTTCTTAAACATCATTTCTTATATGTTTTTAACATATAACTTAACCTAGATATACATGATACATATGATCATATAAGTGCTGAATTCACTTCTCTTGATAAACTCATTACATGTTCATATTTTCATACTTAACATTCAAGGTTAACTTATGATAAGTTTATAACTTATATATAAGTTAAAATGACTTATTTCCAACTTATGTGGCTTAAGTCCATTACTTACTTATTCATGTTTATTAATCCAACTTTTCTTATCATCCTATTATGATAGAGATAGAATATTATTAGAGAAAAGATCTTACTCTTGTAGTCTTGGTAAATAGCTTCTTCTTTTCTTGGCTTATGGAAGTGACTTATTTGTGACTTAATCTCTCTAACACTTAAGCACTTTAGAAGTCTAGATTATTTGAACAACCAACAAATGCTTGTAAGTCTTCTCTATTTATAGATTTTCCAAGGTTAGGGTAGATTGGTCATTAAACCATCCCACCTTCTTTAAGCCACCTCCTTACTATTCATTACTTGCTAGCTACTCTCTTATCTCATACTTGGCCATTACTTCATAGTCTTGGTCAATACTCCTAACTTGGTCACCACATTACTTGGTCACCACATTACTTGGTCACCACTATAACCATATCTATATGGTTTTGCCCCATGGGTCTATTAACTTATGGATTCCAACTTTGGGCTTGGATTGATTAATCCTTGGGCTTTACATTAACAAACAATAGCTTGCTTATTAATTCAATAGTTGGGCCTTAACCTTACTTTTACTTGGACTTGTAATAAATCCAATCAATCTTTTCAAGTCCATTAACATTACTTTAATACATATAGTTTATGTATTATTCTTGTATTCTAATTCATATAGAATTTATATACAATATTTCATCCTTCATACAAACTCGTACAATACTTCGTATTATACTTATTTTCATTACTTTGTACAATACCTAAGTATCATACAATTATTACTCATTCCTTAACACTTCACTTTACTTAATGTTTATAAATTAAGTCCACAAGCGAATTATTACATTTTCCACAACTAGATTTTTATTACATAATCCATCTTACCTTGTTATTCCATCATTATGTATTTCTCGAAAATTTAAAATTATATCCCGAGCAAATATCGATGAATAGTGTTTTTCGAAAAATTTCTCGAAAAACTTTTATTTTCGTCTTGAAAAGTCAAACACTTTAATTCATCCACGCAGCTCAAATACTACGATATTCTAACATTATTGGGTTGTACAATGACAACCATCTTGATAACACATAAAATATGATTTTATTATTATTTAATTTAATAAAATCATTTTATAATAAGATCCGAATTTCTCGGTCGTTACAATCATTGTCATCATCCTCATGCTTATATTGTGAAGAAAGTCATCTTTGTCTTACGTGCAAAGATGGACTGTTGATTATTGGTTTTAGAGTTGTGTATCTTTGGCTTACGTGCAAAGATGGACTGTTGATTATTGGTTTTACAGTTGTATATCTTTGACTTACGTACAAAGATGGATTATTGATTATTGGTTTTATAGTTATATATCTTTGGCTTATGTGCAAAGATGAACTATTAATTGATGAGTATCTTTCGCTTATGTGTATAGATGAACTGTTTATTGGTATGATTATGACCAGGGAATATTCGGTATAATCATGACCCGTAATGTTATAAATGATATGGTAAAAGTCCTCATTGGCCCGTAGTGCATTGATGGACAGTTATTGGTATGTTTATAACCAGGGATTATTCGGTATAATCATGACCATTGATGATTACATGAATATCCTTGGTCGTAGTCATAATATTTCTTACTGGGCTAGTTGAGCTCACCCTTTTGCTTTCATTGTTCTCTTCAGGAAATGCGAACGTAGCTGGGACTAATTGGGGAATAGAGTGATGATCCTAGATGGTGCATTAGTAGTCCTCACTATTCTGTGAAATATTGTGATAATAAATGTAATGAGGACTCCATTGAGTGTGGATATTGTCTAGACGACAATATTTGTATTAAAACTCACAGCCTATGTTTTGTCGTATTTTACACGACTGTTGTATAATTAGTTTGTATTTATATTCAGTACCTTGTATCTGGCGACCCAAGATGGGTGATATATACCTATTTTGGGGGCGTCACAGTTGGTATCAAAGCTTAGGGATATGATCCCTGACTGAGATATGAGACAAGAACTAGGAGGGGAGAGACGAGGAATTCCTTCGCTAGTATGACCTACCTAAGTTTATTTGGTATTTAATTGATCGGTCAGAGTATAGAGATAATATGTGATATGATAACTAACCCTTGTTTTGTGGCAGTATTTAAAAATGACATCCGAGAATGTTAAAAATATCAATGGAGCACAGGAGACCGTTGAGTCTCCACATATCAATAATCAGGATAATGTGCATCAGGAAGGCGACAATCCTCATGCAGACAACAACACTGACCAAATGATGAACGATGGAATGTTTAGAGGCTTTACACAATTCATGCAACATCAGGCGAGAGCGGCTCCTGTCCAAAATATATGTGGAAACACTGAAAACTCTCGGATGGTCACCGCTAAACAGTTCAAGGAGCTAGGACCACCAAAGTTTATAGGAGAGCCAAAACCACTTAAGGCGGAAGCGTGGACCACCGGAGTTTTTGGGAAAGCCAGAACCACTTAAGACGGAGACGTGGTTAAAGTAGATCACCAAGATATTTGATGTCTTGGGATGCTCCGAGGAGTAAAAGGTTCCCTTTGCCACCTTTATGTTGCGAGGAGAGGCAGATTACTGGTGGGAATCGGTAAAGCGTACTCAACCTGCCGCACTGAAGATGTCTTGGGAGAACTTCTAAGAACTATTCAATGACAAGTACTTTCTCGAAAGTATTCGTCACATTAAAGAGGTAGAGTTCATCAAGTTGGAGCAGAACAATATGACCGTGTCACAGTACGAAGCTAAGTTTACCGAGTTATCCCGATTTGCGTCCCATTTAGTGGATAATGAGGAGAGAATGACACGGATGTTTTTAAGAGGTTTGAAATCAGAGATACGTCAATATCTTATTTCTCATAAAATGTGTTTGTACTAAGATGTTGTAAATAGGGCTCAATTATTGGAGCGCGATAACGGGTTAACGCAACAAAGAGAAAGCAGCCGACAGAATGAAAATACCAGTGGTAACAGTCATCAAAGCAGCGACAACAAACATGGAGGGATTCAACATGCCAGAAATAGTAACCACTTCGGTGGTAATCATGGCCAAGATAATAAGAGTGGACATTTCAAGAAGAGGAGATTTAACAATGATGGAAAGACGTTATCACCAGCACTTGTTGTTAAGGAAGGAGAACGACCGCCGGTCGTATGTTATAAATGCGGAGGGGAGGGACATATCAGTCCAAACTGCGTGATGCAGTCCAAAGCATGTTACAATTGTGGAAGAGAAGGTCACCTAACCCGATTTTGTCATTTACCGAAGATAAGTCCAGCTGGGATGGAGGCACCATAGGCCGTCCCAGAAAAGTCAAAGCCGGTAGTGCAAGAGAGAGCGTTTGTCGTGACCTCCCAAAAAGTAAAGAACCCAAACGAGGTCATCACGGGTAAGCTTATCATAAACTCTAGCGAAGTCTATACCTTATTTGATACCGGTTCTACCCATTCTTTTATTTCTCCTACTTGCGCCAACGTTTAAATTTGACTCCGGAGAAATTAGACTTTGACTTATCGGTTGAAACTTCGTTGGGAGAAACCTTCATTACATCCACTATTTATAAGTCTTGTTTAGTTCAAATCGATACCCTCACATTACCTGTTGATCTTATTTCATTAAAAATACTTGCATTTGACGTGATTCTAGGGACTGATTGGTTAACTACTCATCATGCTAAAATTGATTGTTTTCGTAAGGTTGTTAGCTTTCATATTCCTAATTAACCTATTATGCAAATTCAAGCGACCAAACTATTAAAATCAATCACGGTCATCTCAAGCCATAAAGTTATTCGTTTATTGAAAAACGGATGTCAAGCTTTCTTAGCTAATGTCACGGATCTAAACAAAAAATACGTCAGTTTTGAATGATATTTCTATTGTTAATAAATTTCCTGACGTATTCCCTGAAGAACTTCCTAGCCTACCCCCAGAGTGTGAAATTGAATTTTGTATCGACCTTGAACCCAGTACAAAACCCATTTCCAAAGCCCCATATCGAATGACTCCTATTGAACTTTAGGAGTTAAAGACCCAACTGCAGGAATTGTTAGACATCGGTTTCATTCGTCGTAGTACGTCTCCTTGGGGTGCTCTTGTTCTATTCATGAAGAAGAAAGATGGAAGTATGCGACTTTGTATTGATTATCGGGAGTTGAACCATGTCACTATCAAAAATAGATATCTATTGCCTCGCATTGATGACCTGTTTGACCAGTTGCAAGGCGCCAAATTCTTTTCAAAGATTGATCTTCATTCCGGATATCACCAATTGAAGATTAGAACCGATGACATTCCTAAGACAGCTTTCAGAACTCGGTACGGGCATTATGAATTCCTAGTCATGTCTTTTGGATTGACCAATGCTCCTGCTGCCTTTATAGATATGATGAACCGAGTATTCAAGGAATATTTGGATCACTTTGTGGTCGTCTTTATTGATGACATCCTCATATATTCCAAAAGCCGTGAAGATCATGAGCAACACTTGAGGTTGATACTCCAAAAGCTTCGTGAAAACAAGTTATATGCCAAGTTGAAGAAATGTGAGTTCTAGCTTGAGGAAGTTGCATTTCTTGGGCATGTGATATCAAATCATGGAATATCTATTGACCCAGCGAAGATTGAAGCAATTCAAAGCTGGGAGAAACCAAAGTCAGTGACCGAAGTACGTAGCTTTCTCAGCTTAGCTAGTTATTATCGGAGATTCGTGGAAGGATTTTCTAGAATCGCTATTCCATTAACTCAGCTGACTCGAAAAGATACAAAGTTCGGTTGGAGCGAGGAATGTGAGAATAGTTTTCAAGAACTCAAGGGAAGACTCATTTCAGCACCTGTTCTGACAATACCATCTGGCTCAGAGGGATTTGTCATCTACAGTGATGCTTCAGACAAAAAGTTAAGATGTGTTCTCATGCAACATGGAAAAGTCATAGCCTATGCCTCGCGAAAACTCAAAGAATATGAGAGGAATTATCCTACTCATGATCTAGAGTTGGCAGATGTTGTCTTCGCACTTAAAATTTGGAGGCATTACTTGTATGGGGAGAAAGTGGAGATCTTTACGGATCACAAAAGCCTCAAATATTTCTTCACCCAAAAGGAACTCAACATGCGGCAACGACGTTGGCTTGAACTATTAAAAGATTATGATTATACCATTCAATACTATCCTGGTAAAGCGAACGTAGTAGCTGACGCATTGAGTAGAAAATCCTATGCGGGTACGAGTGCGATATTGTCAACGCAAAGGCCCATTTTATATGACTTACAAAGGATGGAGATAGAGTTAAAGACTGCAGGGACCAATGTGATGATGGCGAATATACGAGTAGAACTGACTTTAATCGATAAAGTTAAAGTTGCTCAAGCTACAGACCTGGAACTGATGCGTATGAGGAAGAAAGTGCAAGAAGGTGATATGTCAGAAGCAAGAATCGATGATGAAGGAATACTTCGAGTCAACTCCAGACTTTGTGTTCCTAAAGACCCTGATTTAAAGTATAAAATCATGATGGAGACGCACAACACACCATTTGCAATCCATCCTGGGAGTACCAAAATGTATCGTGATCTTTGTCATACATTTTGGTGGACCAATATGAAGAGAGAGATAGTGATGTTTATCTTAAGGTGTCTAACTTGTCAACGAGTAAAGGCGAAGCATCAAGTACCAAAAGGTCCATTGGAACCACTTGAAATTTCAGAATGGAAGTGGGAGCACATTACCATGGATTTCGTTACTGGTCTTCCCAAGGTTTCTAAAGGCATAGATGTAATTTGGGTCATTGTTGATAGATTGACCAAGTCAACTCATTTCTTATCAATACGAGAAAATTATACACTTGAACGTCTTGCTAGTATGTACATAAATGAGATTATAAGATTGCATGGTATGCCAGTATCTATAGTTTCTGATCGAGACCCAAGATTCACTTCAAGATTTTGGGTTAGTTTGCACAAAGCTATGGGCACGGACGATTTAGTTCGGCATATCATCCTCAAACGGACGGGCAGTCGAAAAGGACTATTCAAACTCTTAAAGATTTATTAAGATTCTGTGTCCTTGACTTCAAGGGAAGTTGGGACAAGTTCTTACCATTGATAGAGTTTTCCTACAACAATAGTTATCAAGCAAGTATTGGCATGGCTCCATTTGAGGCGTTGTATGGAAGAAAGTGTCGTTCTCCAGTATGCTGGGATGAGGTGGGTGAAGCAATGCTGTTAGGATCGGAGTTGGTACGTATGACTATGGAAAAGATTTAAACGATCCGACAACGTATAAAAACCTCACAAGATTGACAAAAGAGTTATGCTGATCTTCATTGAAAGGACGTGGAATTCAATATTGGAGATCATGTGTTACTACGTGTTGCTCCATGGAAAGGAGTTACGAGATTTGGAAAGAGAGGAAAGCTCAATCCTCGATTCATTGGCCCATTTTTAATCCTCGAGCGAGTAGGAACTGTGGCCTATAGACTCGCCTTACTGCCAAGTATGTCTCATGTTCATAACGTTTTTCACATATCTATGTTAAGTAAATATGTGAAACACCCGAACCACATTATTGAGTTAGAAGCAGACGAGATAGAGGAAGATTTAACATATGAAGAGTTACCTGTTAAAATCTTGGATAAGAAGGATCATGTTCTACGCTCCAAGGTTATACCTCAAGTTAAAGTTTTGTGGAGAAACCACGACGTGGAGGAAATGACTTGGGAGTTAGAATCTAAGATGAAGTCAATGTATCCTCATGTCTTCGATATACCATGTATGTACCCTAATTTCGAGGACGAAATTTCACAAGAAGGGGAGGTTGTAAGACCCCAACTTTTATGAATAAGGAATAATTTTTCTCGAAATATATTTTTGAATATTATGGTGTGGATTTGATATAATGTTATAGTTGTGGGTAATATTTACAAATTTTGTAAAGTAAGCAAGTTGTTATATAATATTCGATTGGTAGGGGAATATTCATTCTAACATGGAATATTCGTACAATGGCACAATCATTGGTGGACCCCACAATAGAAGTATTGTCGTAGTTAGAAAATGACAGAATTATCTTTTTATACAAATAACGACGAGTGTTACCGTTAAAACTGTTGAACTACGCGGTAGTAAAAGTACAGTAATATGCGTGGTTTCATAGTAGCACACGGTATTGATTATTGATGCTTACGTGATAAGTCACTCAGTTATACTCAATTATTGCTACAGTAATTGCTGCATCATATCTCTCATATTATTGATTCAATTATTGTCATAGTATCATGTGCATAATATGATATATTATTAAATCAATAATTGAGACGGAAAAGTTATTCATATTATTATTTGCAATATTGACAATGTCTAGAATTTCTATCAAGGAGAGGTTTGGTCACCTAATTATGGGAGCAAAACTCCAAGTACAAGCTGACAAGGAAGACTACGTTCATAGTGCTGTCAAAGGATCGTAGAATGATAAACCCTGAAGATACTCATTTCTACGATACAAGAAGATTTAATGACTTCAGCCAGAATGAGATATGCATGGCTGCCTTCTGCTACCCATGAAGAAGAAGAACTTATGTCTTTCTAAGAAGACAGTATCAACTATGGGGGAGCAGTGATCTGCTAATAGTACATCAGCTCTAAAACATCAGAGATATTCTATGAAGCAATGTACCAGTTACAGAGTCCCAAAACTTTGTGGCTGACGAACCAAATGAAGATCCAGAGTCAGTAGGAACGTCTCAAAATGTACTACTGATAACCAGTCAACCACCCAACTCAAACTCGTAGAGAGCCTACGAAAAAACATCTGATCGTAGTGTAGGAGCAGGAGGACACCACGATTACAACCAATGCAAATATCTAAAGTTGGTAGAGGATCTCTCCAGCAGAAAAAGTCAAATGAGATATCTGTGCAAATCACTTCTTAAGTCTTTCATCTGGAAAGCGCCTCAGGGACAAACCTGACCCTTAGTTCACTCTAAGAGGTTGGCCCTTCCTGAGCTACCTTGACCCAGAAGGAATGCTTAGTAAAGTTCATCTCAAGGACAAAGTCAGTCAACGATCGTAGAGTAGAGGTTGAAGTGAACTCAATGATCGTGGTGTAACCTCATTGATCATAGACGAAAACTTGACGATCGCAGTCTTCCCAAAAGGGTACACCAGCTCATGAGGAGCTCGAAAATTTCTCAACCATTCAGACTATGTGGAGACAAATATGAATACAGTTTGGAAAGACATCATGCAAACTCACCTCAGAAGTTAAGTGCCCAAACTGGCTTGGGGTACATCAGTGGTTAAGACATGCAGTTTCAAGATGAGGATTAATGTCAAACCATCCACTGCAGCATCTCTCAGAAGAAGATTGTTGAGTCATCAAAGAAAAACGTAGAGTCCATAGCTACCTCACTAAGCTACTCTACGAACCACAAAGGTCAACGGTCAATCCATGCCTTTGACACCCATTTTCTTAAAAGGAATATCAAACTGAAAAGTTTATAGGAAGTTACAGTTTGTTACTGGGCATCGTGCAACCAATGAATGGTTGACACATCACAGCTTATTCAGAGTCAGATGGGACTACCATAAAGACAAATTCAAAATCTGTAAACATTTACCAGAAACTATCGAACCTCTCTCCCTACCATTTTCAAACCCTAAAATCCTCTTCAAATCCTAAATCCATTAACCCTCCAGAGCATTGTCGAAATCACATTCATCTATCTCTCATAGGACTCCCTAAATCAAACACAAATACTCTTTGAACTCTTCAAATGGCAAATTGGCGAGTAATCACTGGCATTCATCTCGGAACCAAGACGTTTGAGAAATACGAAAAGAAGTTCAGAGATATTCTTGAACTTGTGAAGAAGGCTGGATTCTCAGAATGTCTTAAGGCAAACACTCGAGTATATGCTGAACTGGTAAAGGAGTTTTACTCAAACGCATCCATAAATTCTGGAACCCTTTCTACCAAAGTCAAAGGTCAGTCTCTAAAGTTGAAATCGTCAGACATCAATCAATGCTTAGACCTTCTTGACCTAGGATTGAAAAGCCTTGATGAGATCGACACTGAACAAGCAAAGAAGATTATGGCATACAAAAGAAACCCTAGTCTGAAGGACATGAAGAAAAAGGAGTTTCCTGAAGAATTCGAGTTCCTTACTGAGATAGTGGGAAAATGTATACTATGCAAGGACACTACACATGACACTGTGCTTCATAAACAACTGAAGATTGTGTCTGTAATAGTTCTGAAGAAGCAAATATACTTTGGAGCTATCTTGTTCAATGAAATCTCCAAATGGGTGGAAAAGGCTGATATGAATAACTCTACAGATAATCCCCTCACAAAGGTTTTTTCATGGAAGACAATTGAGCATTGTGCTAAAGAAGAAATTGGGAGGCAAGATCAAGGATGATGAGGGAGAGCCTATGAATGTTCACAAAGTAATGTCTCCACAGCTGTTTGTGACCTGGAAGAAAAACCCAAAGGAAAACAGGAGGTTAACAACAACTAGAAGCAACAGAAAGAACTCTGCGAAGAAGAGGAAGGCGAAAGAGGTAGAAAGCTCTGAATCTGGTGAATCTGTACCAGTAGCAACCACACCAGCAAGGAAGAAATCCAAGGGTGTGAAGAAAACAGAGTCCTTACCATGAAATCTCTCCACAAAAGATAAGGATGAAGATGAAAAGGTCTCAACTGCAGAGACCACAAAGAGGAGAAGTAACAAATTACTTCAAGGGACATCTAGAAAGAAAGCTAAGGTGGTAAACAAGCAAGCCCCAGTTCACCAAGAAAGTCCATCTGATAAAGAAGAGGACATAGAGTCAGAAGAAGAGAAGGAAACTGAAAGTCTCAAAATTGAGTCCCCAAAGAACAAATCCAGCAATGAAGGTGAAGCTGGATTCAAAAAAAAAGGTGCAAACTCTGATGATAAAGAGGAATGTACAAGCTCTATGGCTAACTCTCAGAGCATCCACTCTGATGATGAAGAAAGGCTGCAAGATGACAAAATTTCATCTCCTACTACAACTACTCCTACAAGTCCACATGATGGTTCAAAAGATGTTGAGTCTGAAGAAGAAGGACCTGCCACTGCTAATGATGAACATCAAGGAAATCTGTCTGATGATACAGAAGCTTCAGATTCAGAAGAAGAAGAAAAGTTTGACTCTCCTATAACTGAACCTCCAAGGAGAAGAAAGAGCTACAGACTACTTGCTAAATTTTCCCCCAAGAAGCAAGGTGAACACTCTACTGCAATCATTGAAGTGAGTGATGATGAATCTTAATCAAAGGAAGAAAATGTTGAAGATGGCACTAGTAATGAAAATTAGCAAGAAGAATTCACTGATGAATCTGATGAAAGAAGTCAGAATGAGTCAAGCTCAAGAAGTGAAGAAATGGAGAAAGATTCTGGTTCTGCAAATCAGGAATCAGAGGAACTAGCCGACTATCATGTCCTCTATCCAACAAGAATTAGCAGAAGAATACTGGTGGAAGTAATTGACGAACCAACAGCAGTCTCAGCAAAAAGATGGGTAAGCTATAGAAATGAACAACTCAAGGTTATAAGGATAACTGCATATGATGTGTTCAAAAATTGGAACAACATGGAAGTAGACTGCACCACTATCCTCTACAATCCTGATGATCTGTTGATAAGATGGTTCTTCCAATGGATGCCTTGGTTAAAAGCGTATACTGAAAAAGATGGAAGTTACCTCAGCTGGTGCTTCTCTTAGTTTCCAAGCTTGGAGCTGGTGTCACAGAACTTCCCAAGGGTAAAGAGGTTTGCAACCAAAATTATCAAAGACCAGCCTCACTACAAAGTCTACAGACATGCTGACAATAACTATATTCCCTACGATAGTAGAGTGGGTTCTGATGGCAGAAGGATCATAGCCAAAGAGATGATTGTAGAGTCTGTTCACTCTACAACTGATGATGGTCAAGTCCCAAATGAGAAGCCTCTCTCTGCCCAAGAACTGTTGCCTGACATTCCTTCATCCTCCAACAGCGATTGGCACTCAACGATCTTTCAGATTCTCACCACTTTCGAAAATCTATCTAGAGGTAAAAATCATAGAGTCCAATCTGGTGTTCAACAAAAGCCTACCCAATCACATGATCAAATTCCTATTGAGAATGAACTATTGAAGAATTCTGATGAACTGGTTGAGAAGATATCTCTAATCAATGAAGAGTCAAAGATGTTGATAACAACATGAGATAATTCAGTTCAAGACAGACTCCAAGCCACTATGGCTGATGTATCTCTCAAAATCAAATAGAGAGATCACCTATTTGAAGGCCATAAATGATCAAAATGCAAAAGCTCTACGAGCACAGAAGGCCAATGAAGAGTAAATCCAAGTCCTCTATGACAAGATTGACAACCTGAATTAGTCTTTCTCTCTACAACTTGAGCTGAGCCAAGAAGAACTCAAGAATGAAGTTGGTAACTCCTCTTACCTGATGGAGAAACTAATGTCCAATATGGAGCAGCTTTCTCAAGTTATTAATGACAAAAAATGGGAGAAAAAGAGGCATAGAAAGAGGCATAGTAAGAGGCATTCAAGGAAGAGCAATGAGAGTAGAAGGAGTGAAGATAAGAAGGCTAAGAAGAAGACAAAGAAGAAGATAACAACAACACAAGCTGTATCGTCATCTGAGGGGGAGCCAAAGGATGATGAACCTATGAATGCAGAGTTTAAGGGGGAGCCAGAAAAAGAAGAAGAGCATTAGTCCCATGGGGAGCAGGAGTAAAGAGATCAAACAGATGAATAGTTGATCAACACACATCTTGGAAACACACATGGAACCAAAGAGGTACATCTCTAACTAATTAGGTATGTTATGGATCCAAGATGTAAAAGTGTTATAGCTTATAAAATTCCTTATCATTATAAAATGACATTCATAATTATCTATTTTAGAAATATAGTTGCTCACTGTATATAAGATTCATTCATAACATGCATATGCACTCATTATTTTTGTCATAATTAAATAGTGGGAGATTGTCATGAATAAGCATTTAAATGATATTCCTATTTAATATGATTTGATTATGATATATATGAATGAATATGCCAGTATGCTTGCATTAAGAAAAGCTGTAAAGTCCTTTGATAGATAATAGAGCATATGTACAAGGACTTAGAATGAGCTGATCAAATGTGTTAGGTTGATCCTACATAAGAAAAATAGCTTTGTAAAGTCCTTAAAAAGAAATGATGTACAAGGACTATAAATATAGAAAGATCAAGCTTGTTAGGTTGATCTTATGATATAATAGATAGGTTTGTCTGATCGTCGAGCACTGCACTAGAAATCGTAGTCTGCCAGGAGAGTCAAGGAAAACTCGAGAGCTATCGAGGCAGAATCGTAGTGTGTAAGATAGTAGATCTCGGAGTTCGTAGACTGCTAGAAGAGATGAGGAAGGATCGTAGTGTGTCGAGAAGAACTTCCTCAGAGCCGTAGTCTACTGAGGAAGTCATGTTCATAATCGTAGAGACAGCCTGCCTATGAGCTGACAAAGCATCTGCCAAAGCCAAGTCAAGAATCGTAGACTACACTTGGAATCGTAGAGTCTACTGATGTTGAAGCCAAGCCAAGAATCATAGACTACACTCAGAGTCGTAGAGTCTACTAATCATATCAGAGGCAGAGATCGTAGTCGAGCAAGATCAGATAAAGACAATAAGCACAACGACAGAAATCGTAGAGTGTCAAGATCTGATCTCAGAGTCGTAGTGTCTGCACAATCGAAGCTGAATCGTAGAGTGCAGAAATAAGTCCCCAACAGTTGTGCTCACAATGTCAAGGCATAATCATAGAGAAAACATGATTCTAAACAAATGAGCACTCCCAGAATATCCAAAGTATAAAGCTTCTGGTCTAAGCTGTAAAGTTACATCCAACCTGAAGGAAACCAGAGAGCACTCAACGAATGTTATGCAAGCTAACAGCAGATCTAAACACCAACCCAATCAGCATTCTGACTGAGTTGTGAAGCCATTCAAGTTAAAGTCTTTCACAAGTTGATCAGAAGAAGACTTCAAAACAAAGTAACCGACTAAGGAAAGTCAGCAAGTGCAGTAGTTGTTAAGTAAATATAAGACGACGATCTTGGAAGCAACTAGTATCGTAGTGTTTGCCAAACAAAGAAGGAACTGATGGAGTGTACACTAAGATACTAGTCATCCTCTGAAGAATAAGGCAAAAGTAATTAAGCATTGGGTCAGTCTATTGATGATAAGTTAACGGGAGATCACAAGGAGAAAGCGAGCTGGACACGCCATAATTTTGAAGTGTCTTACTATTTAGAAGGGGCCAGAACAAAGAGTCAAGCCATCAGTGTCTTAGAGCAGTCGAGGCAAATAGAAGTATTGAAGCACTACGCAAGAGAATGAAGAGGTGTTCTACATTGAAGATCAAATCAACACTCTTCAAGATCATAGTGTTGTCTGTCAAATAGACACTACGATTAGGTCCAAGAAGATGTGCATCAGAATCGTAGAGTTCATGTGACACCCCCAAATCCGGGTACTTCGATTCCACGGGATTTGGTGTTCACTGTACAAGCATCATCTATCTATCTACCCATAAATAATATCAAACCATACAATAGATAGAAATCATAATAAAATCTCTTCTCTTAAGGGTTACATCAACTGAATCATAAATAAATCCCAGGTTACTCTAACCTTAAAACATCTGTGCGGAATTCTAAACAAATAAGTCTTAAACAACAACATAAGTCTTAAACATAAATACATAATCAATTAAAATAACAAGTCTTCATCATTTGCTAACTTTGCCCTTGCCCTTACTAGTGGAGGGTTCATCGCTTCTTTCATTCTTAACTGTAATGTTATTATTAAGCAAGAGTGAGCACAAATGCCCACAAGTATAAAAAAATGAAACAACAGTATAATAACATGCGAATAATCAACGACATCTGAATAAAGCTCAACTTTTGAATCAAGAATAAATAACATGAATCAAAAGAATACTGAGGGTCATAAGACCTTGAACTATGTCCTAGGTTAACAAGGGTTATACTTGAAACCTTTAACAGTCATAAGACTATGGACCTTCTTCTCGTACTTAGGGGGACCAGCCCTTAGTACCATATTGTGCACAATATCTTAACGCTTACGCATAAGTAAATCCCTTTTTCAGGGTTGTTCATCTCAGTTTGACATTCGAGTCCGCACCAAAGGAAGTTTGGTTTGGATAATTCAATAAGGGTTCTGAAATTTAGAACGTTCATCAACTATGGACTAGTTGAATCAATAAGGTTCACTAGTCTAATAAGGTTCAACAATAATTGATATTTGATTTGAATAAAAATCTCAAAAGTATACAATAGGACAATTATTGTATAACTGAATCATGCTTTGGAAAGATAATTAATCTTTAATATCATGCTTGAACTTGAATAATAACAAGGATAATTTATTCAAGGTAAATAATAAACTTGATCAATAACGACAAGTAGGGTTAGGGAAACTTGCTCGACATAAAAGTAACTTTTAAGTTTAAATAAACTTGCTCAATAGAATAGAGTTAGGGATAGGATACTTGCCTTGTGACACCCCTAAATCCGGGTACTTCGATTCCACAGGATTTGGTGTTCTCTGTACAAGCATCATCTATCTATCTACCCATAAATAATATCAAACTATACAATAGATAGAAATCATAATAAAATCTCTTCCCTTAAGGGTTACATCAACTGAATCATAAATAAATTCCAGGTTACTCTAACCTTAAAACATCTGTGCGGAATTCTAAACAAATAAGTCTTAACATCAACATAACTCAAGTCTTAAACAAATACATCAGTTAATAAATAACAGGTCTTCATCATTTGCTAACTTTGCCCTTGCCCTTACTAGTGGAGGGTTCATCGCTTCTTTCATTCTTAACTGCAATGTTATTATTAAGCAAGAGTGAGCACAAATGCCCACAAGTATAACAATGAAATAACAGTATAATAACATGCGAATAAATCAAAGACGTCTGAATAAGAGCTCAACTTTTGAATCAAGAATGAATAACAAGAATCAAAAGAATTCTGAGGGTCATAAGACCTTGAACTATGTCCTAGGTTATCAAGGATTATACTTGAAACCTTTAACAGTCATAAGACTATGGACTTTCTTCTCGTACTTTGGGGGATCAGCCCTTAGCACCATACTGTGCACAATATCTTAACGCTAACGCATAAGTGAATCCCTTTTCAGGGTTGTTCATCTCAGTTTGACATTCGAGTCCGCACCAAAGGAAGTTTGGTTTGGATAATTCAATAAGGGTTCTGAAATTTAGAACGTTCATCAACTAAGGACTAGCTAAATCATTAAGATTCACTAGTCTAAAAAGGTTCAACAATAATGATATTCGATTTGAATAATAATCTCAAATGTATACAATAGAACAATTATTGTATAATTGAATCATGCTTTGAAAGATAATCAATCTTTAATATAATACTTGAACTTGAATAATAATTTAAGTTTAAGTAAATTGCTCAATGTAAAAGTAGAGTTAAGAAACTTGCTCAATTTAAGAGTTTAAGTTTAGGAGACTTGCCTCGCGTGTAGATTACACTTTAACTAATCACGTTCTTTGAAATAAATCCTACATACCATTCACATTCAATACCAGTTAATTATTAACTAATCATCATAACTTATTCTCGTTGTCTACTTTAATAATTGACTAACTTAGTCAAATCATCACGTTGACACCTAATTTGTTCGTTATGAATGAATAACTAATTATGTATTTAATAATACAACTCACATGTAATTATGTTATTTACATGCTAAATAAATATTTTATCATCATATAATATTTCTAACATATTTACATGTTCATTATTTTAATACACTAACCCATTGTTAGACTTAGAAAATTTAAAAGCTCATTTTTTTTTATTTTTTATTTTTTTATTTATTTATTTTTATTTTTTTCCAGTTCGCGAAGAACACAGAATTCAGCGAAAATAATTACTACAAAATCATTAATTCTCCAAATTAAATATACCCACATGTTGGAATTCATATATAATTAATACCCAATATTTATATACTGACAAAACTAATTTTAAACACTTAATAACAGATTTATAGCCTAACAATTCACTGACTTTGATGTTCATGAAGTTTTAGAGAACTTTATGTGAAAATTCTCCCTACGAATTCGTTATAACACTGAATTCGTTCGTTTAAGGCTTAAACTCTTCGTATTAACATGCATAACAACATACAAGTCCAAAATTTAGGGATAATATATAATCAATACATTAATTAACACATATATGGCCATATGGCCATATCACGTACTCTGTTTATTTTGAAATAACAAGTCATCAGATTACTACACTTAGGGTATGGGATCATGCAATATATATAAAAAAAAACATGTTAAGCTACTCTTATGATTACATTTATACTCATAATTGTTACCCTATTCAACCATAGAAACTCTACAGAGGACTTAAGCCATAATTATGAAAACTTTAAAAAGACATAGAAATAGAATTTGAGAAAGAAGAGATTACCCAAAGCGTAGATGAGTAAGGATGACAATTCTCTCTATTTCAATCACAATACACACAATCTCTCTCAAAGATTTCTCCAACTCTCTCTGCAAACTCTCTGGTTCTAAAAATACGTAAGTTAAACTCATCTGAGCCTTTAAGCGCAGAGTTGAGGTCAGTTATTCCATTCGTGGTTTAACTGTCCCCAACTCCTCCTAAGGCCTCATTTGGCTAGGAAACTAGGTTCAAAACTCATTATTTTAACAACCTTTTATCATATAGTTTGAAAATGTCACCCTCTTTATAAAATAAATCCCATATTTTATTTAATTTACTTTAAATAAAATATAATAATTACTCGTAAATTCACATAATCATATATTCAATTATCTCATTAATAAATAATGTCAATTTATTAATTCTCTAATTAATAATTAAATTAATTAAATAACATCATGCTTAATTAAATAATTTATTTAATTAAATAAGCTCACATAATTTCATACCTTGATAAAATTATTCTCTTTATTAATTTAATAAATGTAACACATATAATTAAATTAATCTATCACAATTGCATCAATTGATTATTTAATCTAATAATTAAATCATAAAAACAAATATTTATTTAATTCAATAAATATTTAAAATAAATTACAAAATTCTCGTTCGTCACATGCCTCGTGCGTAGATTACACTTTAACTAAGCACGTTCTTTGAATTAAATCCTACATATCATTCATATACACAATACTTGTTAATTAATAATTAATAAACATGAGCTCATTCTCGTTGTCTACTTTAATTATTGACTAAACTTAGTCAAATTATCACGTTGTCACATAATTTATACTTCATGAATTATCAAACCAATTATGTATTTAATAATTCAATTCACATATAATATTTTATTACATGTTAAACAACTATTTTATCATCTCATAATACCTCTAACATGATTACATGTTCATTACATCAATCTACTAACACTTGTTAGACTTTAACATTTTTAAAATTCATTTCTGACATTTTCTGGAGAGTGGCGCTGCGGCGCCACTAATGTGCTAAGGAGTCGCGCTGCGGCGCGGTGGCGCTGTGGCCGGGCCCTTGGCGCTGCGGCGCTGTGGCGCCGTAACTCGAGTCTTGGCGCTGCGAGCGCTGTGGTGATGCGGTGCGAGAAATCAGTTCTAGAGCTGGCGCCGCGGCGCGAGACCCCAGAAACTGAATCTCAGTTCGCGAAGAACACAGAGTTCAGCGAAATCAACACATTTTTAACACTAATTTCACCAAATCACATATACCCACATGTTATAATTCATGCATAATCATAATATAACATCTATAAAGTGATTTTAACCTATTAAAATATATAATCACATATTTAAATCATAAAAATTTAGACTATTCTTGAAGTTCTTGAGGATTTTGAACAAAACTTATAATTTAACACTACGGATTCGTTATAAGGCCAAATCCGTTCGTTTAGAGCTTGATCACATCGTATTAACATGCTCAATAATATAAGGGTATAAAATTTAGGGATAATATATAATCAATACATCAATTATCACATATAAGGCTATATGGCCATATCACGTACTCTGTTTATTTTGAAAAAATTATATACTACGTAATTTCCTGAAACTGATACTATGGTTTACACAATATATATAATTAAACACGATTTGATACATATTAAGCCATACATAAAATTATAATCATCTCATATCTCCCAAATACAGAGATTTACAGAAACATATGAAAGCCAATTTATGAAAACCAAAAGACGTAATTGTAGAAATTGGGTTTGGAGAGAATTACCCAGAGTATAAGATGATCAGATAACCCTTTTTGCAATAACCTGTAATTACACACTCACAAATTCTCTCAAAAATTCTCACCTTCTCTCTGAACTCTCTCTGAAAATAATGCCAGACTTAGGAAATTATGAAGAAGAAGGAGGAAGCGTCGAAGAAATAAAACTGACGCGATGTGGTCAGTTGCCCAGTCATGGGTTAACTGCCCATAACCTCCCTTAGTGCCATGTTTGGCTTAGCAAGAAAATAACTCAAAGCTCTTTATTTTAATAAAACCTTTATCATATAGTTCAATAATGTCACCCTCTTTATAAAATAAATCCCATATTTTACTTAATTTATTTTAAATAAAATATAATAATTACTCATAAATTCACATAATCATATATTCAATTATCTCATTAATAAATAATGTTAATTTATTAATTCTCTAATTAATAATTGAATTAATTAAATAACATTATGCTTAATTAAATAATTCATTTAATTCAATAAGCTCACATAATCACATACTTGAATAATAAAATTCTCTACATTAATTTAATAATGTAACACATATGATTAAATTAATCTACCACAATTGCATCAATTAATTATTAAATCTAATAATTAAATCATCGAAAATATTTATTTAATTCAATAAATATTAAAATAAATTACAAAATTCTCGTTCGTCACATCTTTCCCCCCTTCAAAGGATTCTGTCCCCAGAATCACGACTCAATAATTTTGACCCGTTACATTCTCCCTCCCTTACAAAGATTCTGTCCCCAGAATCGCATACACATAATTAAGTAAATAAATGAGGGTAATTCTTCATCATATTCTCTTCGAGTTCCCACGTAGCTTCTTCAGCGTTGTGGTTCCTCCAAATTACCTTAACAGAAGGTATAACTTTATTTCTCAGGACTTGTTCTTTTCGGTCGACAATTTGGACAAGAATTTCTTCATAAGATAAGTCTTTCTCAAAATGCAGGGGTTCGTATTCAATGACATGCTTGTAATCGGGCTTGTAAGGTCGCAACACAGAAATGTGGAAGACGTTATGGACATTCTCGAGTGCTGGAGGTAAGGCTACCTCGTATGCAACTTCTCCGATTCTTCTCAGTACTTCAAAGGGTCCAATAAATCTTGGGCTCAATTTTCCTTTCTTTTCGAACCTGATCTTTCCCTTCCAGGGAGAGACCTTCAAGAAAACATAACTACCTGGTTCAAACTCGATAGTCTTACGATATGGATCAGCGTATTTCTTCTGTCGATCTTGAGCTGCTACCAGTCGTGCTCGGATCACTTTGACTATTTCTGCCGTCTGCTGTACCAATTCTGGCCCTAGCAATTGTCTTTCACCAACTTCATCCCAATAAAGCGGAGTTCTGCACTTTCTACCGTATAATGCTTTGTAAGGCGGCATACCAATACTAGCGTGGTAACTGTTGTTGTAGCCGAACTCTACCAACGGTAGGTGATCATCCCAATTTCCTTTGAAGTCCATTACACAGGCTCGTAACATATCTTCCAATGTTTGAATCATTCGTTCGCTCTGTCCGTCTGTTTGAGGGTGGTAAGCTGTACTCATTCGCAGTTGTGTACCCATGCATTCCTGAAGACGTTTCCAGAAATTTGATGTGAAGCGCGGATCCATATCGAAAACAATAGACACCGGCACTCCGTGCCTCGAAACAATCTCTTTCACATATAATCTTGCCAACTGATCTAAGTTAAATCTGATTTTGATAGGAAGGAAGTGCGCGGATTTCGTCAGTCGGTCAACGATAACCCATACTACGTCGTAGCCTTTCTGAGTCGTCGGAAGGCCAACCACGAAGTCCATCGTAATATGTTCCCATTTCCATTCTGGGATCTCCAACGGTTGTAGCAATCCACTCGGTCTCTGATGTTCTGCTTTAACTTTCTGACATGTCAGGCATTTGGCAACACATTCTGCAACATCACGTTTCAAATTCGGCCACCAGAAATGTTGTCGAAGATTTTGGTACATTTTTGTACTACCAGGGTGAATCGAATATCTTGAACTATGAGCCTCACTCAAAATTTCTTCCTTAATTTCTTGTACTGGCGGAACCCAAATTCTGCTTTCAAATCTCAATATTCCTTCCTTATCCATCTTAAATATTGGTTCGGTTCCTTCAGATATCTTCGATGTTACCTTTTTGCATTCATCATCCTGAAGCTGAGCCTCCTTCACTCTATCTAGTAGAGTTGTACCAGATTGCATCTGAAATAGCTTCTCATTAATCTCCATAGGATACTTCACTTCTAACTCCAGTTTCTCCATATCTGCAATTAGCTCCTGCTGAGCAGTCAACATCATCAATTTCTCACGACCCTTTCTACTTAAGGCGTCGACAACCACATTAGCCTTACCCGGATGGTATAAAATCTCACAGTCATAATCCTTGATTAATTCCAACCATCTTCTTTGACGCATATTTAAATCTTTCTGTGTAAAAATATATTTCAGACTCTTGTGGTCCGTATATATTTCACACTTCTCCCCGTATAGATAGTGCCTCCAAATTTTCAAAGCAAAAACAACTGCATCTAACTCCAAATCATGAGTCGGATACCCCTTCTCGTAATCCTTCAACTGTCGTGATGCATACGCAATGACTTTGCTGTTTTGCATCAGCACACAGCCAAGTCCTTTATGCGACGCATCGCTAAAAATAACAAAATTTCCTGTATCATCTGGAAGAGATAACACAGGCGCTGTACTCAACCTCTTCTTTAATTTTTGAAAACTCTCCTCACACTTCTCCGTCCAAACAAATTTCACAGCTTTTTGAGTTAAATTCGTTAATGGAGTTGCGATCTTAGAAAAATCTTGTATGAATCTTCTATAATATCCTGCTAATCCAAGAAAACTTCTTACTTCTGACGGCGTTCTCGGCTGATCCCAGTTAAACACAGCTTCTACTTTGGATGGATCTACTGAAATTCCATCTTTATCGATTACGTGACCAAGAAATTATACTCTCTCGATCCAGAATTCGCATTTCGAAAATTTAGCATATAACTTCTCCCTTCTCAATACATCCAACGTTAACCTCAAGTGTTCTTCATGTTCCTCTTTGGTTTTGGAATATACCAAAATGTCGTCTATAAATACCACCACGAATTTGTCCAAAAACGGCTTGAATACACCATTCATTAGTCCCATAAATGCTGCAGGAGCATTCGTAAGACCAAACGACATTACTAAAAACTCATAATGACCATATCGCGTTCGGAACGCTGTCTTTGGTACACCCTCTGGCCTCACCTTCAGTTGGTGATAACCACTCCTCAAGTCAATCTTGGAAAAGTATTTTTCTCCCTTCAATTGATCAAACAGGTCATCGATCCTCGGTAATGGATATCTGTTCTTAATCGTGACCTTCTTTAATTCTCTGTAGTCAATGCAGAGCCTCATCGATCCGTCCTTCTTTTTCACGAACAACACCGGCGCTCCCCACGGCGATACGCTCGGTTGAATGTACTTTTTGTCCAACAATTCTTGTAGTTGTACCATTAATTCCTTCATCTCTACTGGCGCCATTCGGTATGGTGCCTTCGATATTGGAGCGGTTTCGGGCGCCAAATCAATCACAAAGTCTACTTCTCTATCTGGTGGAAGTCCTGGCAAATCGTTTGGAAATACATCGACGAAGTACCTCACAATCGGTATCTCCTCTACCTTCGGGTTCTCTTTTCGACTGACGACTATGTAAGCTAAATATCCTACACAGCCTTGTCTTAATAACTTCCTGGCCTGCAACATCGTCAGACAACTCGCTTGTCTAGGCGACTTGCTACCATAAAACACAACCTTTGACGGAGTCATAAGGCCTTTGACGGAGTCATAAGGTTAATATGCTTCTTTTGGCAGTCAATTACAGCCCCATAATTGGATAGCCAATCCATACCCAATATAACATCGAATTCCCCCAATCGAATAGGGATAAGATCTACGTTCATGATATTACCCTTAATATCCACTCTACAATTCTTATACATATGCTTAACAGGAATTATCTCTCTATTCGCAATTTGTATAATCATGGGATATTCCAATTCATCCTTAAGCAAATATAAACTATTAGCAAAGTCATCGGATATAAAGGAACAAGTAGCACCCGAATCAAATAAAACGTAAGCATTAATTTCATTGATCAGAATGATACTTGACACCACATCACGAGACTGGATTATATCCTGCACCGTCATATTGAAAGTTCTGGCGATTGGTCGGTTTGTTGCAGGTGGTCCGGTGATGGTTAATGTATTTCCACTGCTATTTCCCCGGTTTCCTCCTTGTCCTGATCCTCCCGATCCCTTCCTGGGACAGTCTCTTGCTAAATGATCTTTCGAACCACAGTTGAAACAAGCACCCTTCTTTGGGTTTGGACAATTTGGTGCTATGTGGCCTTCCTGACCACAATTGTAGCACACTCTCTTTCCTTCAAACAAACTCCTAGATGTGCCTTGCCGCAAGTCGGACATGCTTCTATCTTCTTTTTCTGCCCTCCGTGTTGACTTCTAGCCATCGAGTTATCCGTCCACTTCCTCTTCTGATTATTATTATTCCCAGTATTACTTCCACCAGTCTTGTTATTACCTTCATTCTCACTCTTTTTCTTTTTTTGTTCTTGGTTATACTTAGTCACTGCATCACTTCCTCCTTCCGCGAGAATGGCCTTTTCCAAAACTCCCGCAAACGTGTTAAGTTGAAACATTGATACCTTGCTGTATACCCAAGGCTTCAGTCCTTGTTCGAATCGTCTGGCTTTCCTCTCGTCAGTGTGTACTTGATACGGGGCAAACCTTGCCAACTCATCGAATTTAGCCGCGTATTCAGGCACGCTCATGTTTCCCTGTTTCAGTTCCAGAAATTGCACCTCCATCTGATTCTGCAAAATAGCTGGGAAATACATTTTGAAAAACATCTCTTTGAATCTCTCCCACGTAATTACACATTCACCTCCTCGCATCTTGTTTGCCTGCCACCAGTAGCTAGCCTCAGACTTCAGCATAAATGTCGCAAAAATGGTCTTCTGATCTTCTCGAACCCTAGCAACGTCGAAAACCTTCTCCATTTCCATCACCCACGTTTGAGCCTCGATCGGGTTTCTGGAACCTTTGAACTCTGGCGGTCCCACCGCCTTAAAATCTTTAAACGTTGTACTAGGTGAAGCTTGCGGTTGGTTATTCATGACTCCAGTTAGTAAATTAACTAGCTGTTGAACTGGATTAACGTTGGCATTATTGTTATTATTGGTTGACCCTTCCTGAGCCGGTTGACGTTGTTGTCTTCTCCTTGGCAGCATTTTTCTGTTAAGTAAACGTTTATTAGAACTTTATTTATTTCTCTACATAGTTAAGACATTACTCAACAATTTAACATATCACTTAACACATCATCTCAAACAACTTGATATCTTTTCATTCAAATAAAAAAAATTTAACATTAAACTATAGCATACTGCTATTTACATCATCCATCCTGGAATAAAGAATCCACAGGATTTAAAACATTCAAATATTAACATATTCCTTAGTTCATAAACACATCGGAATTTACAATTAAAAACTAGTTAAGTCTTTCACATAATCAAACAGATTCTATTCCTGTCTTCCAAGGTTCTCAATAGCCTTGCCACGCTCCTCATTCATGATACGAGACATCGTCCTGCGATCCTACATATACGATGGAAGTCCTTCAAACTGGATGGGGTACCTTAACACTCGCTCTTGAACCTCAACCATCGCATGATTAAGTTTGGCGTACGTGTCTTCAAGCTTTGCCTTCTTTGCACGACTATCATCTTCTGCACGATCAGCTCGATGTGATTCTCTTACCCATCCTTCCTCTGCTATTTTCAGTCTTCCGGAGGTTTCCTTCAGTTCCTTCTTCAGCTTCTCTATCTCCTCGGTCTTATCTTCGGTTTGACCCTTCTCATGAACCAGATCCCACTCCACGTTTCCTAAACGTGTATGAAGGGTCACAATCTCTCTATCCTTCTCCTCTAAAGTAGACTGCTACACAGTCGCTCGCTCAGTCAATTCCTGAACCTCATCTTGTAACTCCACGTTACGATCATATAGTGTGTCATACATCTCAGCATCAACAGTGTACCGTGGTAGCTCCTCTTCTTCTTCCTCATCAAACTCCTCCTCAGGATCAGTCTCGGGCTCATTCTCCTGACCAACAACGGTGATCAATGGAGATGACTCCCTCTGAACTAACTGTTCCCTAATAACATGTATGTCTCGGGTCTCCTCCTCTGTAGGTACTATAGGTAATCGGGGTTCTTCCTCCCCAGCTTGACTAGCTTCTCCAACATTCGTCATCCTGACAATAAAGTTTTAAGTTTTAGTTATTAAGTCATACTATCTAACGCATACTTAACACATAAACACATAATGTATTTTATTATCTTCAATGAATTACAAAAATTCATTTCTTAGAACTCGATAAGAGTTTTCAATTTCTATCTTCTTCTATAAGGCTACTACCTAAGGTTGTTTCCCCCACCTAAGGTTCATAACCTACAGCTCTGATACCAACCTGTGACACCCCCAAATCTGGGTACTTCGATTCCACGGGATTTGGTGTTCACTGTACAAGCATCATCTATCTATCTACCCATAAATAATATCAAACCATACAATAGATAGAAATCATAATAAAATCTCTTCCCTTAAGGGTTACATCAACTGAATCATAAATCAATCCCAGGTTACTCTAACCTTAAAACATCTGTGCGGAATTCTAAACAAATAAGTCTTAAACATAAATACATCATCAATTAAAATAACAAGTCTTCATCATTTGCTAACTTTGCCCTTGCCCTTACTAGTGGAGGGTTCATCGCTTCTTTCATTCTTAACTGCAATGTTATTATTAAGCAAGAGTGAGCACAAATGCCCACAAGTATAAAAAAATGAAACAACAGTATAATAACATGCGAATAATCAACGACATCTGAATAAAGCTCAACTTTTGAATCAAGAATAAATAACATGAATCAAAAGAATACTGAGGGTCATAAGACCTTGAACTATGTCCTAGGTTAACAAGGGTTATACTTGAAACCTTTAACAGTCATAAGACTATGGATCTTCTTCTCGTACTTAGGGGGATCAGCCCTTAGTACCATACTGTGCACAATATCTTAACGCTTACGCATAAGTAAATCCCTTTTTCAGGGTTGTTCATCTCAGTTTGACATTCGAGTCCGCACCAAAGGAAGTTTGGTTTGGATAATTCAATAAGGGTTCTGAAATTTAGAACGTTCATCAACTATGGACTAGTTGAATCAATAAGGTTCACTAGTCTAATAAGGTTCAACAATAATTGATATTTGATTTGAATAAAAATCTCAAAAGTATACAATAGGACAATTATTGTATAACTGAATCATGCTTTGGAAAGATAATTAATCTTTAATATCATGCTTGAACTTGAATAATAACAAGGATAATTTATTCAAGGTAAATAATAAACTTGATCAATAATGACAAGTAGGGTTAGGAAAACTTGCTCGACATAAAAGTAACATTTAAGTTTAAATAAACTTGCTCAATAGAATAGAGTTAGGGATAGGATACTTGCCTCGTGCGTAGATTACACTTTAACTAAGCACGTTCTTTGAATTAAATCCTACATACCATTCATATACACAATACTTGTTAATTAATAATTAATCAACATGAGCTCATTCTCGTTGTCTACTTTAATTATTGACTAAACTTAGTCAAATTATCACGTTGTCACATAATTTATACTTCATGAATTATCAAACCAATTATGTATTTAATAATTCATTTCACATATAATATTTTATTACATGTTAAACAACTATTTTATCATCTCATAATACCTCTAACATGATTACATGTTCATTACATCAATCCACTAACACTTGTTAGACTTTAACATTTTAAAAATACATTTCTGACATTTTCTGGAGAGTGGCGCTGCGGCGCCACTAATGTGCTAAGGAGTCGCGCTGCGGCGCGGTGGCGCTGTGGCCGGGCCCTTAGCGCTGCGGCGCTGTGGCGCCGTGACTCGAGTCTTGGCGCTGCGAGCGTTGTGGCGCTGGGGCGCGAGAAATCAGTTCTAGAGCTGGCGCCGCGGCGCGAGACCCCAGAAACTGAATCTCAGTTCGCGAAGAACACAGAGTTCAGCGAAATCAACACATTTTTAACACTAATTTCACCAAATCACATATACCCACACGTTATAATTCATGCATAATTATAATATAACATCTATAAAGTGATTTTAACCTATTAAAACATATAATCACATATTTAAATCATAAAAATTTAGACTGTTCTTGAAGTTCTTGAGGATTTTGAACAAAACTTATAATTTAACACTACGGATTCGTTATAAGGCCAAATCCGTTCGTTTAGAGCTTGATCACTTCATATTAACATGCTCAATAATATAAGGGTATAAAATTTAGGGATAATATATAATCAATACATCAATTATCACATATAAGGCCATATGGCCATATCACGTACTCTGTTTATTTTGAAAAAATTATATACTACGTAATTTCCTGAAACTGATACTATGGTTTACACAATATATATAATTAAACACGATTTGATACATATTAAGCCATACATAAAATTATAATCATCTCATATCTCCCAAATACAGAGATTTACAGAAACATATGAAAGCCAATTTATGAAAACCAAAAGACGTAATTGTAGAAATTGGGTTTGGAGAGAATTACCCAGAGTATAAGATGATCAGATAACCCTTTTTGCAATAACCTGTAATTACACACTCACAAATTCTCTCAAAAATTCTCACCTTCTCTCTGAACTCTCTCTGAAAATAATGCCAGACTTAGGAAATTATGAAGAAGAAGGAGGAAGCGTCGAAGAAATAAAACTGACGCGATGTGGTCAGTTGCCCAGTCATGGGTTAACTGCCCATAACCTCCCTTAGTGCCATGTTTGGCTTAGCAAGAAAATAACTCAAAGCTCTTTATTTTAATAAAACCTTTATCATATAGTTCAATAATGTCACCCTCTTTATAAAATAAATCCCATATTTAACTTAATTTACTTTAAATAAAATATAATAATTACTCATAAATTCACATAATCATATATATTCAATTATCTCATTAATAAATAATGTCAATTTATTAATTATCTAATTAATAATTGAATTAATTAAATAACATTATGCTTAATTAAATAATTCATTTAATTCAATAAGCTCACATAATCACATACTTGAATAATAAAATTCTCTACATTAATTTAATAATGTAACACATATGATTAAATTAATCTACCACAATTGCATCAATTAATTATTAAATCTAATAATTAAATCATCGAAAATAGTTATTTAATTCAATAAATATTAAAATAAATTACAGAATTCTCGTTCGTCACAGTTCAAACAACTGAAGATTGAAGCATTGGCAACGGTTCAACTTGAAGATTGATATTCGAACAAAGCTTATTGAGAGCATCAATGCAAAAGGACAACCTCTGATCGAGAAATCAGAAGCAAGAAATAAAGTTGACTACATGCTCGAGACATCAGAGTGACATCTCTGACGAGATAGGTGAAACAGCAGACTGCATTGTCAAAAGTTAAAAAAGGGGATGTCATGTCACATCTGCAGTCTACACCAAATAACTTGAGATCTGTGAAGCAATTCAAAAATCTTTTAACGGCTACTTTCCAACGGGAAGATTGGAAAGGAGTATAAATCAACAGAGCTTTAAAGATCAAGAGTTGATGATGATTGCTATGTTGCAGAATCGTTGAGTTGGTAGAATGCTAATGTTGACTCTACGAGTTCCACTTAAGCTTAACAGAACTAGTCTTAGTGACAGTGAGACTACGAAGGTGGAAGTGAAGCAGCTTTCAAGAAGGACTTAAACAGACTAGAGCTTCACTCAACAAAGATGAGAATGTCACTGAAGATGGCAGTTAAGTTGAGAGCCGAGAAGGCCAAGAAGGTAGCATTCAGAAGGGTGGCTGAGCATCAAGAAGATTCAGAGAGCCACTCTACGAATCACCATGAACCTAAAGCCGAAATAGAAAAAGTGCAAAACAATGTATGCCAACCAGTCAAGAAGGGTTCAGGAAATGGTGATGGTGCACAGTTGACATCATATGAAGATGAGTAAAACATAATGAAGATCAGGTGCACCAAAGAAGATGTGGTCTAGACTCGAAGTAGAATGCAAAGAGGAGCACAAAAGATGCTCAGTACAAAAGATGCTCAAGCTTAAAGACATCTTAGCAG
Source organism: Panax notoginseng (assembly GCA_016801055.1). Classification (NCBI taxonomy): domain Eukaryota; kingdom Viridiplantae; phylum Streptophyta; class Magnoliopsida; order Apiales; family Araliaceae; genus Panax; species Panax notoginseng. Next base: position 158,291,053 of record CM029014.1, read on the forward strand.
CTCAGCACCAATAACAACAACATTAACATCAACAAGAAGCCAGGGCCTGAGGGGTCCTTGTCCAGAGGGACTAAATGAAGTTCCAAGCCTGCTAGGCTTGAAGAGTTCCTAGGGAACTAGAGAAGTTCCAAGGCTGCTGGCTGTAAAGAGTTCTTAGTGAACTAAAGTTCCAAGCCTGTTGGCCATGAAGGAATCTTAGTGATCCAGGGTGGTGCTCTTCCTTAGTGGAAATCCTGCTAGTTGAAAGCAGAAGAGTGGAATAACTGCTATGTATGTATTAACTGCTTACCACTGAACTAACTCTAAGAACACTGTATGTATGATTATGAATATATCAATGAAGGGGATAGTTTACTTATTCCGATGTACTTGAAAAGATTCTTATGTTTGTCATATGCTAAATCATTAGCAATACAAAATAAACGAGAAAAGTATTTGAAAAGAAAAGGATTTATTCAACCCTCCCTTCTAGATCTATATTGTACCTACTGGGAACTAACATAGTATCCTTCCATTCTCCTATAAATATGATTCTTAGTTTAGAATTGAAAATCACACCAGAATTAGAGAATTCTTCTTTTATAATATTGAACATATTTCTTTCGAGTTTTAGGAAGTTTTGAGTGCATAAAACAGTACAAGTTTTCTTCAAGAATATCCCCGCTATACCAGTCGGAATACTCTTCTTTTTAAGGTAAGGGATATTATTTTTGTTCAATATTCGTAAGAAATAATATTTTCTTCCATACTCTATAGTATGTAAGTAATATTATTTCATTTTAGATTTTGAATTTTACACTCATTTTGTTAAAGTATGGCTTTTATACTCCGTGAAATAAGTAAAATATCCTTGAAATTTGCGCTTCATCTAATATCCTTTCATGGATATATTATTCTGAGCATTCTTGATAATTTTTAATCTTTTCATGCCGGGTTACTATTCACGTGGTACTATTCACTTGGGTACTATTCACCCAGGGTACTATTCATGACAAAAATTAATTTTTTTCGGTCCAAATCATTTTTGATACAATATTATTCTTAAATTTTACTTCACAAAGAATTATCATGTTGACAATTTGGACATTATTACATTCCAGATAAATTGAATTATAAATCTTTAAAATTTATCTTTTGCTTTCATTTAATTGAATTCTTATATTATTGTCATCATCCTCATGCTTATATTGTTATGAAAGTCATCGTTGGCCCGTAGTGCATAGATGGACTTTTGATTGGTATGATTATGACCATGGATTATTTGGTATAATCATGACCTATAATGTTATAAATGATGTGATAAAAGTCATCATTGGCATGTAGTGCATTTATGGACAGTTGTTGGCATAATCATGACCATTGGTGATAACATGATTATCTTTGGCCCGTAGTGCATGAATAATTTGTGGATATGATACTAATGAATATCCTTAGCCCATAGTGCAGGGATAATTCAGTGATATGGATTATTTATTAAGCTAAGTCTCAACGATAAAATTGATGATAAACTTTTTAAATCATAGAAGATAGTAGATATCATGCTCAACTTAACTCTTCTAATGGATTGCTTGTTCCGCTGCAGTTAAACTTGTTGTTTATTGTTTTATATCAATTTAACACTGTTGAAGGCTAACGATAATTTATTTTGCATTACCTTAGTCATAATATTTTTTACTAGGTTAGTTGAGCTCACCCTTTTACTTTCATTATTCTCTTCAGAAAATGAGAATATAGCTTGGACAAGTCGGGGAATTGAGTGATAGTCCAGGATGGTGGCTATAGTAGTCCTCACTATTCTATGAAATAGTCCACAAAATAAATTTATAGGCAACTATAGTTTTTATTTCACTTAAATTTGTAATTTATGTTTATTACATATTTTCATTTATGTATTTATGCCCGAACTGAAGTTTCTCGGCATAAAATATCACTTATAGTCAAATCTCGGCCCGTAGGACTGAATTAGATTTATTATAATTTATTATTTCGCTGGAATACGATTTGGAATGTCGAACGTCAAAATCACTCAGCGTGTAGGCGCTCGACATCCCTCAAATTTTAGTTCTTACATTCTTATTCGCTCATTTTTAATTCTCAAATCTTAAGTCATATAACAGCGAAATTCGGGCGTATTATATACCTCATGGCATTGTATTTTAAACAAACTGTAAAAACAAATCATAAAAGTACATCAAAATAATGCTCAAAAAATGGCACCAGCAACAGTCTGCAGGGCAGGCGCTACTTGCAACTGCTGCCCATCTACCTTGGGCTTTCTGCAGTGCTTAATGAATCCGCTACTTCGCAAATTTCTCATGCGTTGCTCGTTAATTCGATTGATCTGATTTTTGGATATGTTTTTCGTATCATATGAGACTATTTTTTAAAAATATCACACTCCCAATTCAGTATCATTTGGCTTTCCAAATAATTCGCCAAAAGTGGACGTTCATAACGATTTTTACCTTTTTCCCATATTTACCCTCTCTCGTAAAAACAATCTTAACTTTTTCATTTCAAAACATTTTTAGGCGATTCTTGAACCCACACGAAACTAACTTTCGGGAATACAACTCTTCCCTACTGATATTTTCCCTGATTTCGAACACATTAGTTCAAAAATTTTATTCAACTAGACTGCACTACACTTGTTGGACAGTTTTGACGTTACTATTTTGAAATGTCATTACTCTCTCATTTCAAAATATTTTTGAGTGATTTTTGAGCCAATGTGATGCTAACTTCGGGGACTACACATTTTACCTACAAACGCTTTTCCAAATTTCAAACATATCAGTCCAGAAATTTTGTGGAAGGAAACTAACCGAATTGGTTTTCTAGTTTTGACTCGGCTACTTTAAAATGGCTTAACACTTTCCTCCGAAGTCAAATTTAGTTCGTTCTGGAGTTTATATAAAGCTTATTCAATGTATTATAAAATACCAAAAGCACAAAATTTTCTAGAACATCTAACTAACCCCAGATTTTCCTTTTATGGTCTGTAGTCTACTAGGTAGGCGGTGGTGGCATCTCCTCAACATCAGAGTCCGACGGTGGATATCCTGGAAGTGGCTATGGAGTCAGAAATTAGAACTAATTTGCAACGGCTGGATTCATTTTTTTAAATGCCTCAGCCAATGAAGCATGGAAAGTGTTCATTATGGTAAATAGATGATCTTGTCTCGCTGCAATTCTCTTCAGCTTCCTATCTTCCTGTTTGTCTCTATCATCAATGTGCCTTTGCAAGCTGCGAAATTGGGTACTGAACATATACTTAGTGGGCTGACTACCCCTTGCAGCCTCCTCAAGACCCTCAAACATATCATCAGCCTTGAATTCATCATCCTTAGAGGTATCTTCTACTTCCTCCTACTCAGGAGCATCGAGAAATACAAATCCTAACCCTCTAGGATGCGAATTCCCTCCAGCCCAAACTGAATATCTAGCAATCATACGCGAGTCAAGTAACTGGAGTTGTTGCTGCACGGGCTCATCTATCGACCATCGAACCCCTGACTGTCTACACAGTCCACAAATAAGTGAGGGGTGTGGCAATCCTCCTGAAAATGGTCCGCGCAAGCAGCGTTTGATCGAAAAGCTAATAATGACCCCAATGTTAATATCAAAATCCTTCACGATGGCATATAGGAGTAGAACCTTTTCTTTAGTCACTTCACTAGTATGTGTTGATGGAAACAACTTAGCACAAAGGAAAGCATACAAGATTTTTCCATATAAACTTAAATCCTTGCTCATAAAAAGGGTTCCACCTTTCTTCCCTTTTGCCCATGTGGTGCCCAATTTTGATATTTCAGTGAGGATTTGATCATAGTTGGGGTTACTATCTCTAAGCTGAACATACTGGCAAATAGTTGGGGCTTGCACATTACAGAACTCATTTATTGCCTTCGGACTAAATGGTACTTTCTTGCCACGAACAAATTCCATAAATGATGCTTTATCCTCTGCGTTATCATAAAACTCTTTCACTACTGTCACCACTTTAGGGTTCGATTGATCAGTGAATGTGTCGACGTCGGGATCTTTAGTTGTCCCTTTTCGTTACTTGTTCTTTGGTGTTCTCATTTTAAGTGAGATTTATTTGAAAAAACAAGTGAAAAAGGTCCGACATGTATAATGTCGATGATGGACTGTTAAGAGTCGCCAGTTAGTTTTTTAAATGGTTGTACCAACACAACCGAGAAAAGGTTTGTACATTGACCTAGTGATGTGACACTGCTATACGGGTCGGTGAAACCGAGATTCATTAGGGTCCGTGGACTTGGTTATGTGGAGGGAAGTTGTTAGGCACCCCGCGACATCCGTGTTACCATGATGACCGCCTCTTTTCAAGAAACTATTATCTGAATGTGTGTGTGTGTGGGTCAATGTGTTGTTATTTGGAAGTAGTGTGAGGCCTCATTCGCACCTATATACACAGGGTTTGAATTTATGTAAAAATTCATTTTTTAGCAAGATATGGCAGTGATGTTTTATAAAAGAGGTTTTTCAAACCCTGATGTTCAATAGTAATTGAGACCTTTTATACTTCCATTTTATTAAGTGTTCGGCTTGATTGATTTTATTTTCGATATGCGAAACATCTGTAAGAAAATAATGTACAAAATAATGTCGACTTCCTCGTGGGTATAAAAACCATCTAAGGAAATTCAGACACCGCAGAATAATTTACCAGCTGCTTACATCTGAAAATGTCCATCACTGGAACCGAATCTATATTTAACAGGCTGAATTCGTGATCACATGATTCCTAGGCGCACATGATACCGCAATTTGTATGAAAGTAGTAAGCAGGTATATATATAAAAGCTGTAAATATATATATACAGACATGATCACCAACCACGAAGCACCTCCATAGGGGATCGAAAATGTAAATAAAGCTGTAAAAGCTATCAACCACCACGGAGGAAACTCCAGGTGGGACAAAATATAAATAAAGCTGTACAAAGCAATCAACTGCCACGAAGTGAACTTCAGGTTGGACGAAACGTAAAGAAAGCTGTAAAAGCGATCAACAACCACAAAGTAAACTCTAGGTGGGACGATATATATATATATATATATATATATATATATATATATATATATATATATATATATATATTAAAGCAGTAAACGCTCCAGACCAAAGTCTAGGCTCATCGAACAAAGTTCGACACACAGTATATATATATATATATATATATATATATATATATATATATATACAATCAGAAGTAAAACCACTGACCGAAGTCTTATAGTGGGTGTGTGCAAAGATAAGACGCAACACGAGTCTCAACGTGAAGAAGGGTGTGTGCAAAGATGAAGAGAAATGCTTTAAAGTGTGTGAGAAGGCTTATAGTGGGTGGCCAAAGAAGACTTCTATATCTTTAAAGTGGATGAAACTCGGCTCTCACCGGTACAAAAGTAACTATATGTGAGCTCACAAGTGTTTAAAATGGGAAAGCACTCAGTATATTAAAAGTACGGAGCAAATTTGACAGGGCTTTCTCGCTCTTTCTCTCCTTCAAAATGGCCACCCGAAGCCCTCTATTTATAGAGGAGGGAGCCGTAGGTTTACTTGAGGCTGCCCGGGTTGCCCCAGGTCTCTCGAGTTGGGTCGTCTCGTAGTACGTGCACTCGGGCACTGTAATGTCCACTTGAACTTTCAGAATTGTAATCCGGGCATCCGACTGAGGTATATAGGACCTATTTCAGACCGCCGTTGTCGATATTTGAACAATGGCATTGGATTAGAGTTTGTACAAAGTCATTGAAGATGGGACGACGCCCTCCGTTCTTCAAGCTTTAAATTCTATCTGTTACCCCGCACAATAGTCACTCGGGATTGGTGTGACATCCCAGATTTTTAGAAATTATAAATGAGAATTTTATAAATAAAAGTATTATTTATGAGATATGTTGGGTGTGAGTATGTGTATGTCATATATTGTAGAATATGTGAATTGATGCGAAGAGAATGTTATATATTAATTTTAATATATATAAATATTTAATTGAATTATTTATTGAGTTAAATAAATAAATTTTATTTTGATTATAGAGTAATGTAATTAAGTGTAGCAGATTAATTAAATGAATATTTAGTATTTAATTTAATTAATATAATAATTTTATGTTATAGTTTTAATTTAATTGAGATAATTAAATTAGATGAGTTATGTGATGATTGTTACACAAAATTATAATTAACAAGTAAATATAATTATGGGACAATTTGATGAGATTGATTGATGTTAAGCTATTGATTAATTAAAATAATGAGTATTTGTCAAACATGGTCTTGGGCTTTTCAAGTTCAAATTGGTGTAACTTATGTATTAACTAGTAATTAGTATATCTAATAATTACTAGGAGTTACATATATTATATATTACTAGTATTGTATACTATATGTATATACTACAAGTGTGACAACCCCAAAATAGGTCCATTCCATCCAACCCATTCTGAGTCGTCAAATACATGGTACAGAAAACAACTACCACTTTATTACAACAATTATCGTGCAAAATACAACAACACATATGCTGTGAGTTTGGATACAAATATATACCAAATGTGACTCATGTTCCAATCGTGGACATCACCTCACAATAACACCTTACATAAAGGTATAGTCAAAAACTATTTTAGAAATTAGAATCTTTGGGAAGTGCTCAAGGAAACCTTCGTACATGGGAGGCCACACATCTAGGTTATGATAGATATCATATGGCCACAGAATTATCCTTGGTTGACCCAATAGACCCCAAAGAAAAACGAGAAGATTACTATCATATTCTTCCCAATGGTGAGTCTTCTCTTGACTTATCATTATCTCCACTGTCTCTAATTGAGAATTATACTTCAAACAAACACCAAGATTATATAGGTAGTGCCCATAGATATACTCAACAAGTGGATGAGCACAACCCTGTCTTATGATGACACGAGGTTGTATGTCATTAGACATCTTGTATGATAGTAACAAAACACCCTTCCAACGTTGGGTTCGCCTCACCCTATTGGATTCACCAAATATAACTACTAAATGATGACCACCGTTCTATTCCCTTGTTACCCCCGCTCGACCCAGCTACACTCTTATTACCTGAAAGGAATTGTGAAGCAAAAGGGTGAGCACAACTAGCTCAGTAAAGAATATCATGACTAAAGATAATTCAATTATCAATAGCCTTCATCAACAATAAATCAGAGATTTAGAACATATGGTAAATGATAAAAATTTCAACCATAGTTGCAGCGGAACGAGCAATCCATTAGAAGAGTCAAATAGACTATAAAGTCTATTATCTTCTCCATGTTAAAAATCCACCAACAATATTTTATCCATGTAACATCACTCAACAGTTCCTTTCCACAATCATATGAATAACTCATAATCATAATTGTGACTATAAATTTTTCTTCGCACCCAGGACGAAGAATATTTTCATCACCTGTCTTTACCTGAAACATCAAAGATCATGGTTACACCAAATCACATTTCCTGTTCATAATCATACTAATAACTTCATCTTTGCACTACGTCCAAAGATATTCATTTGTATCACCAGTTGGTCATGTTTATCTCAACATCTGTTCATCTTTGCACTACTGGCCAAAGATATTCAACAACATGTCATCTTTGCACTACGGGCCAAAGATATTCATCAACAATTCATCTTTGCACTACAGGCCAAAGATATTCATCAATATTTCATCTTTGCACTACAGGCCAAAGATATTAATATCTCAAAGAAATATATAATCATTTCAGAATTTATATAAACAATAATTATAACCATGTTGATCAATTCACCTTTGCATTTAAGCTAAAGATATTCACTTATAAATTCAATGGTCATGATCATACCAGTCACAATTCAACTTTGCACTACAGGCCAAAGAGAACCCTAGTCATGATCATACCAATAATCTACCCATCTTTACACTCTAGTGAAAGAGAATTTCAACATCAGGGTTATAAAAATGTTATATATGATAATAAAATCAATATAATCAATACATAGTTTTAATCTCAAGAGTAATATTCATAACTCAACTATAATTTGGTTAGAAAAAGAAACCAATTTTTATCGTGAATAGTAACTCGTGAATAGTAACTCATGAATAGTAACTCGACACAAAAAGGTAGAAATTCCACAATAAAATTCATACCAGTATTTCGGTATAATAATATTGAAAGAATAATATTTCTTAAGCTTATAAACAATTTATTTAAATTGTTTACACTTTACTAAATAATACATTTAATCATTCTAAAATACCAAACTCATAAGATTTTATCACCAATAATCAAAACCCTCATAAAAAATCTGCATATACCTCATATAGGATTCTCAAGCCATAAAATCCTATTTTCCAATTTTCTTACTTCACATAACATATTTAATTCATTTACTCATAACTAGTCCATTTTCATGAAAAATATCAAATCAGTTCCAAAAATATTTTTTTTCTGGGATTTAGTATAATATAGTCCCATATTGAACATATATTTTTCTCAGAATTTTTAAAACTCATTTACTATTTTTCATATGGCCAAAACCACCGAATATTTAGACATTTATCAAAAATTGTACTTTTGTCCAAAAATTCTGAAATTTACGGAGTATACTTCTATCATACACATGTACTCCCAATAAAAATTTCATCAATTTTGGAGTTAACCACAAGGAATTATAAGCGGTTACTTTTAAAATAGTCTTTTCCCGTAAGATTCATAACTCTTAATCTATACATCCAAAAATCACCATTTTTGGACACAATCAATAAAACTCATCAAAATATCATTTCAAATTTTTCCATAATTTTTGAAGATCAGAAAAATTACGAAACTGAAAATCATAACAACCCTTAAAATCCATTACTATCCTTTACCTCAAAAGAGCAGTACTTCTGACTGGATATCGGATATGATGCTGAAGGAAACTTGCACTGATGAATAGCAACTCACCAAGTATCTAAAAACTCATAAAATATGCTTCATAATATAAAGAGAGAAAGAGAGAAAGCTTATGTTTCTGGTGTGATTTTCAATTCTAACTTAGCCCTCTATTTATAGGAAAATTTTGGTAGGTTTGACCTGCAACCTGATGGCTTTACCTGCTACTATTCTCACCCACCACATTTGAAATATAATTCAGCACATTTCTTCACCAACCACAAGTGGGGCCCAACAATTCTAGAATTTTCCACCAAAAATGATTTATAACCTGATTTCAGAATCAGCCACCTCTTAAAATTCATAACAAATCATACGTTCATTTTTAACGGTTCAAAATTTGTGGGCATATACTCAACTTATATATGTATAACATATCCAAAAATTACCACGATCCAACGGTCGGATTAAAAATTATAACCCCCGCAAAATATCTCAAAAACCCTGATTTTTAATACCTCCATTCCGACAAAAATACTGATAAAAACCTCAACATTAACTCCTTCATTTTTAACCACAAAAATATATCCCTCATTTATATCCACATAATATAAATATTTTCTTATCACATGAATCAATAATTAATTATTCACAAATAATATTACAGAATCACATTTATGACAACCAGGCCGTTCCCAGAAAAGAGGGGGCTTTCCAATAAGGATTTTTCCTTACTGACGCGCAATTAGATGACCAAACCTCTCCTTAGACAGAACTTTCTAGACATTGCCAATAATGTTATCTAATAATATTATTCAAATAATATGAATTATTGATCTGATAAAGGAAAATACTGTGCAGCAACAATTATTGAAACAATCAATAATATAAAATATCAACGCAGCAATTATTGAATCAATAAAATAAAATATTGAATAATAACTACTGTAACAATTATTGAGTAGTGCCTTCTTACGTAAGAATCAATAATTGGTGCAATACCGTGTGCTACTGTGCAATAACGCGTATTACTGTATTTTAACCACCGGGTATTCCAACAGTGTTAACGGTAACAACTACGCCGTTATTTGTAAAAACTCAAATTTGTCATTTTCTTCCTTCGACAGTTATTCTGTTATGGGGCCCATAAATAGCTGCGCCGTCGTACGAATATTCCCCGACAGAAAGAATATTCCACGACCAAACGAATATTCCCCGACAACAATGATTATTTTATAACCACTTGCTTATTTTGAAAAAAAAAATTCATATTTCACCCAATACTTTAAACTTTTATCAATTTAACCATTTACTGAATAGTAATTATAAGAAAAATTGAATACTTTTATTTCATAAAATTCGGGGTCTTACAATCTCCCCTCCTTATGAAATTTCGTCCCCGAAATTTATGTACCTGGTATTTCAAAGAGTTGAGAATACCTTGCTTTCATTTCAGATTCCATCTTCCCTGTCATCATAATTTCTCCATTGCTCATCTCCTGTATTTCATATATCATTCTAGAATAAAGCTTCAAAACAAGGGTTAATTTAACAAATTAACATATCACATAATATCCCGATATTATGACTGACCAACAAATAAGCTTAGGTAGGACACACTAGCGAAGGATTTACTCATCTCTCCCCTCCTAGTTATATTCCCCGATCTCCGCCAGAGATCATATCCCCAAGCTCTGATACCACCTGTGACAACCCCAAAATAGGTCCATTCCATCCAACCCATTCTGAGTCGTCAAATACATGGTACAGAAAACAACTACCACTTTATTACAACAATTATCGTGCAAAATACAACAACACATATGCTGTGAGTTTGGATACAAATATATACCAAATGTGACTCATGTTCCAATCATGGACATCACCTCACAATAACACCTTACATAAAGGTATAGTCAAAAACTATTTTAGAAATTAGAATCTTTGGGAAGTGCTCAAGGAAACCTTCGTACATGGGAGGCCACACATCTAGGTTATGATAGATATCATATGGCCACAGAATTATCCTTGGTTGACCCAATAGACCCCAAAGAAAAACGAGAAGATTACTATCATATTCTTCCCAATGGTGAGTCTTCTCTTGACTTATCATTATCTCCACTGTCTCTAATTGAGAATTATACTTCAAACAAACACCAAGATTATATAGGTAGTGCCCATAGATATACTCAACAAGTGGATGAGCACAACCCTGTCTTATGATGACACGAGGTTGTATGTCATTAGACATCTTGTATGATAGTAACAAAACACCCTTCCAACATTGGGTTCGCCTCACCCTATTGGATTCACCAAATATAACTACTAAATGATGACCACCGTTCTATTCCCTTGTTACCCCCGCTCGACCCAGCTACACTCTTATTACCTGAAAGGAATTGTGAAGCAAAAGGGTGAGCACAACTAGCTCAGTAAAGAATATCATGACTAAAGATAATTCAATTATCAATAGCCTTCATCAACAATAAATCAGAGATTTAGAACATATGGTAAATGATAAAAATTTCAACCATAGTTGCAGCGGAACGAGCAATCCATTAGAAGAGTCAAATAGACTATAAAGTCTATTATCTTCTCCATGTTAAAAATCCACCAACAATATTTTATCCATGTAACATCACTCAACAGTTCCTTTCCACAATCATATGAATAACTCATAATCATAATTGTGACTATAAATTTTTCTTCGCACCCAGGACGAAGAATATTTTCATCACCTGTCTTTACCTGAAACATCAAAGATCATGGTTACACCAAATCACATTTCCTGTTCATAATCATACTAATAACTTCATCTTTGCACTACGTCCAAAGATATTCATTTGTATCACCAGTTGGTCATGTTTATCTCAACATCTGTTCATCTTTGCACTACTGGCCAAAGATATTCAACAACATGTCATCTTTGCACTACGGGCCAAAGATATTCATCAACAATTCATCTTTGCACTACAGGCCAAAGATATTCATCAATATTTCATCTTTGCACTACAGGCCAAAGATATTAATATCTCAAAGAAATATATAATCATTTCAGAATTTATATAAACAATAATTATAACCATGTTGATCAATTCACCTTTGCATTTAAGCTAAAGATATTCACTTATAAATTCAATGGTCATGATCATACCAGTCACAATTCAACTTTGCACTACAGGCCAAAGAGAACCCTAGTCATGATCATACCAATAATCTACTCATCTTTACACTCTAGTGAAAGAGAATTTCAACATCAGGGTTATAAAAATGTTATATATGATAATAAAATCAATATAATCAATACATAGTTTTAATCTCAAGAGTAATATTCATAACTCAACTATAATTTGGTTAGAAAAAGAAACCAATTTTTATCGTGAATAGTAACTCGTGAATAGTAACTCATGAATAGTAACTCGACACAAAAAGGTAGAAATTCCACAATAAAATTCATACCAGTATTTCGGTATAATAATATTGAAAGAATAATATTTCTTAAGCTTATAAACAATTTATTTAAATTGTTTACACTTTACTAAATAATACATTTAATCATTCTAAAATACCAAACTCATAAGATTTTATCACCAATAATCAAAACCCTCATAAAAAATCTGCATATACCTCATATAGGATTCTCAAGCCATAAAATCCTATTTTCCAATTTTCTTACTTCACATAACATATTTAATTCATTTACTCATAACTAGTCCATTTTCATGAAAAATATCAAATCAGTTCCAAAAATATTTTTTTTCTGGGATTTAGTATAATATAGTCCCATATTGAACATATATTTTTCTCAGAATTTTTAAAACTCATTTACTATTTTTCATATGGCCAAAACCACCGAATATTTAGACATTTATCAAAAATTGTACTTTTGTCCAAAAATTCTGAAATTTACGGAGTATACTTCTATCATACACATGTACTCCCAATAAAAATTTCATCAATTTTGGAGTTAACCACAAGGAATTATAAGCGGTTACTTTTAAAATAGTCTTTTCCCGTAAGATTCATAACTCTTAATCTATACATCCAAAAATCACCATTTTTGGACACAATCAATAAAACTCATCAAAATATCATTTCAAATTTTTCCATAATTTTTGAAGATCAGAAAAATTACGAAACTGAAAATCATAACAACCCTTAAAATCCATTACTATCCTTTACCTCAAAAGAGCAGTACTTCTGACTGGATATCGGATATGATGCTGAAGGAAACTTGCACTGATGAATAGCAACTCACCAAGTATCTAAAAACTCATAAAATATGCTTCATAATATAAAGAGAGAAAGAGAGAAAGCTTATGTTTCTGGTGTGATTTTCAATTCTAACTTAGCCCTCTATTTATAGGAAAATTTTGGTAGGTTTGACCTGCAACCTGATGGCTTTACCTGCTACTATTCTCACCCACCACATTTGAAATATAATTCAGCACATTTCTTCACCAACCACAAGTGGGGCCCAACAATTCTAGAATTTTCCACCAAAAATGATTTATAACCTGATTTCAGAATCAGCCACCTCTTAAAATTCATAACAAATCATACGTTCATTTTTAACGGTTCAAAATTTGTGGGCATATACTCAACTTATATATGTATAACATATCCAAAAATTACCACGATCCAACGGTCGGATTAAAAATTATAACCCCCGCAAAATATCTCAAAAACCCTGATTTTTAATACCTCCATTCCGACAAAAATACTGATAAAAACCTCAACATTAACTCCTTCATTTTTAACCACAAAAATATATCCCTCATTTATATCCACATAATATAAATATTTTCTTATCACATGAATCAATAATTAATTATTCACAAATAATATTACAGAATCACATTTATGACAACCAGGCCGTTCCCAGGAAAAGAGGGGGCTTTCCAATAAGGATTTTTCCTTACTGACGCGCAATTAGATGACCAAACCTCTCCTTAGACAGAACTTTCTAGACATTGCCAATAATGTTATCTAATAATATTATTCAAATAATATGAATTATTGATCTGATAAAGGAAAATACTGTGCAGCAACAATTATTGAAACAATCAATAATATAAAATATCAACGCAGCAATTATTGAATCAATAAAATAAAATATTGAATAATAACTACTGTAACAATTATTGAGTAGTGCCTTCTTACGTAAGAATCAATAATTGGTGCAATACCGTGTGCTACTGTGCAATAACGCGTATTACTGTATTTTAACCACCGGGTATTCCAACAGTGTTAACGGTAACAACTACGCCGTTATTTGTAAAAACTCAAATTTGTCATTTTCTTCCTTCGACAGTTATTCTGTTATGGGGCCCATAAATAGCTGCGCCGTCGTACGAATATTCCCCGACAGAAAGAATATTCCACGACCAAACGAATATTCCCCGACAACAATGATTATTTTATAACCACTTGCTTATTTTGAAAAAAAAAATTCATATTTCACCCAATACTTTAAACTTTTATCAATTTAACCATTTACTGAATAGTAATTATAAGAAAAATTGAATACTTTTATTTCATAAAATTCGGGGTCTTACAACAAGTTAGTATGTTAGTTTTAGAAAACAAACTAAAGAAAGAAGAAGAGAGTTAGAGAGGGTTGTAGGAGAAGAAAAAGAGGAAGAAAAAGAAGAAGAAAGGAAAGTTTTGAGAAGACAAAACAAGCCCCATCATCATCATCTTCATCTCTCTCTAAAATTCATACTAATAAGACTATAATCTAAATTCCTTGTTTTAATTATATTTTATGTTCTTCAAAATGTAGGATAATGGTTCTATAGAAGTTGTATTGAGAAATCTAGAGAGATAGAGGAATTGAGATGAGCTAGAAGAAGAAGAAGAAGAAGTTAGAAGAAGGTAACTTCTAAACTCTTATTTAATCCTTGATTTTTTTGGGTAGATTTATGTTCTAGGATAGTAGATCATGCTTAATCTGTTTGTATTGGTTTAATCTTGGACTATCAAGAATCAAACAAGAGGATTCAAGAAAGAAAATGAAATGGAAAGAAAATTTGAAGAACAAAATTCGTAGGTTTTGAGTAATTGTGGACATATCTTGTGAAATTCATATCTCTTTGGGTATAATAAGTTAGAAAATGAGCCTTATATCAAATCGAAGATATGGAAGTAAGCTATATTCTGAAAGTGGAATCACATGAAAACTCCTTGTAGATTTCTCGCAATCTCTGTTTTAGTAAGGCTGGTCCGAAGGGAAAATAATCTGTCTAGAAAATCAAAACTGTTACGGTTTCTGACTTTGAAAAATTCATATAAATTCGTGTGTTTTGAATCTGAAGAAACTTAAAACTGCAAAGTTGTAGATATGGATGTTTACTAGCTAGACTCGCAAGATTGAGCCATTTTATGAACCGGATCATGTCCGAAATAAATTGTTTAGCAATGATGTCCAGAAAATGAAATTTTTCTACACTAGTTGATGAATTGCAGAATCTGGTTTAGATGGATAAGGGTCTGACTTTAAGGCCTAGATGAGGTTGTAGTACACTGAGTAAGGGTTAATTTTATATAAAAAGGAACAAAAACGGACATGTAACGAAGGAGATACGTTAAAAACGAAAACAACGTTTTGTTAAAGAAATTGTGAAGATGAGTTTTATAATTATGTTTGAATTAAGATTTTGGGTGATGGTATATTTTGATGATTAAAAATAGGTTTTGACATATGTAATGAATATAGATATGTGTTATCATATTCTATGCATAATTACCCATTTAAGATCAAGAGTTGAGATAAGTTAATGTGTGCACATAACGTGCTCGATAAAATGCCTAAAAGTAATAGTGTTTCTAAACTTTGGTATACAAAGTGCCTAACTAATGGCTAATATTGGATATCTAAGAATGAAAAGATGTTAATACAAGAATAATAATGGAAAGAAATCAAAAAAGGGAAATTTTTGATTTATGAAGGAAAATTAAACATGTAAACAATGTGTTGAATATGCATTTTTGAAACCAAATTGGTAAAATAAAATGGTATGGTATATGCACATTAAACTACAAGTGAGATAGTCTAGCATGTGTGGTGATGAAAATGAAAATAAAACCGAGTTGCATATAAAATACAATTACATGTCTATAAAGATATTATAAAGGATAATAAGATAAAGTAAGGTCTTAGAATAAATTTGACCATGAGATTGAGTATTGATTTTATTTATTATCAATCTCGCATACAGTGTAGGTTGTGCAAGGATGCGAAGTATTAGCGTGTTGGTAAAACGCCGGTTAAGGCAAGTCTTTCAGTTCCTTTTTACTATGTGAACTTGATGATGAACTACTTTAAAATTTTAGTGTATGATGTATTGTATATGTCAAAAGTATGAAATGTGAAAGTCAATCTATGACTATGATGATTGAACTATGAATGTTGATTGAGTAAGGAACTCAATCTTTATAGTTGTTATGTGAACTAAACATGTATGCTATGTTTGTTTATGATTATTCTTGTATGTTGAGCATGTTATTATGTGCTACGTGATGCATGAAAATTGTTAGATTATGCTGAGCTGTCGAGCTCATTCTTGCAAATAACCATTTTTGCAGATTCAAGAATTGAAGGTAACGCTATGTGCTACTTCATTGTTATGGATCAAAAGTGATATATGAAGATTTAATATCCTAGCTAAGTTGTTATTCTTGTAAACCATGTCTAATGTTTCGAATAATGTATTATTGTTGAATTTTAATATTGTTTTGCGAATGTAAACTATTGTAGTATTAAAATGATTCTGAGATATTTAGATGTAAAGGTTGAAGGTTTTGGGAACGAGGATAGTTTGTAATAGAAAATTTTAATTATTCCGCAAATCTCAATGGTTGTATTATCGTTTAATGATGTAAAATTAGAGGTTGAATGTATTATTAACGACCGAAGTCGAAAATTAAATTGTATGAATTTTGGGGTCGTTACAGTTGGTTTTCCTTGATTCTTATGGGACATCGTGGTGTAGAAATGTATGTATAAGATGTTGAGATGACTTGATGTGGCATCGCGTTGGCAAGACGACGAGGTTTCCCCTCACCGGTGTTATCGCCGGTTTGGGCTGATAAAGTAGACGTTGATCAGGGCTTCGCTGAGATTGGACTGCTATAGGTGTTGAAAGTCCTCAGTGTCAACTCTGAGGTGTGCCTGTCCTCCCGGTGTTATCTCTGGGTTGGTATTGGGTGTCTCGTTATGAGCACCGAGATTAAAGCTGGTTGCATTTGAAACATGCATTTCTGAGGTTATCGCTGAAACTGCATTCCTTGGGGTTATTAGCTATTCCCATGATTGGGACTGAGACTGGATACCTCGGGGTTATCTCCGAGATTAATCAGTCTTCTCCAGTGTGTGTTCTGGTATTATATCCGCAAGCCTCGGGGTTATCTCCGAGGTTGGAGTTGTTACTCCTAGTGTGTGTTCTGGGTTGATGCTGAACTTCCGGTAGTATCCGGAATGGATATGTACTGTCTTCCAGGGTTCCCTCTTGAAAGACGAATATGTCCTCCAGCAATGTTAGTGACAGGTGCACAAAAAATTTCGAGTGTCTACAGATGCCCCTCTTTATCATATTCATGCAATGCGATGCATGAGTAGGATAAAGAATCCTTGATGCTTGAAATGAAATAAGACAAACATGATGCAAATATATGATGCATGTGTACAGGGTTGTTGCCCAATATGCTAGGGATGATTGCTGGCTCCCTGTTGCTTCAACTGGGGATTGGCAATGATGACGAGATTTGATGTGTAATCCGAATCTGTTAGGATGTTGATGTTGGGGTTATCACCAAATTCCTAGATCCTTGATAATGACTTAATCCTGAAGATGTACCTCTTATGTGTTAGAGATCAGTGGGGATAAAGCTTGGTCTGTTTGAGGATGTGTATAACATATTCCATCATCAATCCTCCTTGATGATGTTGACCTTTCATGGTTTGTATCGTCAGGACATGTCAGGATTCTGTTGGATTTATTGCCAACAACAGATGCTGTCAGGGTTGCCTGACCTTCGTTGTTGTGTACTTCACTGGCAGGTGAATAAACGGATGAAAAAGAACCACGTGGGGAAAATTTGTCAAGGTTGCTTGATCTTCGTTGACGTGTGAATCAACGGCAGAACGCGCCGTAACCCCCGCCAGGGATCCACTGGGGAATATGAGTAATCGAGCATGAAATCCTTGAATAGCTCTCGAGCTTTGATAGGTTTAATCGCCATCGGCTGAGATAACGTTAAGGTTGCTTGACCTTCGTTGATATGTGTGTTAACGACTGAATGTGCGTTGTAACCCCCTGTCGGGGATAACGTTGATCCTTAGTGTAATGACCCGGATTTGGCGACATTGGACCTATACAAGGTATTGCCGAATGTGATTTGTAACAAATGAGATCATTGGTAGTGTATACCTCGTGTTCGGGTGACTACCAATGAGTGATGTTCAGACTCAAAGTTCCATCTGAGAAGACCAGGATTGCAGGCTATTTTGCTCAATCGTGTAACGTTTTATTCCTGATTTAACTTTTTCAGTCCGCAAGAACTCCTTTACAACTAGAACTGGACCAAGCCAGAGGGGTGGGACCCACATAGGGGTGCCGCAGGTACACCTTCTTCAGTCGCAGATGGACCTGCGGCCAACCGTGGATATTAATATCCTGTAGGTTGGTCTCACAAGTCACTTTCAACTTGTCTCGCGAAGAAAAATCCGGAGCTCCCCTTCAGATCTGCTAAGTTCGGGCGCTTTTCTGCAAATTATGTCACCATACAAGTGTTTTGTACTATCCTGGTAACGTATGCATATATTTTTTCCAGTTTTTGTCCGTTGGAAAATGAGTTATCGCATGAAATGCATCTAAACACATAGTAGTGATTATGTATGCACAAATGACTTGATAAAAAATATTCAACATAGTAAATGTTAGTATTAAACCATGTTGAACATAATGATGTGAAAAAATTTGACTTTTGAGATAGTCAAATTGGAAACTTTGTCTGCTGTTTTTGTCCTATTTGAGGTCAAATGAGCAAAAGGTAAAAAGGCAAAGTACTCCTGGTATTGAGGTTAACCTTTTGCATTGATGATTTTGATTTTAATGCATATAATATGCATATGACTTGGGGCATGTGTACTACTGAATGGCCACCTAGGCATGCCTATGTGCATGTGGATAGTCCTATTTTCAAAGGAGACTATGGCAAAAGTTTTTAAATTGTAGGCATTGGGTAGTCATGTATTTTAACTCTACTGTATGTTAAAGTAAATGCATGCTTGCATATAGTCATAAGATGCATTAAAAACTCCAGTTTAGAAAATACCACACCCTTTCTGAGGTGATTTGGAGACTTGTTATCCAGATATTATGGATTCGGATCAGTCAGAGATGAAGTGATAGTTGAGCGGGATAGCGCTATATCTGCTCGGGATGTAGCCGTTACAGATAGTACTGCAGTGAGGTCCCTTACCACTGGCATAATCGCATAGATGAGCGCTTACATTGATGAGCATATGGTCACCATGCAGATGGTTGCAGATCTATTGGGTCGTGTGGATACTCTCGTACAGGAGACCACAACTTCTCCTTTTTCTTCTGAGAGGGATGCCATGTTGGGCTTGTTAGCAGGCATATACCCTGACTTGTAGATGGGCTTGTATTTTCTTGCACAGACTAGCTTAGCCATTTTTTCATATACAGTTTACATTGTGTATATCAAAAAACATTATATATATGGTAGAGAAATATATTTTTGATCACTTCCCTTTTTGATATGTTTTGCAACTAGCTTGATATTTTTCCTGCTGCTTCAGGGCTTGCGATCTTGATGTATTCTGAATTCCTCCTGGATGGATGGACATTGAGTTGTCTTTAGACATTTCATAACGGATCATCGATCTGTGTATCCCTAC
Source organism: Panax notoginseng (assembly GCA_016801055.1). NCBI lineage: Eukaryota > Viridiplantae > Streptophyta > Magnoliopsida > Apiales > Araliaceae > Panax > Panax notoginseng. The sequence goes on from CM029014.1 coordinate 158,310,897, forward strand.
CATCTTTGGTGTCTTGGGACTAGTTTCTGCATTGAAATGTGGAGAGGAATGTGGCTTTCCTCTCTGAGATTGACCGCACCATAGATGGTCGCCAATACTTCTATTTAAGAGAAGCATAGTTAATTCCATCTCTTATGGATTGGTGTTTCCCTTCAAGGTATGACCACAACTTAGATGGTCGCCGAATCTCCTATTTGGGAGGAGTTCAGGTAATTCCACCCATTTGGTCTGAAGCCAATGAAATGTAGTGGATTGATGTTTGATCCCAGTACCAACTGAAAATGGTTTGTGTTTTGGTAGCAGGTGAGACTGCACCATGAATGGCTGCCTACGTACTCCTATTGAAGAGGAGATCATGTATGCGTAGGTCGAACCTGGTGTATAAGGTTCAACGCTGTATGTGGCAGAAATGGCATAGGAATTTGTTTTTGTTTTTGTAAGGAGAAGAGGGTAGAAATGTTTTTGTTATTTTTTTTATTGCGACCGGGCCATGTAACATGGTTGCCTACGTACTCCTATTGAAGAGGAGATCAGGTCGGCGTAGTTCGCCCCTCAGGGCGAGGTGAAAAGTGTGATCCCATCTGCAGGTCAGATTGCGGGGATGCGAAAGTTTAATCCTAGGTTGAGGATAAACTGCACGTATGAGAAGTTTGATCTCAGGTATGGGTAGCCAAACTGCAAACGCTAGAGGTTCAATCCGTAGTGGGATAACCTAAATCGTAAGAATGAAGAGAAGCTAGGCTGCTGACTTTAAAAGTATGTTTCCCTGAGGGGAAAAGTGTGGAAGAGTTGTATGTGGTAAGAGGGTTAAAAAATCGGAATGACTGGTGATCTGATGGTCCAACACCAAGATGTTTTCTTGATGGAAACTTCAGACATAGTATCGTTTCACGGCGTCCGAGTTGATGAGTTGTGGAAATTCATCGTCGTCCTTTTCTTGCAATCTGAGAGCGCCTCTTGTCAATACTTCCTTGACAACAAATGGGCCTTCCCAGTTAGGAGTGAATTTTTCCTTAGATTGATCTTGGTTGTCAATGACCTTCTTCAAAACCAAGTCATGTTGTTTAAACTGCCTTAGCCAGACTTTTTTGTTGTAAGATCTGGCTATCCTTTGTTGATATAACTGACCATGGAAGATAGCCGCGATTCGCCTTTCGTCTATTAGAGACAATTGGTTATACCTGTCTTGTACCCATTGATTTTCATCCAGCTGAGCGTCTATCAACAATCTGAGGGATTCCATTTCTACTTCTATGGGGAGAACTACGTCCACCCCATAGGTTAATGTGTATGGGGTTACCCCAGTGGAAGTGCGCATTGAGGTTCTGTAGGCTAAAAGAGTAAGAGGCAATAGGTCAAGCCAATCTTTGTGGTTGGCGGACATCTTTTGCATGATCTTCTTGATGTTTTTGTTAGCCGCTTCAACAGCACCATTTATCTTCGGACGATAGATGACAGAGTTAAGATGTTTTATGTGGAATTTACTGCATAATTCCTCCATCATTTTGTTGTTGAGTTTCTTAGCATTGACTGACACAATCACCTCTGGTTGTCCATATCGACAAATGACATTATTTCTGATGAAAGTAATGATGACTTCTTTGGTAACCCTAGGGAAGGAGGTTGTTTCTACCCACTTGGTGAAGTAGTCGATCATGGTGAAGATAAATCAATGTCCATTACTGGCTTTAGGCTCAATGGGCCCGATAACGTCCATTTCCCATATTGAGAAGGGCCAAGGTGAATTCAGGTTGTGGAGTTCCCGTGGAGGGGCATGTATAGCATTCCCATGAATCTGACATTGGTAACATCTCCTGATGTGGTCATTGCAGTCAGCTTTGAGAGATAACAAATAATTTCCTGTCCGGAGGACTTTCTTGACAAGGAGGGGGCCACCCATTTGGGGGCCACAGACTCCACCATAGATTTCATCCATGAGCCTTTGTGCTTGATCTTTGTCTAAACATGTGAGGAGACCTAGTCCTGCATCTCTTTTGTAGAGCGCATCTCCACTCAGGTAGAATTTCATAGCAATTCGATGGATCCGCCTTTTCTCGGTCGGGCTTGCCTCAGCGGGTGTAGATCCATCTCGTAGATATTCCTTGATATATTGATACCATGGATGCTGGATGGGAGGTAGCTCATTCGTTACTTCTCCAACATAGTTCCCATAGGCTGGGGCCTTGTGCAGGGAAATTATGATGTTTGGCAAGTGTCCCTTGTCTGATATGCGAATCAAGGAGGCCAAAGTTGCTAACGCATCCGCAAAGTCATTCCTATTACGAGGAATATGTAGAAAGGAGATTTCTTCGAACTCCAAAACCATCTGTAGAACTTGCCGATGGTAAGGCAGCAAATGTAGTTCCTTGGTTTGATAGATTTCGGTGGATTGTTTGATTACCAACTCTGAATCTCCAAAGACAGTTAACCGCCTGATGCCCATTGAACGGGCAAGTTTTAGCCCCATGAGACAGCCTTCATACTCAGTTGTGTTGTTGGTGCTGACAAACTACAATTTGACGGCGACAGGATTTTGGTAGGATCCAGCTCAATACCTTTGTGGCTGACTAGAAATCCTAGCAACTTGCCTGATTTAACGCCAAAGGCACACTTGGCTGGATTCAACTTCAAGTTGTACTTACGCAACCTGTTGAATAGATTTCCGAGATGGTCTAAGTGGTATTCCTCCTTCCGGGATTTGACAATGATATCATCCATGTAGATCTCGATCTCTTTGTGCATTTAGTCGTGGAAAAGAGCCATCACAGCTCGCTGATAGGTGCCTCTGGCATTGATGAGGCCGAATAACAACCGTCTATAGCAAAAGGTTCCCCAAGGCGTGATGAAAGCAGTTTTCTCACGATCTTCATCAGTAACCATGATCTGATGGTACCCCGCAAAGCAATCAACAAAGGAGTACATGCAGTAATGCGCAGTATTGTCGATAAGAATGTGGATAAATGGCACGAGAAAGTTATCTTTTAAGCAAGCTTTGTTCAAGTCCTGGTAATCCACGCAAACTCGCACCTTCCCTCCGGGTTTAGGCACGGGAACAGTGTTGGATATCCACTCAGGATATGTGGACACATGATGATGCCAGCTTGAAATTGTTACACAATTTCTTCTTTTACCTGTAAACTCCACTCAGGTTTCAATCGCATGAGCTTTTGCTTGACTAGCTTAAATCCCTCTTTAATGGGAAGGAGATGAAGAACAATGTCAGTGGACAAACCCACCATGTCTTCGTGAGACCATGTAAACACATCTTAGAATTGGGTTAATAGCGTAACCGTGTCATTCTGCTAGTTTGGGGTAAGGTCTGAACCAATCTAAATTAACTTAGGGCTTTCTAAGGTTCCGAGATTGAAGGAATTAGTTTGGTCGAGGTTGGGATTAGGTTTGTTTTTGACCCATTCTTGAATTTCTAGAGGCACCTAAATGTCATCCTGTATTTCCATCAAGGCTGACTTCATCTCTACATCAAAGGTACAATCCTTGTGGAGAAGTGGCACTGTATCAGCAAGTACATGCACATCTAAATTCAGGGTCCTGAAACAAAATATGCTTTCACTTAGTATATATAAAGCATTTTGATCATACATAGTGTTAACATATACTGGCAAAATAAATTGCTAATACTGTACAGAAAAGTATGCAGTTATGATATCTACAGGGCAAAAAGAGTTTCTACCCATTTTACCCTTGTCGACCAATGCAAGGAGTGCTACTCCAATTGGAAATGGAAAAGTCGGGGTGGACTGAAGTGATGGAAGGGATGTCATCGTCTTCCTTCCCCCGAATGATGGCTATTACGTCTGGGCAATCATCGTCTGGGGTGTATCTGTTTGTATGTTCATCATGAACAATGATGTGTATGCGCGACATCATTCGGATAACGTCTTGCTTGATTCTTTGCTCATCCTCTTCCACTGCGTGATTTGAAACAAAGACTTCTTTCTCCTTTACTGGTACCAGCTTGGGAAATAACATAGACATTACATAGGCTGGCACCTTTACAGGAGGTTGTGCGGACTCGGAGTTTGCAGGCGAAGATAAACTCCACATGATTGAAGCTGAAGGAATCTGCTGATGCTTATGAGGATTCCTATGACTAGAACTTGCAGAATAGCCTAGTCCAGCAGTTCCAGTTTGCTTGGTTAATTGAATTGGGTACTTGATACCCTGGCGATCTTTACCCAGCCCTTGTCCCGGTTGATGACCCAACGACATCATTTCTTGAGTAGCCGACATGACCTCAGTAGAAATCTTGGGCTTGGGAAATGGCATTCCAATAACATGGTATTGGGTATTGCTTACTTCCAAGGCATGAAAACTGATCGGTTCAACATCTGCATTGGCATTGATGAATGGCATGTCCCTGTGTTGAGGACACTCTGGTTCAGCGTTGACCGTAACTAGGGTATTATTGATAATGTATTTCAACTACTGATGGAGGGTGGAGGGGACTGCCCCTGCCATATGAATCCAAGGTCGTCCCAAGAGCAGGTTGTATCCCGAATCTGTCTTGAGTATGTGGAAAGATACGCAGAATCTGTGGGGACCAATTTCGATTAGCAGTTCAATTACTTTGATCAAATTTCGGCGGGCTCCATCAAAAGTTTTGATGATAGTATGGCTACTCCAAAATCGGTTGAGATTGATATTTATCTTCACCAAGGTAGCATATGGACATATATTTAGAGATGGACCTCCATCTATCAAGACTCCAGCTAGCATGTATTCGGAGGATAAGACCGCAATGTGCAACGGCTTGCAATGACCGGTCCCCTCGGGCGGTATGTCATCATCAGTGAAGGATATCACATTGTTGTTGAAAATGTGATCAACTAGATTTTGAAATTTTTTCGTATCAACTGGTGTTGGTAAATAGGCTTCTTCAAAAACCTTCAGCAAGATCGTCCGATGATCCTGGGAAGTTAGGATCAAGTCCAAAGTTGATATATGTTGTGGAGTTTCTTTTAAGATTAAAACCACCTTGGCTTCGTTATGACCCATAGTGCGGAGGAATTTTTCAATCTTCTCCATGGGTATTTTCTACTTTGATTTGATGGTAGGCTTCATCACCCGTTGGGGAAGATACAGTTGATTTTCCTTCGACACTGTAGTAGTTGTATGTGAGGTGGATCCTTCACCTTCTCCATAATTCCACGGAACCTTGCGCAAGCTAACAATAGGATATTGTGCTCTGCACGACACGTTGATTGGCTCGGGAGTGGCCACTTTTAAAGGATTATTGCTTCCCTTGAGTTGAATTGTTGGCATTGTGAGCGATTTGTTAGGCCTATCAGTTTCAGTGGATATGACGGCTACCAAACTCTTCCACTTAGTAGGACATGTATTCTCACTTGCACGTAACACAGTATCATCGTCTGCTAAGTGCAGGACACCGCTGTCAATTAGATTTTTGATGAGGTGGCGGAGTGCACAACACTCTTTTGTGCTGTGACCGCGAGAATGGGAGTGATATTGACATACTCCATCATAATTATACCGTCCTGAACGGGGGTTGATTGGAGGTAGAAGGGAACTGATCCTTTCTTCATTAATTAACATCTGAAGGATTTCCTCCATAGGTTGGCCTAAATAGGTGAATTTTTTTTTGGCAAAATCCCGACAGGCTTTGGCATTTACTCTCTTTGTCACTTTGTCTTCCAGCATTTCATTTTCTGAAAGTGATGAGGGAATATTCATGACAAGTGGTAGGAGACTAGCATGCTCATGGCTGATTAATTGACGTGTTACTTGTTGCTGATAAGTCACCAGTTCTGCCAATTGCTTAATTTGCTTGTATAGAGCTTTCATCTTTCGTTCCATTGTGAACTGGAACTTGGCATAATCCCATTTGTCAACGTGAGTCAGAGCAACAACGCCTACGAACTGGAGAAAAATCAGAAAATTTGCATCTCCAAAATTTTTGACCAAAAATTTTAGCAATGGGCTAGCCCGCAGGGGCGGGCCTTTTTAGCCTAGCACCCCCCGCCGAGGTGGGGGTCCTGAAAACTGGGCAGACACGCCTGTTATAAGGCACGAACTCAGCCATCTCTCCCACACACATACACGCCTATTCCTTTGTTCTTACTCTCCCTCAATAAACCACTACTACCCACTATCTCATACCAAACCAGTACTACCCACTACCCACATCACAACCCTCATCCCCACTACTAAACCCCATGTCTTCCACACGACTTCAATCACGTCCACCATTTCACCTCCCCCACATCACTCTATATAAACCCTACCTCTTCCTTCCCATATTCCACACCATTACACTCGAATTCTTTAAGGAATTGGGATACACACACTTGGGGCTAGTTGCTATAGTAACAATTCTTCATCTTTCCTCAACTACATAGAACCAACCTAAGTTTGGGGGATCCGAACGAGCTGTACACGCCAAGTGTTTGACAGATTGACTGAACCAAGTTTTCGGGAGAGGAAGTGCTAACTATCAAGAGTTCACTACTGAGATTCAATGGCGACTCAACCGACATCCAAACGCCAACGGGGGGCGATTTCAAGCACTGATCCACCGCCACTAACTTATGACCGCCGAAAATTTGTGAGTGCCGCCGCCGCCGACCGTTATGAGTACATGTAATCTAAGGCACTTACACCAGAACGTGGCTTGGCCCCCGAGGGAAATGATGGGGAGATGATATCCCAAATTCATCAAAAGGGGTGGCTAAAATTCACTGAACATCCGGTACCCCCCGTGGTCAACCTCGTCAAATAATTCTATTCAAACGCCGAAGACAAAGCTCCTTTCAAAGCATTTGTGCGGGGTCGGATGGTTCCATTCAGTGATGACGCTATTAATGTGTATTATCAATTGTGAGTGCCACGCCATTGTCAGTATGCCCAACTGAGGGATTTTAACCTGGATTATGAGGAGGTTATTCAAAATATGACAAAACAGGGCACATCTTGGACCAAAGGTAGGAAGGGCGGAACGGTGTTTAATAGTAAGGACTTGAGCCTGTATGGCAAGATATGGTACGCATTTTTATGTGCAAAATTGCTTCCGTCCCAACACACTTCGGACGTAACTAAAGAGAAGGCGTTACTGTTATACGCCATTGTTCAAGATTTCTATATCGACGTCGGTGCCATCATTAATTTCTCCATCGGTCGGTGCTTACGGGGAAATTTCTCGGGCGGTTTGCCCCACCCTTCACTGATATGTGCATTGTGCTGCAACGCCGGGGTGCGTTATTCCGATGATGAGCCCACTCAACCGCCGCTTACTTTTCTTGATTCGAGATTGATTGCGCGGTATTCAGTCTGGCCTGGAGGAGAGTCACATCCACGAGGTTTGGGTTTTATTTTTCCATCGACGTCGGACGACGAAGTCGATGCCGAAGATACCTCGGGAGATGAAGATGAAATGATGGGAGATCAAGGAACCGAGCAGGTGACGCAGACTGAGGCAATTTCTAGTACTCAGTTCCTTGAGTTCTAGAATCAAATGAATGCGCATAATATGGCAGCACGCCGGGAAATACGGTGATTGGCAATGCGCCAAGATCACATGTTCGATGCCATGAACACGTCTTTCGCCTCATTCAACACAACGCTACAAAGTTTCAACCCGGCAGCCCAATTTTCGTATCAACAACCCGGTCCATTACCTCGATTTCCTCCTAGTGATTCCGATGAAGAAGAGCACCAAACACGGCCCCGGACTTAGACAATTCCAAGGAAGTCCTCCTGCATTTGCTTATTATCCAATGAAGGCATTGTCTTGCTTAAGTTTGGGGGAATTAATTGCTTGTTTAGTTTTTTTTGTTTAGTTGCATTTGCATTTTTATATTTATTTTTTTAATAGCTAGTTTTGCATTATAGAATAGGTATTTGCATATTAGTTAGGATTTTGCATTGTTTTCATATATCTAAAAAAAATATTAGTTAAATAGTTAGTTTGCATATGTCCAATGGTGTCACATTCTACAGGTTATTCTGGTCAATGATGAGATTGTGAACAAGTTAACCAATATAGTATAGATTATTAGAACTGTGATATAATTACTGTTATGAATCGATTCTTGGACTTGGTTGAAACTGTTATAAAAAGGGTAGCACTAATGATATCTATGTTGACCGGTTAGTTCAAATTGATACATAAAGGGTTTCTAAAGGATAGTGCTAGCGTGAACAAGAAAATGACAAGGATAGGCAGTGAAGGCTTAAATTAGGCAAGAACCTAAGTTTGGGGGAATATATGTGGGGTATATAAGCTTTAAAAAAAAGAAAGAAGAAAAAATTAAAAAATATAGGGTATGCATGGTGACTAGTCTTGTTTTGGGGCCTCTGTTACTTGAGCAAGTAAGCCCGATGAGATTGTCTTTACACCTAGCGCCCTAAGGTCTTTTATGGTGTGACACCCCCAAATCCGGGTACTTCGATTTCACGGGATTTGGTGTTCACTGTACAAATATCATCTATCTATCTACCCATAATAAATGTAAACCATGCAATAGATAGAAATAAAATCTTCTCCTTTAAAGGATTACAACATTCGAATAATAAATACAATCCCAGGTTAACTAACCTTAAAACATCTGTGCGGAATTCTAAACAAATAAGTCTTAAACATCAATCATAACCCAAGTCTTAAACATAAATACATCATCAATTAGAATATAACAAGTCTTCATCACTTGCTAACTTTGCCCTTGCCCTTACTAGTGGAAGGTTTATCACTTCTTTAATTCTTAACTGTAATGTTATTATTAAGCAAGAGTGAGCATTATTGCCCACAAGTATAATAATGAAACAGCAGTATAATAACATGCGAATAATCAAAGACATCTGAATAAAGCTCAACTTTTGAATCAAGAATAAATAACAAGAATCAAAAGAATTCTGAGGGTCATAAGACCTTGAACTATGTCCTAGGTTAACAATATTATACTTGAAACCTTTAACAGTCATAAGACTATGGACCTTCTTCTCGTACTTAGGGGGATCAACCCTTAGTACCATACTGTGCACAATATCTTAACACTAACGCATAAGTAAATCCCTTTACAGGGTTGTTCATCTCAGTTTGACATTCGAGTCCGCATCAAAGGAAGTTTGGTTTGGATAATTCATCAAGGGTTCTGAAATTTAGAACGCTCATCAACTATGGACTAGTTGAATCAATAAGGTTCACTAGTCTAATAAGGTTCAACAATAATTGATATTCGATTTGAATAATAATCTCAAAAGTATACAATAGGATAATTATTGTATAACTGAATCATGCTTTCAAAGATAATCAATCTTTAATATAATAATTTGAACATGAATAATAGTAATGATAATTACTCAAGGTAAACAATAATCTTGAACAATAATGACAAGCAGAGTTAGGAAACTTGCTCAAATTTAAGAGTTTAAGTTTAGGAAACTTACCTCGTGCGTAGATTACACTTTAACTAAACTCGTTCTTTGAATTTAATCCTACATACCAATCACATTCACAATACCAGTTAATTATAACTTACCTAAATCATTATAAATTCTTTTTCTTTGTCTACTTTAATTATTGACTACACTTAGTCAATTTATCACATTTATTGTCATATAATATCACTTCATGAATAATAATCTAATTATGTATTCAATAATTCAAATCACATGTAATTACGTTATTTACATGCTAAACATCTATTTTATTATCACACTATACCTCTAACATGTTAACATGTTCATTACATTAAGTTACTAACATATTGCTAGACTTAACATTTAAAAAAATAACATTTTCTAAAATTTATGGAGAGTGGCGCTGTGGCGCCACTGTTACACTTGATATTCGTGCTGCGACACGATGGAGCTGAGGCCGAACTCTTGGCGCTGCGGCTCGAGACTTGGCGCTGCGGCATGGTGGCGCTGCGGCGCAAGACTTGGCGCTGCGGCGCGAGACTTCAGACTTCGATTTTCAGTTCGCGAAGAATATAGAGTTCAGCGAAAAAGGATACTAAAAATCATTAATTTCACTAACTTAACATACCCACATGTTAATATTCACATATAATCACTACCCAACATTTATAAAGTGATTTTAACCATTTAAAACACATAATCACAGAATTAAATCATGTAAAATTGGACTGTTCTTGATGTTCTTGAAGTTTTTGAACAAAACACATAATTTAGCACTACGGATTCGTTATAACACTGAATCCGTTCGTTTAAGGCTTGATCTCTTCGTATTAACATGCTCAATAATATAAGGGTGTAAAATTTATGAAAACATTTATGTTTAACATACTAAAATCACGTATAAGGCCATAAGGCCAAAACCCATACTCTGTAATTTTGTAGAAATCATATACGATGTATTTTTATGAAACTGATGATATGGAATCATGTAATATATATATAAAACATGCTAAACTTCTCGAATTGTTACACATATCCTTATAACAACACAAATTCCCAATTCACAAAGATTAACAGAAGTTTGAAAGTCATTTTTATAAAACTTGAATACGTGAAATAAAAATTGGGTTGGAGAAAATTACCCAGAGTGTAGATTAGAAGATGATCAATTAAATTCTTTTCACAAGTACCTGTTGATTACACACTTACAATTTTTCTCAAAACTTCTAAATTTTCTCTCTGAACTCTCTCTGTATTTCTAGACTTAGCCAAAAATAATAAAAGAAAAGGGAAGGAGAGTACGTATAAAGGAGAAAAGGACTGACGCGCATCATGGTCAGTTGCCCATCATGGGTTAACTGGTCATAACTCCTCTAAGGCCATGCTTGGCTAGCAAATAAGTTCAAAGCTCATTATTTTAATAAAACCTTTTATCATATAGTTTAATTCATGTCACACCCACTTGCACATTAAATTAAATATTTTATTTAATATAAATAAAATATAATAACTTCTCATAAATTCACATAGTCATATATTTAAATTTTTTTCATTAATTAATAATATCAAATTATTAAATCTCAAATTAATTATTACATTAATTAAATAACATCATGCTTAATTAAATAATTCATTTAATTCAATAAGCTCACATAATTACATACTTTGAATAATAATTATTCTCTACATTAATTTAATAAATGTAACACATATAATTAAATTAATCTACCACAATTGCATTAATTAATTATTTAATCCAATAATTAAATCATCGAAAAATATTTATTTAATTCAATGAATATTAAAATTAATTTACAAAATTCTTGTTCATCATATCTTTCCCCCCTTAAAAGGATTCTGTCCCCAGAATCACGACTCAATAAATTCGACCATGTTACATATGGTCTGGGAGTCGTTGGTCGAAAGCTCGCTAAGGGGTAACACTGTTAGCCTAATGGGATAAGACATTGCACAATCATTTATGTATATTTAGGAAAAAAAATGAGAATTAATAAAACGGGAAAAGTGCAAAAAGCCCCCGTATGAAAAAAAAAAAGAAAAAAAAAAGAAAAGAAGAGAAAGTATAAGTATCCTGCATGTACCCTTGAATTTGGTTAAGTTTAATTTTAGTTGAATCGTGCTTATCTTTGAGATTTTTAAGTTTGCTCTATATAATTCCTTCTAAGAAGTTGTTTATGTATTGAATTTGGGTTCGTATCAGTTATCTTAGATGTTGATCACACACGCACGCTATACCAGTGATAATTGTTCAAGAATTGAGAATTAATATGTAAGTGTGGATTGGTTTTGATAATTTGTATTGTAAAGTTGCTTGTTTTCTTTGAGGCCAATGGGATAAATCAGTTTATGCGATGTTGTTGGATTTTATTTTTAGGCATTTAGATTGTTATTGCATTTCATTGCATTGAATGTAGTTTGTTTTGTGCTCGGGGACTATCACGGTTTAAGTTTGGGGGATTTTGATAAGTGGATTTTATATACACGAATCAATATTCATTTCAGGTTTAAATTCGTAGTTATTTTCATATTCTGTGTTCGTTTTTGCTCGTTTCATGATATTTTATGTGTAGGGTGGTCATGGATGCAATTAAGGTGGTCTTTTTGGAGCAAAAGTGGAAAAAAGTTGGAGCTTGAAGATTTTGAAGTCAGTGGCCATGCCCGCCGGGGCGGCCCTATTTGTGCTTGTACCCCCCGCCGGGGCGGGAGTCCCGTTTCTGGTGGTTTCCTGTTTGGTTTCAACTTCTATTAGGGCTCGGTTTCTGGGCTTGGCTGGTGCGTTTGGACTCTAATAAAAGGAGAATTCGGCCAGAAGAGAAGAGAGCTTGCTATTACGCAGAAAAACAACAATCTTATAACACAAAGGAAAGAATTCAAGAGCGTTTTCAAGGATTGAAGAGCGAGCGTTGGAGGAGTAATTTTTAGAGACTGCCACGACGGTTGCAAATCGAGGCTACGTGAAGGAGTTTTCCATAATTCTTCTTCTCTTTAATTTGTTTGTAATTGGGATGATGTTTTCAACAAATTATTCAGTTTTTAATTCATTCGTTATGAACTAATTTACTTATTAGACTTGTGATGGATCTTTGGGCAAAACGATGATTCTATAGCTTTGATTTCTAATTCAATAAGATATTTTAAGTTTATGTATGTTAATTTGTGCGTGAATTTATGAATTACCTGATCAACAGTTCTTTGTGGATTTGAAAGGAATCGAGAGAGGAGATTCGAATCTAGACCTAGTTAATATAGCATGTGTCATGAATTATGTCGATAGCAGATTTGTGATTATTGTTAAGGTAGAGATACGCTTGACATCGCATGTAATCGTATAGAGAGCTTAAACTTCAACCATTTTGATTGCAGTTGACATAGAGATATAGTGAGTTGGTTAATTTAGGTGTTTAACAGATTCCTATCTTAATTGTGGATTGATGTTAATATGGTATTAGTGCATCGGGAGGTGGCTTTTACTACGTTCGTGTTCTTGATTAATAAACTGGAATATTGAATTGAGTTGGAATAAATGTTTGAAAATCAGAGTGAAGCTCAGGGTGAAATCATAAGTCTAATTCTCCATTAATTATTTGAAATTTCGGATTTCGTTATTGGTGACTATTTTGTGATAATTTAATCATTCATTAATTTAGTTTCTTTTATTTAGTTATTTTAAAAACCATTGAATTGATTAGTTTAATAAAATTAGGGTTAATACAAAATTGATAATTGTGAAATTAAGATTCTTGATATTTTGTCCTCGTGGGAACGATAATTTATTCACTACTATATTACTTGTTGACCACGTGCACTTGCGTGTTTTTAAGCGTATTGATTTTCACCAACAACTATAAACATATGATAGAATATGAATCTATTCAGATAGAGAAGGACTTGTCCTATGAGGAACTTCCAATTCAAATTATTGATAGGAATGAACAAGTTTTAAGAAATAAGGTAATACCTTCAGTGAAGGTGTTATGGAGAAACCACAATGCTGAAGAAGCAACGTGGGAGCTCAAAAGTAAAATGAAGGAAGATTTTCCTCATTTGTTTATGTAATTATAAGCTAAGATTCTGGGGACAGAATCCTTATAAGGGGCAGAGAATGTAACGCCCGAGAAAATAGGATTTTTATGACAATAATTTTTTTTTTGATTATGTGAATTAAATGAATTTAATTAATTTCTTTGTGAGTAAACTATGTGAAGGTCGTTCTATAACCTAGAATGTGCTAACGTGGTTAGTATTCTGGGTACGTGTTAGAAATAGTTGTCTGGAATTTCCAAGACGATAATAATTGTTTTCTGAGAAATTTCCGTAAAAATAGTATTCATCCATTTCTGTTCGTGGAATTATTTTGAAATTCCGAGAAACGCGTAATGATAGAATATCATGATAAGATGGAATATCTGATAATATGTCATTTATGGCAAACGCAGTTTTCACCTGCTGACTTAAAACCTAAGGGTTGAGTATATTGATTTCCGAGAAGGAAATAATATGCGTATAAGGAATGGTGTTAGGGTTAATTGGAGTGCTATACATTTGGTGATATTATTTATTATCTATGTATAATACGTTGAATAAATATGAAGTACAATATGATTATTGTACGAGTAGTATACGGAGATAATACATGAATTGTACGTATGTGGCACGATTAGTATTAAAGAATTAAGTTAATACTTAATGGTTAATTCATTTGAGTTGGATTATTAAGTAATCCAATCATTTGAATGATTAAGGCCCAATGTTAATTTAGTTAAGCCCAATTCATTAAAACCGAACCGTGGGTCGAACCGGTGGGTCACCGAATGGGTAAAACCCATGGGGCAACCCATGGGATGTCACCTAAGGAGGTGGGCAGGCCACCTTGGTGTGGACTCCAAGCATAAGGCTTGGTCACCAAGTATCTTACTTGGTGACCACACATGAATAGTAAGGAGGTGGGGTTTAATGTCCAAATTGCCCTCCATTCTCATTTCCTATAAATAAGAAGGCAAGGTTGGCCATTTGAGAGTTTTTCAATTACCAACCTTGATTATTTTGAGAGAGAAAGAGACTTATACTCAACCAAAACATATATTTTAGAAGATTGGACTTAGAGTTTTCAAGAAATTCATAAGAGTTCTTAAGGTATATTCCTTACCTTTTATCTCCATCTCTTTTAGATTTTCTTTCATTTTAGAGAATCATGAAGGGGTGGTATATGTCATGAGTGAGGATTTAAAGATGACTTACCATAGATTCAATCTCTATAAGTCATGAGATTATAAAAATAATAAGGTTTGATATAGTTTTTGAACCATGAAAATAATGATAGTTGAGATCGATTGTTGATAAATGATTGAGCTCCATCAATACGTTAGTATATGCATCTTGTTTGGTTAGGATGTAGATATAAAATCCATGGAGTATTCCATGTGATTTGGCTTAGAGAACATTACTAACGAAGTTATGGCGAATTTTACGGAAATAGATATTAAACGTGAAAAACGTAGAAATTCCGGATTGGTAGTCGAAAGTTGCCGTGAGATTTGAAAACATAGGTTTTTGATGTCAACACATGAGATAGGGTGATTAAGAGTTATGGGTTCGAGAATCGTCGAATTTTGACTTAGAACGAAGAAAACGAACATTGAACGCTCATTAACGTTTATGAACGTATATAAAATGAACTCAATAGTGAATTCAGAGTTAACGGATTCGAAAGTGTTAAATTCTTATATAAACACGTAAAGGATGTAATTCCTGACTTGTAGGAATTCGAATGGGTCAATTCGGATGTAAAACGAACAAATTAGGAAGCTAGGAGTTTCGTTAGAAAACCAAAACAGGTTTGGCCAACTGCTGTACAGACTCGGCGCCGCAGCACCAAAACCAATACAAAGTGGTGGCGCCGCAGCGCCAGACTCGGCCGAGTACCCTGTTAACTCGCGCCGCAGTGCCACTAAAATACCAAGGATGCCGCGCCGCAACGCCGGCAGTGGAAAAAAGTTGACCAAGTTAGGTTTTAAAATTCAGTTGTTTAGAGACCTACCTGAGTTAAGTTTATATACTCAATAAATGTACTTAGACTAATCCTATATTACCTATACTAAGGTATAGGGTATGAAACTTAGGAATGTA
This sequence comes from Panax notoginseng, assembly GCA_016801055.1. Taxonomy (NCBI): domain Eukaryota; kingdom Viridiplantae; phylum Streptophyta; class Magnoliopsida; order Apiales; family Araliaceae; genus Panax; species Panax notoginseng. The sequence goes on from CM029014.1 coordinate 158,326,437, forward strand.
ATGCATGTTAATAAGATATGGAATAAGTCTTGACAGACATGAAAGTTGGACCGGAAAATTGGACCGGTCCAATTTTTTTATTTTTTTATTTTTTTTTTTGCTAGTGACCCTTAAAAAATGTATAGTATTTATTCCAACAGGAATTTCTACAAAATATAGTGTTTTAGGTGTAATTTGGATACATATACAAATACAGGGTTATACAGACTGTATAACCCTGTATTTGTATATGTATCCAAATTACACCTAAATCACTATATTTTGTAGAAATTCCTGTTGGAATAAATACTATACATTTTTTAAGGGTCACTAGCAAAAAAAATAAAAATAAATAAAAATTGGACCGGTCCAATTTTCCGGTCCAACTTTCCTGTCCGCATAGCATTACTCTAAGATATGTGCAATGAACAAAGTTGGTACCTTATCAACGATGTTTGAGTCCGGTTAATAAACGTCAATAGAGTAATAAACTGGGACGAAGGGTAATAAGTCATGTTGACTTTAATAATGATATTAAGTTAACAAGGACATAGAAGAGAAAGAAGCTTGTAGGAACAATGTGAATAGTTGTTTGATAGCTAATTACAGTGTGCTATGTGAATATATCATGTAGATTCTGTAAAGGCTGTGGTTCGTCGAGTAAATTATTTGAGGACGCTGAAAGGCAAGTTTTCTTAACGCTTGTCTAACTCCCATGTTAGCCAAGTTTTATGTGATTCGTTGAACTGAATTGCAAGACTTGTTTTAAAGAAAGGGTTGATGCCAGCTTTTAACTCGGCTAGACTATTCGTAATATATTGATTGATTATCATACATGTCATTCTATATAGAAATGTCAACGCTATCCTATGCCAAGTAATTGGTACGGACATGAAGGTAAGGTTTGTCTATGAACAAACAAAAGTATTTTTCATCGATTATTCGATGGGCACGCGAGTTTGCCAAAAATATTAAACGTAAATACGTTTAATGAATGTAGTGTTGATCAACATATTGTACTATAGGCTGATCACCTAGAAGTGCTCGTAAGTTATACGGATGAACGGCCTTAGTGCCGTGGACTCCTTTTCAAGTATGAAAACTGAAATTTACTGTTCATTGTCTATCGACCGATTCAGAATTCCTAATCTATTCTATACTTTGGGAATTGATGTAATGAACTGTTAAAGTATTATTGATTCAGAATACTTCATAACTATTGTTCAGTTATGTTGGAATTGTTATATAATTCATGAATGTGGCATTCCTGTTATCCTTGATTAAACTTGATGAGCTGTCATGCTCACTTCTTGCTTGAATTATATAACTGCAGTTAAAGATGAACATACTGAAAGATAAGGGCAAAGCTAAGATGGATGCTTAGGCATTGTGTAATAGTTTAGTAAGTTTGTATGTATTAAACATTATGAACAATGAACGATGTAACCGGTTTATGATCCTGGGAATGATTATACTTTGATTGTAATAAGAATATAGTAATTACTCTCATTTTGTTGTATTTCAATGGAATGATTGTATGGATGTTAGTATAGTGGAGCACCATCTGTCGGGTTGGGAGATACCCGGATTTGGGGGCGTCACATAATCATTCTACTTCCAAGCAAACCATTAGACGTTTACCAAGAACGTGAAATACGTCAAAGGTAAATTCTCATAAACCGTAATCTTCATCTTTTTCGATTTCTTTCTCGTAGAAGAATCGTGGATTGGTGAAGCATGTTTATTGAGGAGATATAAGGATGTCTATTAATGACCAAATCATTAATAGGTCATGACCAAATAGAAATCGTAAGTGTTTACGTGATTTAAAACTGTAGAAAGTCTTAGACGTGAACTTAGTTTTGAATGAACGATTTAAAAACCGATATAGTTAAGGAATGTGCATATTATTTTGTTAGGATATAGATGGTGAATCAATGGAGTGTTCCATTTAATTTGGCTTATAGAACATGAGTAACGAAGTTATTGCAAATTTTGCGAAAATAGACGTTTGTCAGGAATAAGCATATGAATGTTATTCCAATTTATTTATGATTTGATTATGATATATATGAATGAATATGCAAGTATGCTTGTATTAAGAAAAGCTGTAAAGTCCTTTGATAGATAATAGAAACATGTGTACAAGGACTTAGAATGAATTGATCAAGTATGTTAGGTTGATCCTACATAAGCAAAACAGCTTTGTAAAGTCCTTAAAAAGAAAAGATGTACAAGGACTATAAACATAGAAAGATCAAGCATGTTAGGTTGATCTTATGATGTAATAGATAGGCTTGTCTGATCATCGAGCACCGCACTAGAAAACGTAGTCTGCCAAGAGATTCAAGGAAAACTCGAGAGCTATCGCGGCAGAATCGTAGTCTGCAAGATAGTAGATCTCGAAGTTCGTAGACTACTAGGAGAGACGGGAAGGATCGCAGTGTATCGAGGAGAACTTCCTCAGCGTCGTAGTCTGCTGAGGAAGACATTTTCAGAATCGTAGAGACAGCCTGCCTATGAGCCGACCGAACATCTTCCAAAGCCAAGTCATAAACATAGACTACACTCGGAGTTGTAGAGTTTACTGATGCTGAAGTCAAGGATCGTAGACTACACTCTGAGTCGTAGAGTCTATTGATTACATGCAAAGATCGTATTCGAGCAAGATCAGATGAAAACAACAAGATCAAGGCAGAAATCGTAGAGTGTCAAGATCTGATCTCTGAGTCATAGTGTCTGCACAGCCAAAGCTGAATCGTAGAGTGTAGAACTAAGACATCAACTGTTGTGCTCACAATGCCAAGACAAAATTGTAGAGCAAATACGATTCTCAACAAATGAGCACTCACAGAATATCCAAAGGAATGAAGCCTCTGGTTGGCACTGCAAAGATACATCCCATCTTAAAGGAAACTAGAGAGCACTCAATGAATGGCATACAAGCTAACAGAAGATCTAAGCACCAACCCAATAAGCATCCAGATTGAGTTGTGAAGCTATTCAAGATGAAGTCTTCCACAAGGAGATCAGAAGAAGACTTCAGTAACCGACAAAGGAAAGTCAGCAAGTGCAGTTGCTATCAAATAAAAGAAGACGACGATCTTGGAAGCAACCAGGATCGTAGTGTTTACCAAACAAAGAAAGAACTGAGAGCTGGACACGCCAGAACTTCTTGATGATAAGTGAACGGGAGATCACAAGGAGAAAGCGAACTGGACACGCCACAAATCTGAAGTGTCTTGCTATTCAGAAGGGGTCAGAACAAAGAAGTTAAGTCATTAGTCTTTGAGAGCTGTTGAGGCAAACAGAAGTGTTGAAGCACTTCACAAAAAGAAGGAAGAGGTGTTCTACATTGAAGGTCCAATCAACACTCTTCAAGATCGTAGTGTTGTCTCTACCAGTCAACATGACACTACGATCAGGTCCATGAAGACATGCATCAGAATCTTAGAGTATGAATGGCTGAAGATTGAAGCATTGACAAAGATTCAATCTAAAGACTGATATTTGTACAAAAGTATATTGAGAGCATCGATGCAAAAGGACAACCACAGATCGAGAAATCAGAAAAAGGAAATGAAGTCTTCGACCTGCCAAAGACATTAAAGTGACATCTCTGACAGGGTAGGTGAAACAGTAGACTGCAGTGTAAGAATAATAAGACATGTAACATATGTAGTTTACATCAAATAACTCGAGATCTGCGAAGCATTTCAAAGAGCTTCTAACGGCTACCTCTCAACGGGAAGATTGGGAAGGAGTATAAATAAGCTAGAGCTTCAACGATCAAGAGTTGCTGATGATTGCAATGTTATAGAATCACTGAGTTGGTTAAAATGCTAACATTGACTCTACGAGTTCCACATGAGCTCAAATAGAACAAGTCTCAGTGACAGTGAGACTACGCAGGTGGAAGTGAAGCAACTTTGAAGATGGACTTGAACAGATCAAAGCTTCACTCAACAAAGATAAGAATGCCCTTTGAATTGACATCTAAGCCGAGAGTCGAAAAGGACAAGAAGATAGCATTCAGAAGAGTGGAAAAGCACAAGGCAGATCCCAAGAGGCACTCTACGATTCACCATGAACCCAAAGCTGAAGCAGAGAAAGTGCAGAACCATGTCTGCCAACATGTTGAGAAGGGTTCAGGAAATGGTGATGGTGCACAGCTGACAATATACAAAGATGAGCAAAACGTAAGAAGATCAGCTGCACTGAAGATGATGTGGTCTAGTCTCAAAGCAGAATGCAAAGAGGACCACACCAAGCTACTAAGTACAAAAGATGATCAAGCTTAAAGACATCTTAGCAACTTAACACCAACTACAACAACAACAACAAGAAGCCAGGGCCTGAAGGGTCCTTATCCGTAGGGACTAAATGAAGTTCCAAGCCTGCTGGGCTTGAAGAGTTCCTATGGAACTAGAGACTTTCCAAGGCTGCTGGCCTTGAAGAGTTCTTAGTGAACTGAAGTCCCAAGGCTGCTAGCCTTGAAGGAATCTTAGTGATTCAGGGTGCGGCCCTTCCTTAGTGGAAATCCTGCTAGTTGAAAGTAGAAGAGTGGATTAGGAGCTTGAGTCTCTGAACCACTTAAAACCCCTTGTGTATTTTACATATTGTCATTTACATTATGTCTATTAACTTCTATCACTGCTATGTATGTTCTAACTTCTTACAACCGAACTAACTCTACGAACAATGTATCTATGATTATGAATATATCAATGAAGGAGATCTTTTACTTATTCCCATGTGCTTGAAAAGATTCTTATGTTTGTCATATGCTAATTTAATAGCAATACAAAATAAAAGAGAAAAGTATTTGAAATAAAAAGGATCTATTCAACCCCCCCTTCTAGATCTATTGTTCCTACTGGGAACTAACAATTGGTATCAGAGCGGGTTCTCATGCTGTATTCAAAAGCTAATCGCTTTGAGTCTGTTCCCAGGCACTAACATTGTTCTAAACTTAGTTTAGCAGTAAGTCACCTGTTATATGCAGATGAGCTCACACGTTGGAAATATTGTGTATAGGTAAATGTGTATATACACCTTAAGCTGCTCAGATTGATCCATGCTCTCAAGTATTATATCAACAAGACCAATCTTTGCCTGCAGTCAATCTTGTGGTCTGAAGACCAGACGAGATAGCTCAAGAGACATCAACAACAAAGAGTCAAGCATCCACCAGCCTGAAAGATGAAAAGGCCATACATGCTAAGAAATGTTTATCCAGATAAGAACGAAGATCTTCTCAAACATGTGTCTGGCCAACCAACAGCTGGGTGCAAACTTTGTGAACTGAAGGATGTCAAAGAACTAAAGATACTTAGATACTCAGGATGCATCTTCAAGACTACGACTGATTAATTAAAGGCCAACAAGAGCTATAAGTTGTCAAAAGCAAAAATGAAGCTATGCACATCATGTCTAAACTCAGTATATTAAAGATAAATGACTGTTAAGAAACTGACAGTAAAAGGTACGGTTCCTCACTATTATACATGTGTACATCATAAATGCACCTTCTTATGAACCATAACAGTATTCTGTCAAGAAGTCATAATCTACCTAAAAATGTGAAAAGAAAAAGTACCCTGAGGATGGAAACTCAAATGTCTATAAACATTCTCTCCATCCAAGTTTTAGGTTGAAGATGACATCTTGAAGGAGATCTAAAATGGGTCATAAGAGCATCACAGGCCAAATTAATTCTATGTGAAGTAATCTTTGCTTGTGGGTTAGTATGTATGTACAAATCCTTGTTCTAAGTATTTGATAACACACAGAGTATGATCAGTTCTACAAGAGTATCTTGATGATGTATAGAAACTGATAACCTCCATAAATCAACTAGATACTCCTAAATCGTAGAGTTGATTCTCACTCTATGAACACTTAAACCTTGTGAACATAACCCTGCAAATGATGAAACCATCAAAGATAAAGAATGTGTTATTAAATGTCAAATCTTACACACACTAACCTTCATGCACATCAAAATGTATTATCTAAAACAAGTTTTATGAATGAATATGACTATTGGTGATAAATGTGATGATTATCCAAATATAAGAGGAACAGTGGTTTAGAAAACTAACCTAGCAGGACCCACTTAATTGTGGGTACCAAAAATAGAAATATGTCTAACTTGCAGGTACCTGGTATATCCGTTCACACTAAGGAATGCTGAACCAGAAGACTTCAGTCAACAAGACTAAACCAACAGAAGGCTAAGGACTGTTCAGAAATGATTCTGATAAAACTCCTATATGTCTAAGCCTGTCCTTGAAGACCCATTGAGCTAGCCTGAATGAAGCTCATATGGCTTCTATTCTGTATATGGAAGCAGGTCATTCAACCAAAGATGAAAATGGTCCTATATGCTCAAATCAAGCAAAGCATGCTATATGAGAAGAATCCCAAGGGAGCTCACAACAGAGGATCATCGAGCATCAGTCAAGAGGAACTCATTACGGGAGCAGAACTTCGCACATACAAAACTGTTAAAGAAGACTACGTTCGTAGTACTGTCAAAAGATCGTAGAGTGATCAGTTCTGAAAATGCTCATGCTTACGATAAAAGGAAATCTAAGTGATAATTGTGATCCCAGTCAGAAGGAGATATGCGAGGCTGCCTTCATATGAACCTAAAGTAAAGGGAATCACATCTATCTGGGAAGACAACATCAACCATGGGGAGTAGTGATCTGTTGAGAAACCACAACATTGAGACATACCATGAAGCAATGTGCCAGTTATAGAGTCTCAAAACTTTGTGGCTGATGAACCAAATAAAGATCCATAGTCAGTAGGAACGTCTTAAAATGTACTACTGATAACCTATCAGCCACCCAACTCAAAATCGTGGAATGCCTACGATCAAACATCTGATCGCAATGTAGAAGCAGGAGGACACCCCGATTACAGCAAAAGAAATTTTCCAAAGTTGGTAGAGGACCTCCCCAACAGAAAAGGTCAAAAGAGATGTCAGTGCAAATAACTCCTAAGGTACTTCATCTGGAAAGCGCCTCAGGGACAAACCTGACCCTTAGCTCACTCTAAGAGGTTGGCCCTTCCTAAGCTACCTTAACCGAGAAGAATTATTTGATTAAATTCATCTCAAGGACCAAGACAGTCAACGATCGCAGAGTAGAGTTTTGGAGAACTCAACGATCGTAATGTAACTTCAACTATCGTAGTGCAACCTCAGCGATCGTAGAAGCAGACTCGATGATCGCAGCCCTACCAGAGTATAGTCCAGTTCACGAGGAGCTTGAGAAACGGGACAATTGCTCAACCATTCAGATTATGAGGAGATAAGTTCGGATATATCAATGGTCAAGATATTCAATTTCAGAATGAGGATTGATGTCAAAAACCACCCACTATAATATCTCACAATAGTTGATCTTTGAGTCAATAGAAGAAAATGTAGAGTCTATAGCTTTCTTACCATGCTATTCTACGAACCAAAAGGTCAACGGTCAATTCACGTTAACTAAACGTCTATTCTCCTAAAGGAAATATCTAACTGAAAAGTTGTGGGGAGTTACAGCTTATTACTGGACTTCGTGCAACCAATGGTTGGTTGACACCTCACTGATTATGCTGAGTTAAAAGGAACTGTCATTAAGACAAATTCAAAATTTGCAAACAGTTATCTGATACCATCGACCCTTTCTCCCTCCCATTTTCAAACCCTAGAATCCTCTCAAAAGCCAAAATCAATTAACCTTCAAGAGTCTTGCCAAAATCACAATTAGTCATCTCTCAAAAATCCATCTGAATAAAACACCCGTATTCCTTGAACTATTCAAATGGAAGATTGGCGAGTTATCACTGGCATTCAGCTCGGAACCAAGTCGTTTGAGAAATTCGAAAAGAAGTTCAAAGACATACTCGAACTTGTACAGAAAGCTGGATTCTCAAAATGTCTTGAGGCAAGCACTCGATCATATGTTGACCTGGTTAAAGAGTTCTACTCAAATGCTTCCATAAACTCCGGAACCCTTTCTACTAAGGTCAAAGGTCAGTCTCTAAAGCTGAAATCTTCTGACCTCAATCAATGCCTAGGTTTTCCTAACCAAGGACTGAAGAGCCTTCATGATATCGATACGGAACAAGCAAAGGAGATCATGGGGTACTAAAGAAACCCTAGTTTGAAGGACATAAAGAAGAAGGAGTTTCTAGAAGAGTTCGAGTTCCTTGCAGAGATAGTGGGAAAGTTTGTATTATGCAAGGATACTGCACATGATACTGTGCTTGATCAGCAGTTGAAGATAATGTCAGCAATAGTTCTGAAGAAACAAAATAACTTTGGAGTTATCCCGTTTGATCAATTCTCTAAGTGGATAGAAAAGGTTGAGCTAAAGAAGTCTACAGAAAAACATCTGACAAAGGTGTTTCATGGAAGACTGCTGAGCATTGTAATGAAGAAGAAGCTAGGAAGTAAAATCAAGGATGATGAAAGAGAGCTTCTGAACATTCACAAAGTGATGTCTCCACAACTATTTGTGAATTGGAAGAAAAACCCCAAGGAGAACCGAAGGCTGACAACTGGGAGCAGTAGCAGGGCCTCTTCAAAGAAGAGGAAGACAGAAGAGGTAGAAAGCTCTGAGTCTGATGACTCTGTACCAGAAGTAACCACACCAGCCAGAAAGAAATCCAGATGTGTGAAGAAAACCAAGGCTCCATCAAGAAGCCTCTCCTCCAAAGACAAGGATAAAGAAGAAAAAGTCCTGACTGCTGAAACTACAAAGTGAAGAAGCAATAGGCTGCTTCAAGAGCCGTTAAGAAAGAAAGCTAAGGTGGAAAACAGGCCAGCCCAGCTTCCCAAAATAGTACATCTGATGAAGAGGAGGACGTAGAGTCAGCATAAGAAAAAGAGACAGATGTCAAGGCTGAGTCCAGCAATAAAGGTGAAGCTGGAGTAATGGAAGAAATTACAGCATCTACTGATAGAGAAGAATGCCCAAGCCCTATGGCTAATCCTCAGAGAAATCACTCTGCTAATGTAGAAGAGATTCAAGATAACAAAACTCAATCCCCAAATGCAACTGTTCCAACAAGCCCGGATAATGGGTCAAATAATGTTGTTTCAAGAGAAGAAGGACATGCCCCTTCCAATCTTGAAAGCCCCCATGATAGCTCAAAAGGTGATGAGTCCAAAGAAGAAGGATCTTCCCCTGCCCTTGCTGAACCTCAAGGAAGCTCATCTGATGAACCAAAAGCTTCTCAGTCTGAAGAGGAAGAAGAGTCTGACTCTCCCAAAACTGAACCTCCAAGAAGAAGGAAGAGCTACAGACTGCAAGCCAAATTTGCCTCCAAAAGGAGAAGCGATCACTCCAATGCTATCATTGAACTAAGTAATGATGAGTCTGTATCAAAGGATGAAAGTGCTGAAGATGGAACCAGTAGTGAAGAAGATGAATCAGAAGAAGATCTTGTTGAAGAAAGTTCTAAAAATGAAATGCAGCAAGAAGGATTTACTGTTGGAAATGATCAAGATGGTTCAGGCTCTGAAAGAGAAGAAATGGAGAATGATTCCAATTCTGAAAATCAGGAATCAGAGGAACCAGAACTCTATCATGTCCTCTCTCCAGCAAAATTCACCAGGAGAATAGTGGTGGAATTCTTGAATGAACCACCAGAAACACCACCAGAAAGATGGGTGAACTATTGAGATGAACAACTCAATGTGGTAAGAATGACTACAATTGATGTAGTTAAAAACTGGAACAACATAGAGCTGGACTACAAGACCATCCTTTATAATCCTGATGATTTGCTAATGAGATGGTTCTTCTAGTGGATGCCTTGGCTAAAAGCACATACTGAAAAGGATGCAAGTTACTTCAGCTGGTGCTACTCTCACTTTCCAGGCATGGAGCTGGTGGCACAAAACTTCCCAAGGGTAAAGAGTTATGCTACAAAGATGATCATAAACCAGCCCCACTTCAAAGTCTATCGTCATACTGGAAATCACTATACCCCTTACGATCGTAGAGTGAACTCTGAAGGAAAAAGGATCATGACCAAGGAGATGATCGTAGAGTCTGTTCACTCTACTGCTGATGGTGTTCAAGGTCAAAATTAGAAACCTCCATTAGCTCAAGCACTGCTATCAGACATTCCTTCACCCTCAACCAGCGATTGGAACTCAACGATTCTTCAGATTCTCAGCACCTTTAAAAATCTGTCCAAGGATGCAGATCGTAGAGTTCAATCTAATGCTCGACGGGAAACTGCTCAACCAGATGATCAAGTATCTGTGGAGAAGGAGCTGATGAAAAACTCTGATGAACTGAGTGAGAAAATATCTATATTCACTAAAGAGTCACAGAAGCTGACATCAGCAGGAGATAATTCATTTCAGAACAAACTTCAAGCTACTATGGCTGATGTATCTCTCAAACTCAAAGAAAGAGATAACATCTATCTGAAGGTCATGCATGATCAGAAGGTCGAAGCTCTACGAGCACAGAAGGTCAATGAAGAGCAAATCCAAGCCCTCTCTGGCAAGTTTGATGACATGAGGCAATTTTTCTCAGTGCAACTTGAGCTAGGCCAACATGAACTCAAGTTTGAAGTTGCTAACTCCTCCTACCTGATGGAGCAGCTCATGACCAACATAGAGCAGCTCTCCCAGATGATTAATGACAAAAAGGGGGAGAAAAAGAGGCTTAGAAAGAGGCAGAGCAAGAGGCATTTGAAGAAGAGCAGTAGGAAAGGAGAGAAGAAGTCAAAGAAGAAGATAGCAGAAAAAGAGGCAGAGTCATCTTCTGAGGGGGAGCCGAAGAATGATGAACCTATGTATGCCGAAGCTGAGGGGGAGCCAGAAGGAGAAGAGAAGCATACATCTCAAGGGGAGTAGGAGAAAGAAGGTCAAACAGATGATTAGCTGATCAGCAGAATCCTAGAAACATACATGGATCCAAAAGAGGTACATCTCTAACTAGTTAGGTATGTTCTGGATCCAGGGTGTAAAATGTCAGTGTATTAAATTCCATATCATTATAAATGACATTCATAATTATCTGTTTTAGAAATAGAGGTGCTCACTGTACATAAGATTCATTCATAACATGCATATGCACTTATTATTTTTGTCATAATAAAATAGGGGGAGATTGTCAGGAATAAACATTTGAATGTTATTCCTATTTATATATGATTTGATTATGATATATATGAATGAATATGCAATTATGTTTGCATTAAGAAAAACTATAAAAGCCTTTGATGGATAATAGAAACATGTGTACAAGGACTTAGAATGAATTGATTAAGTATGTTAGGTTGATCCTACATAAGCAAAACAGCTTTGTAAAGTCCTTAAAAAGAAAAGATGTACAAGGACTATAAACATAAAAAGATCAATCATTTAGGTTGATCTTATGATGTAATAGATAGGCTTGTATGATCGTCGAGCACTACACCAGAAAATGTTGTCTGCCAGGAGAGTCAAGGAAAACTCGAGAACTATCGAGGCAGAATCGTAGTCTGTAAGATAGTAGATCTCGAAGTTCGTAGACTGCTAGGAGAGACGAGGAAGGATCATAGTGTGTCGAGGAGAACTTCCTCAGGGTCGTAGTCCGCTGAGGAAGTCATGTTCAGAATCGTAGAGATAGCCTGCCTACGAGCCGACCGAACATCTGCCAAAGCCAAGTCAGAAACGTAGACTACACTCAGAGTCGTAGAGTCTACTAATGCTGAAGTCAAGGATCGTAGACTACACTCTGAGTCGTAGAGTCTATTGCTTACATGAAAAGATCGTAGTCGAGCAAGATCAGATGAAGACAACAAGTTCAAGGCAGAAATCATAGAGTGTCAAGATCTGATCTCGGAGTCGTAGTGTCTGCACAGCCAAAGATGAATTGTAGAGTACAGAACTAAGACCTCAACCGTTGTGCTCACAATGCCAAGGCAGAATCGTAGAGCAAATACGATTCTCAACAAATGAGCACTCACAGGATATCCAAAGGAATGAAGCCTCTGGTTGGCATTGCAAAGATACATCCCATCATAAAGGAAACCAGAGAGCACTCAACGAATGGCATGCAAGCTAACAGAAGATCTAAGCACCAACCCAATCAGCATCCAGATTGAGTTGTGAAGCCATTCAAGATGAAGTCTTCCACAAGGAGATCAGAAGAAGATATCAGTAATTGACTAAGGAAAGTCAGCAAGTGCAGTTGCTATCAAATAAACAGAAGACGACAATCTTGGAAGCAACCAAGATCGTAGTGTTTACCAAACAAAGAAAGAACTAATGAAGTGCATATAGAAACACTGGACAGCTTCCGAAGAACAAGGCTAAAGTGATTAAGCATTGGGTCAGTCCATTTATGATAAGTGAACGGGAGATCACAAGGAGAAAGAGAGCTGGACACGCCAAAAATCTAAAGTGTCTTGCTATTCAGAAGGGGTTAGAACAAAGAAGTCAAGTCATCTGTCTCTGAGAGCTGTTGAGGCAAACAGAAGTGTTGAAGCACTGCACAAAAAGAGGAAGAAGTGTTCTACATTGAAGATCCAATCAACGCTCTTCAAGATCGTAGTGTTGTCTCTACCATTGAACATGACACTACGATCAGGTCCATGAAGACATGCATCAGAATCGTAGAGTACGAATGGCTGAAGATTGAAGGATTGACAACGGTTCAATCTGAAGGTTGATATTTGTACAAAAGCTTATTGAGAGCATCGATGAAAAAGGACAACCTCTGATCAAGAAATCAGAAGAAGGAAATAAAGTCTTTGACTTGCCCAAGACATTAAAGATACATCTCTGACGGGATAGGTGAAATAGTAGACTACAGTCTCAGAAAAGTAAGACATGTCACATATTCTGTCTACATCAAATAACTCGAGATCTGCGAAGCATTTCAAAGAGCTTCTAACGGCTACCTCTCAACGAGAAGATTGGGAAGGAGTATAAATAAGCCAGAGCTTCAACGATCAAGAGCTGCTGATGATTGCAATATTGCAGATTCGCTGAGTTGGTTAAAATGCTAACGTTGACTCTATAAGTTCCACCTGAGCTTAAATAGAACAAGTCTCAGTGACAGTGAGACTACGTAGGTGGAAGTGAAGCAACTTTGAAGATGGACTTGAACAGATCAAAGCTTTGCTCATCAAAGATAAGAATGCCCTCTGAATTGGCATCTAAGCTGAGAGCGGAGAAGGACAAGAAGATAGCATTCAAAAGAGTGACAAACCACAAGGCAGATCCCAAGAGCCACTCTACGATTCACCATGAACCCAAAGCTGAAGCAGAGAAAGTGCAGAACCATGTCTGCCAACATGTTAAGAAGGGTTCAGGAAATGGTGATGGTGCACAGCAGACAATATACAAAGATGAGCAAAACATAAGAAGATCAGCTGCACCAAAGATGATGTGGTCCAGTCTCAAAGCAGAATGCAAAGAGGACCACACCAAGCTGCTAAGTAAAAAAGATGATCAAGCTTAAAGACATCTTAGCAGCTTAGCACCAACTACAGCAACAACAACAAGAAGAAGCCAGGGCCTGAGGGGTCCTTGTCCGTAAGGACTAAATGAAGTTCCAAGCCTGCTGAGCTTGAAGAGTTCCTAGGGAACTAGAGACGTTCCAAGGCTACTGGACTTCAAGAGTTCTTAGTGAACTGAAGTCTCAAGGTTATTAGCCTTGAAGGAATCTTAGTGGTTCATGGTGTTGCCCTTCCTTAGTGGAAATCCTGCTAGTTGAAAACAGAAGAGTGGATTAAGAGCTTGAGTCTCTGAACCACTTAAAACCCCTTGTGTCTTTTACATTATGTCATTTGCATTATGTCTATTAACTGCTATAACTGCTATGTATGTTCTAACTGCTTACAACCAAACAAACTCTACGAACAATGTATGTATGATTATAAATATATTAATGAAGGGGATCTTTTACTTATTCCGTTGTGCTTGAAAAGATTCTTATGTTTGTTATATGCTAATTTAATATAAATACAAAATAAAAAGAGAAAAGTATTTGAAATAAACATGATCTATTCAACCCCCCCTTCTAGATCTATTGTGCCTACTGGGAACTAACAACGTTAAACGTCAAAAATGTAAAAATCTCGGATTAGGGGTCAAAAGTTGATGTGTGACTTGAAAATGTTGGTTTCCATTGTCAACACGTGAGATAAGGTAATTAAGAGTCGTTGGCGCAAAAATCGTCGAATTCCGACTTAGAACGAAGAAAACGAGTATTGAACGGTCGAAAACGTTAAACGAACGCTCAAAAATGAACTCAAAGGTGAATTCCGGTTTAACGGATTCAAAAATGTGAAATTCTTATATGAACATGTAAAGGATGTAATTTGTGATTTGTAGGCTTTTGAATGGGTAAATTCAGAAGTAAAACGAAGAAGTTATGAAGCCGGGAGTTTCGTTAGAAAAGCAAAACTGTTTTGGCCAATTGGTGCACAGGGGCGGTGCCGCAGCGCCAACCCAGTGTATAATGGTCGCATCACAGCGCCAGATCTGGCCAAGTCCCCTGCTAACTCACGCCGCAGCGACGAGTTAGTACTAGGGATGTCGCGCCGCAGCGCCGGCAGTGTAAAAATTTTGACCAAGTTAGGTTTTTGTTTCATTTGAATGTAGACCTAAAGTAAGACATTGAAGGTACTTAATGTACATAATTAAGCTGACTTTAAATCACTTATAAGGTGATAATGTATGAAGATTTAGTAAGATTTAATAGAAATTACACGAAGAACGCGAGAACGTAATAAGTAAACCGTAAATGACGTTCAACGTTGGTACTTAACCAATAATGATCGAATGTCGGTTAATAATGTAAAAACGTTAACGAACCGTAATAAAGTATAGAAAGTTGAATCGACTTTAATAACAAAGTTAATTCAAGTAAGACATAGAAGAGAAAGAAGTTGGTTAGGACAATAAAGTTAGTTTGTTTGATAACTAATTACAGTGTGCTATGTGAATATATCATGTAGATCCTGTAAAGGCTGAGAATTGTTGAAATAAATATTTGAAGACGCTTAAAGGCAAGTCTTTCTTAACGCTTGTCTAACCTTCGTGTTAGCCAAGTTTTCTGTGATGCATGTTATAAGATGCATGAATGGTTTTAAAGAAAGAGTCAATGCCTGTTTTAACTCGGCTAGACTCATACTGAAGAGTTGATTGATTTGCTTACAAGTCTTTCGATATAGAACTGTTAACGCTATACTATGCCAAGTAATTGGTACGGATGAGAAGGTAAGTTTGTCTATGTACAAACAAAAGTATTTTTCATCAATTATTCGATGGGCACGCGAGGTTGCCAAATGTTAAACGTAAATATGTGTAACGAAAGAGTGTTGATCAATATAGAGTACAATAGGCTGATCACCTGGAAGTGCTCGTAAGTAAAGATGGATGGATGGCCTTAGTGTCGGATGTCCTTTTCAAGTATGAAAATGAAAAGAGTATGTTCATGGTCTATTGACCGGTTCAGAATTTTGAAGCTATTATATGTACTTTGAAATTGTTGTTATGACATGAGAAGTACTAGTCAAATGTTTCATAGTGTTTCATAGTTAATTGTTCATTTATGGAAGTAAAGCATGTAATTGTTAATGTGATATTCATATGATTCTTTGTTAAGACTTGCTGAGATAGTTATGCTCATTCTTGCTTGAACCATATGTTTGCAGCTAAAGCCGAACGAACTGAGAGTTCTAAGAGAGATAAAAGCAAGGCTAAGATGGACAATTAATCGTCCTGTAATAGATTAGGGTAATTGTATGTAATATACTTATGAAGAACAAATAATGTATTCAGTTTATGAACCTGGAAAAGGATTTATTACAAATGTAATACAAAGATAGTAATTACACTCATTTTGTTGTTATCTCAATGGAATGATTGTATGGATTGTAGTATCGTGAAGCACCATCTGTCGGGTTGGAAGATACCCGTATTTGGGGGTGTCACATTATCCCTGTAACATCAATCAACAGTTCATTTCCACAATCATGTGAAAAACTCATAATCATAATTGTGGTTCTAAATTCCTCTCCGCACCCAGAATGAAGATAATTTCCATAATATGTCTTTACCAGAAACATCAAAGACAATGGTTATACTAAATCACAGTTCATGTGCATAATCATACTAATAAATTCATCTTTGCACTACGGGCCAAAGATATTCATCAACAGTTCATCTTTGCACTACAGGCCAAAGATATTCAACAACAGGTTATCTTTGCACTACGGGCCAAAGATATTCAACAACAGGTCATCTTTGCACTACGGGCCAAAGATATTCAACAACAGGTCATCTTTGCACTACGGG
Organism: Panax notoginseng; assembly: GCA_016801055.1. NCBI lineage: Eukaryota > Viridiplantae > Streptophyta > Magnoliopsida > Apiales > Araliaceae > Panax > Panax notoginseng. The sequence continues at coordinate 158,342,734 of CM029014.1, forward strand.
CCAAAGATATTCAACAACAGGTTATCTTTGCACTACGGGCCAAAGATATTAATATCTCAAAGAAATATTGTGACAACCCAAATTTTTATAAATTATTAAAATAGAAATTTAATAATTAAAATTCTTATTATGAGATGTTTTGAGTTTGAGTATTTATATATACGTGCTATATATTTTGAAATATGTGATCTGGTGTGAAGAGAAATATATATTCATATATTGGGAAAGTGAGGTTTAATAGTTAAGTTAACAATTGAAGAAATTAAAAGAATTTTGTAATTAATTTTAAATATTTATTGAATTCAATAAATATTTCAATTAATTTATTTATTGAGATAAATAAATAATTGATGAATTATGGTGCATTAATTTAGTAATGAAATTGAATAATGGTAATTTTTTATTTAAAAGATTTAATTTAATAAAATAATTAAATTAAATTAAATTAAATTGTTTAATATTAAAGAAAATAAGTAAATTAAATAAAGCGATATTTAAGTCTAACTTATTAATTAAATTAGATATATAATTATTTATTAATCATTAGAATAATTATAATAAAAATTATAATTATAATTATTATTGTAAGTTATGTAAATTGGTTACAGGCGTGACAAATAAAAACTATATAATAAAAACTAAATAATCTAGTATGGGGGAAATTGTGTGTAGCCAAACAAGGCCTTGTGGCCTTTGGTTTTTTTTTAATTGGCGTCTATTGGGTTTTTATAACTGATGTGCGTGAGAGAAAGGGGAGTTGGTTTATTTTACGCATTCTATTTTGCCTAAGGCTAAATAACAGAAGGTTAGAGAGACAACTTGGTGAGAATAGAAAATTGCAGAGATTTTAGAGAAGGAAGAAGGAAACACGGAGGAAAATTGAGGTTGAGAGCTTGAGAGAACTCTCTGAGAATTTCAAGATGAAGAAAAGGGTTTTCTAAATCAAGGTATAATCTACTCTAATCTTAACTTCTAAATTTCTATTTGTAGTTGTGTTGGATTGATATGTATACATGTATGAAGGGTTTATAATTTGTTAATCATCATATATGAGTGTTGTTTGAGTATAAAACACGCGAAATTGGGATTGTAGGAAGAAATTAAAATAATAGTGGTTATGTATGAAAATGGCTTAGTAAGTACAAATTTTGATGTTCAATCGTTGCTATAATATGTTAATTGGTTATATATTGTGGTAGTATATCAAGAAACAAAAAAAATGTAGTTGGAATGGTGTCAATTGGTTAAGAAACAAAGATTTGACAATCGGATTCGCTAAACATGTCAAAACATGAAAGCTTAGTAAGAACATGTGCTTTGGGTCAAGATTTAGGCTAGTTAGTGTTTCTGCAAATTGTTATAATTCTACTATGATGTAGGTCTATGAATTATGAATCAATAGAATCGAAAACGGACTAATTTGGATGTGTATAACTCAAGTTATGAAGATTAGTAGGAGAAAATGGTAAAAAATTTGCAAAAACTGTAATCTGGTCGAAGCCAAGCGCGGGCACACAACTTAGAAGAGTGGGCGCGCTGGCCAACACTGCTAGATGGCGCGAGCGTGCTGTAGTTATGAAGGAAATGGGCGCGGTCGCACCCATTGTGTGCCAGATGTGACTGTTTTGACCTATTTTGGTAAAACGTCCATAAAGTTTTTATACGGAATCTGATTTAGTTGTTTCAAGATGATTCGGAACGAGGACGAATAGACCTACAACGTTTATGCTTTAAGTTTTTTAATTTGAGGTCGGGAACAGGGGTCAAAATGGCTATATGTAGGACTATTGTGTTTTCGGGGGCAATCGAAGGGTGTCGGGCATGCACATGCAAGTGTAGTGCTTCTGACGATAAAAGATGTTATTCTAAGTTATAAAACATGAATATTATGAATTATAATGATTCTTAACATTAATAAATGATATATTAGATAAGTTGTATATGCATACTAAGCACACATAAGAGAGACAAATTGGGCATGTGACAAATAAATGTCGAAACGCAGTAATAAATGTTAATGAACGTAAAGAGTGTTTTAAGTAAAATGAAATGAATATTATAAGATATGAAATGGGTTTAATATAAAACCAATAATGATTCCTAGCAATACTCAAACACTTGAATGAACTTTGAGTATGACCTAAGGAGTAAGACAGTGAGATATAAGTCTAAAGTTAACACAATCAAATTGAACATTGTGTATTGATTAATAGGAAGGGTTATAGGATGTAGATTAAAGTTTATATTACAACTACTATGCGTTGCTATGTGACTAATAGTTGATGTGCATGAGTATATAATTTTGTAGGGCACGTGAAGTGCAGATAGCTGTAATCTGTTAAACTATTATAGGTAAACCACGATCAAGGCAAGTCTTTCAGTTCCTATTTTCTATGTGAACTTGATAATTAACTATTTTAAATCTTTATTGCAAATAGCATGGTGTGTTATATATATGTTGAAAGTATGAAATGTTAAAGTCAATTTATGACTACGTTGACTGAGTAATGAATGTTGATTGAGTAAGGAACTCAATCTTTATACTTATTATATGAAATGCAGTATGTATGTTATGTTACTTTAATGTTTATGAGATATATTTTGAGCATGTTATTATGTGTTACGTGATGCATGAAAATTGTTATATTTTGTTGGGCTGTCGAGCTCAACCTTGCAAATAACCACTTTTGCAGGTTAAAGATTCAAGGTAAAGTTATGTTGTGACACCCCCAAATCCTGGGTACTTCGATTCCACGGGATTCGGTGTTCACTGTACAAATATCATCTATCTATCTACCCATAATAAATGCAAACCATGAAATAGATAGAATTAAAACTTCTCCTTAAAAAGGATTACAACATCCGAATATTAATACAATCCCAGGTTAACTAACCTTAAAATATCTGTGCGGAATTTTAAACAAATAAGTCTTAAACAACAATCATATCCCCAAGTCTTAACATAATTACATTATCAAATTAAATAACAAGTCTTCAACACTTGCTAACTTTTCCCTTGCCCTTACTAGTGGAAGGTTCATCGCTTCTTTCATTCTTAACAGAAATGTTATTATTAAGCAAGAGTGAGCACAATTGCCCACAAGTATAAAAATGAAACAACAGTATAATAACATGCGAATAATCAAAGACATCTGAAATAAGCTCAACTTTTGAATCAAGAATAATTAACGTGAATCAAAAGAATACTGAGGGTCATAAGACCTTGAACTATGTCCTAGGTTAACAAGGGTTATACTTGAAACCTTTAACAGTCATAAGACTATGGATCTTCTTCTCGTACTTAGGGAGATCAGCCCTTAGTACCATACTGTGCACAATATCTTAACGCTAACGCATAAGTGAATCCCTTTACAGGGTTGTTCATCTCAGTTTGACATTCGAGTCCGTATCAAAGGAAGTTTGGTTTGGATAATACATCAAGGGTTCTGAAATTTAGAACGCTCATTAACTATGGACTAGTTGAATCAATAAGGTTCACTAGTCTAATAAGGTTCAACAATAATTGATATTTGATTTGAATAATAATCTCAAAGTACACAATAGGACAATTATTGTATAACTGAATCATGCTTTTGAAAGATAATATAATAATTTGAACTTGAATAATAGTAATGATAATTACTCAAGGTAAACAATAAACTTGCTCGATGTAAAAGTAGAGTTAAGAAACTTGCTCAATTTAAGAGTTTAAGTTTAGAAAACTTGCCTCGCGTGTAGATTACACTTTAACTAATCACGTTCTTTGAAATAAATCCTACATACCATTTACATTCAATACCAGTTAATTATTAACTAATCAACATAACTCATTCTCGTTGTCTACTTTAATTATTGACTAAACTTAGTCAAATTATCACGTTGTCACATAATTTGTACTTCATGAATTATCAAACTAATTATGTATTTAATAATTCAATTCACATATAATATATTATTACATGTTAAACAACTATTTTATCATCTTATAATACCTCTAATGTGATTACATGTTCATTACGTCAATCCACTAACACTTGTTAGACTTTAACATTTTAAAAATACATTTCTGACATTTTCTGGAGAGTGGCGCTGCGGCGCCACTAATGTACTAAGGAGCCGCGCTGCGGCGCGGTGGCGCTGCGGCCGGACACTTGGCGCTGCGGTGCCGTGGCGCTGCGGCGCCGTGGCGCTGCGGCTCGAGACTTGGCGCTGCTGCGCGGTGGCGCTGCGACGCGGGACTTCAGGCATGAGACTGGCGCCGCGGCGCGGCGAGCCAGAAACTGTTTTGCAATTCGCGAAAATTGCAGAACACAGCCAAAAACTCCGATTTTAAATATTACAACATGAATTCAGACATACCCATATGTTATAATTTATGTAAAAACATAAACCCAACATTTATATACTGATATTAACACTTTTAAACACTTAACAACAGATTTAAAGCATAAAAATTTAGACTGTTCTTGATGTTCTTGAAGTTTAGAAAACTTTATATGAAAATTGTCCCTACGGATTCGTTATAACACCGAATCCGTTCATTTAAACTCCGGTCTCTCCGTATTGACATGCTCAATAATATAAGGGTGTAAAATTTAGGGATAATATACGATCACTACACAAAATATAATGTATAAGGCCTTAAGGCCAAACCCAAACTCTGTAATTTTGTAAAACATATATACTACGTATTTTCATGAAAATGATAACATGATTTACATAATATATATAATTAAACATGATTTGATATAACAAAACACATATATAAACTTATAATCATCTCATATCCCAACTACAAAGATTTACAGAAAACTGTGAAAGCCATTTTATGAAAACTAAAAGACGTAACTTTGAATTTGGGAAGAAAATTACCCAGAGAATAATTAATGGAAGAGATGATCAATGACAATCTTTCTACAAGTACCTGTTGATTAAACACTTGCAATATCTCTCAAAACTTCTCAATTTCTCTCTGAACTCACTCTGAATATTTCTTAGACTTAGATAAAAAAGAAAAAGAAAAGAAAGCATCGTATGAATAAAAGAGATCAAACTAAAGCGCATCATGGTCAGTTGCCCATCATGGGTTAACTGGCCATAACTCCCTCTAAGGCCACGTTTGGCTAGTTAAAAATTACAAAATCCATTAATTTAATAAACCTCTTATACTATAGTTTAATTCATGTCACACCCAATCATACAATAACTCAATATCTTATTTAATTTATTATAAATAAAATATAATTATTTCTCATAAATTCACATAGTCACATAATTAAATATCTCATTAATAAATAATGTCAATTTATTAAATCTCTAATTAATAATTAAATTAATTAATAACATCATGCTTAATAAATTATTTCATTTAATTCAATAAGCTTACATAATTACATACTTTGATAATAAAAATTCTCCACATTGATTTAATAGATGTAATCACTATAATTAAATTAATCTACCACAATTGCATCAATTAATTATTAAATCTCATAATTAAATCGTCAAAAATATTTATTTAATTCAATAAATATTAAAATAATTTACAAAATTCTCGTTCGTCACATCTTTCCCACCTTAAAAGGATTCTGTCCCCAGAATCACGACTCAATAAATTCGACCCGTTACATTCTCCCCCCCTACAAAGATTCTGTCCCCAGAATCGCTTAAACATAATTAAGTAAACAAATGGGGGTAATTCTTCATCATATTCTCTTCGATTTCCCACGTAGCTTCTTCAGCGTTGTCGTTCCTCCAAACTACCTTAACAGAAGGTATAACTTTATTTCTGAGAACTTGTTCTTTTCGATCGACAATTTGGATAGGAATTTCTTCGTAAGATAAGTCTTTCTCAAAATGTAGGGGTTCGTATTCAATTACATACTTGTAATCAAGTTTGTAGGGTCGTAACACAGAAACGTGGAAGACGTTGTGGACATTCTCGAGTGCTGGAGGTAAGGCTACCTCATACGCAACTTCTCCGATTCTTCTCAGTACTTCAAATGGTCCAATGAATCTTGGACTCAATTTTCCTTTCTTTCCGAACCTGATCTTCCCCTTCCAGGGAGAGACCTTCAAGAAAACATAACTACTTGATTCAAACTCGATATTTTTATGATGTGGATCAGCGTATTTCTTCTGTCGATCTTGAGCTGCTACCAGTCGTGCTCGGATCACTTTGACTATTTCTGCCGTCTGCTGTACCAGTTCTGGTCCTAGCAATTGTCTTTCACCAATTTCATCCCAGTAAAGTGGAGTTCTGCACTTTCTGCCGTATAATGCTTCGTAAGGCGGCATGCCAATACTAGCGTGGTAACTGTTGTTGTAGCCGAACTCCACAAGCGGTAGGTGATCATCCCAATTTCTTTTAAAATCCATTACACATGCTCTTAGCATATCCTCTAACGTTTGAATCGTTCTCTCGCTCTGTCCGTCTGTTTGAGGGTGATAAGCTGTACTCATTCGTAATTGCGTACCCATGCATTCTGTGACAACCCGAAAAATCAAATTGTCAAGAATTTAAGTTAAAGAATTAGTTATTAATAAAATAAATTTTTATTAATACTATTCTATGATATGTGTTCATTAATCGTTCTATAACCTAGAATGATTATTAATCGGAAGGATTCTGGCTATGAGCTAGATTGAACGAGTAAGAATTTTCAAGACGAAAATAAAAAATTTTCGGGAACAAAATATTTTTCGGGGAAAAAGACGAAATAGGCACTATTCACCCGTTTCTGCTCGGAGATTTATTTTGAAATTCAGAGAAGTTATAGATTACGTTTAATTCTGAGACGTGATGGAATATTCAATAATATTTCAGTTATGGCGAAAACGAAGTTTTCGCCTGCGGACTCAAAACCTAAGGGTTAGGGAATGTGAGTTCCGAGAATGTTATGATCGCGTATAATAATTAGGGTTATTATGCGTGAGAAATACGAGTATGATACGAGTTATTACACGAGTATATTACGAAGATTAGTACGACGAATAATACGAATATCGTACGAACAATATACGAAGAGAATACGAGCATACGAGAATGGAATGCGTAGAATACGATTAGTCTTAATGGACTTTGTGTTCATAGACTTTTGTAGAATCCAATTGAACTTGGATTATGTCAAGCCCAATGATTTGTGAAGTTAAGCCCAAGTTAGGCCCAATAAGAATTAGGGTTAAGGCCCAAACCAAGAAAAGAAATCGCGGATCGAACCGGTGGATAAACGGATGGGTAAAACCCATGGAGCAACCCATGGGGATGACCCATGGGCATAAGGGGCGGCCACTTGGCCACCAAGTAAGGGTAGTGGCCAAGTAAACTTGGTTGCAAAGTTTGGAATAGTAAGGAGGTTAGGGGGGAAATGACTATTTTGCCCTTGCTTTGGTTTTCTATAAATAGAAAGCTTAAGTTTCATTTTCTAGGATTTTGAAAATCATAGAACTTGAGAGAGAGAGAGAGCTCGGTTGGAAGAGGAAGAGGAAGAGAATGAGCATGAATGCTCGGATCAAAAGTGATCGTGAAATAGAAAAGCTAGCAAATCGCCGGCTTTGTCTAACGGAAGAGAAATAAAGAAGAACGGTAATCCGAACCCTAGTTTCTTTTGCTATTTTCTTTAAGTTTTTATGTTGAAAAACATAAATTAATGAGAATAAGGAGTAAAAGATGTTAGTAATGATTTCATATGGTTGAAATCATGAGAAAATAAGAAATGAGAAATAAGAAATTTAGTTTATAAATTTCTTAAGCAAGTATAAGATTCGTGAGGATTTTGAGCGATCCGAATGAATATTATGAACGAGTAGGTGAATTAAGTAAGGAATGGTGTTCTATAACATCAAATTCCAAGAAAAAGTGAAATCATAATCTAAAATATCGATTAAAAACGAAGAACGCGAAGAACGTGTAGAACGTTGTTGATGGACAAATTTAAAACCATCGTAGTGTAAAAGTTGTTGATGGACAAGTTTAAAACCATCGTGTATAAGTTAGATGCTTATTACTTGGTTGGGAACGTTAGAAACGTTCATGAAGAACGGATTAAAACGGAGCTATAACGAAGTTATGGCGAAATTTTGTAAAAGACGAACGAGAATTAGAAAGTTATTAAATGAACCCGAACGTGTAGGGTTTTATAAGAATGTAAGAGAACATATAAAATGTGAGTCGTGGACTCAGGAACGAACGAATTCCGAGTTCGGATGACCGAATTACGGACGAACGAACGAAGAACGTTAATAGCGTAAAATGAACAAAGGGTTAAGATTAAGCCAATTGAATGGTATGTTAACGGATTTAGAATGAAGTTCTGTCTGAGGCATATTAAAGTACGTAAGATAAGGAAGGGAATGGCTTTGGAACGACCTCGTTCCGAGTTATAAGAAGAAGTTATGAGATCGTAAAGTAAGCATCTCAAACTTGACTTAACACTTAGAAAAATTTCCTAGGGTTTTGTCTTGGCGCCACAGCACGAGAATGGGTGCCGCAGCGCGAGAAGGGGTGCCGTAGCGCGAGCTCGGCATACACTTCTGGAGAGTGGCACCACAGCGCGAGAGGAAAGGCAAGGCACGGCGCCGCAGCGCCAATGCAGTGCAATACCCAGAAATGAGATTTTAACTGCTCAATTTCTCGGGGGATGTGCAAGAAAGAAGTATGAACATATAGTTCACGTAATACAACACTTAGTCAAGTGTTTTAAACCTTTAGCAAAGTTTGAACAAAAAGATTAAACGAGAATAAAAGACAAAGAATGTAGATGCAGGTTACGGAACCGATGTCCGGGGACCGTATTCGCGATAAACGAACGTGAGGGATTGTTATGGTTGTGATTCCTTAGACGTTGGTTGACAATGTTAATGTATAACATTTTGATGTTATGACATGGCATTGAGAGATGAATGTAAAGCGTATAGACGCTATAAACGCAACGTTGTTGCGATGAATGATCAGTCATAGCATACAGCGAACCGTATGGCTTTGACATTAAGAAAGAATAATGAACATGAGATTCATGGGGTGGATAACGATCGAAAGCAAGTAAAACCTTAAGTAAAGGTTGAATGAGAGATTAAGAGACGAGCAACGTGAACGTTGAATACGTAAACGATCCTCGTAAATCGTATTCGCGTTTGACGAACGTGCTAAGTATACCCTAGTTGTATGACTTAGACGTTGACGAAGGTAGTAAGTAAGATACGAATGGTATTAAGAGAGCCGTAGCGAACGGTAATAAGATTATGGAAAGCCGAATATAAGTCGGGTGAGAATGATAGAATAAAAAAAAGTAAGCGCTGAACACTTTAACCAACGTAAGGGTTGAGTGTAAGCGAGTGTTAAACGTGCAGAACCTACACCCTGTGTATGGTTTAACCGTAATGTAATGAAGAATGTTGATTAACCGTGAGCGGAGAAGGAACTAAATTAAAGACAATAGCGTATAACGTTAAGAAACCGAGTTAATAAGTATAACTTGGATAAACGTTCTGAGTTGAGGGAACCGGACGTTGTAAGATATGAATAAGTTCATATGAAATGTTTAATGCTATGACCTCGTAGTATTGACATTGAATGATCGTTCCGAGTATACAAAAAATTATATGACTTAGACGATAAAGAATGAATCCTGAGGTATGGCATTTAGTTGCCAGAAAGCCATAAGGAATAAGAAGTTGACTTAACGAACATTATAGTTTAATGGTTCGGATAAGTTAAGGTAAGTTAGGTTGTAGTACAATCGTAACCTTTGATGGTTGACATATGGGAGCTGGGCAAAATAATTCCTTCAGAGAGCAAAGGTATATACAAAACTGGCAACCGATCTAACTCACTGTGTGGGCAGTGTAGATGAGACGGGAACTTGTTTGTTGGTTGTTTGTGGGAAACCACTCAGAGTACCATATGGACTACCAGTTGAAAAGCGATGTGTGCTGAGTCCTAGAGAAATATAAGAAGAAGATAAGAATGTGAATCATCAAAGATGATGAACGTGTTGAGTAAGACATTTCCGAATGTCATGAAGCCATAATCTGGTAATGAAAGTTAGTCGCGTAAGCTTAAATTACAAGAACGCGAACCTTAAGAAGTAAAGTTAAGTAAACCAATGCGTAAGTCAAGTATATGAGTAATTGGTGTACGTGTTATTTCCTTATGTGTTATATAGGGATTTGGAATGAGCAGTTTAGCGTAAACTACAAGCTGTAGTTGTGCGTAAGGCAAGTTTCCTAACTTCATTCATATTTTAAATGAATGCTAGTTTCTAAAACTTCTCAGATGTTGAACTTGAGAAGTTCTGTCTATGTGCGAATGTGTGATATTTGTATAATGTGGTAGAACGTATGAGGCCTTGTGCCACAATTTGAACACTTCGGTGTTTCTGTGAGATGAACTCTTCTATGTTTGAACTGTTCAACAAAAGAATGTTCGGTTTATACATGAACCGTTATTGTTAAGTTTGTGCTATTGATTCTAGCCATACCGATTGTGCATGAAAGAAAGTAGAGAATGAAAGTATTTCAAAGTGCATGTGACTAATGTTTTAAAATGATAGGAATCAAGACTATTCCTATTATTCAAGCTGTTTCGTAACCTTTGTTCGGTTATTGAAGTTCTGAAAAATGTTTAAACTCTTGAAGTTATTTGTTCAACTGTATGACTTGCTGGGCAATTGAATGCTCACACTTACTTTAAATAAAAACATTTTCAGCGAACGATGTTAGAAAGAACTTAATGATCCCGTAAAGATCAAGCTGAGCGGTATTCAGACGAAGTGCCATTCATTATATGAATGTGCGTGAAGAGCAAGTAAAGACTTGTATTATAGAATGATAGAATTAAACTATATACTAGTTTAATGAACAGTTATGAATCCTTTGCGGTGGATGAAAGTCACTCGTGTAAGATGTAAAGAATAATGTAATTATCATTATTTGTAATGAAAGAGGTTTAGTGGTTATAGAACCTGGGATTTTAGAATATATGTTATTATATTTTAGTATATAATGATGTATGTTTGGTAAGAAGTATGATAGTGACGCACGGAGTCCGGGTCTGAAGGTAGACTGGATTTCGGGGCATTACACATTCCTGGAGACGTTTCCAAAAATTTTATGTGAAGCGCGGATCCCTATCTGAAACAATTGATACCGAAACTCCGTGCCTCGAAACAATCTCTTTTATGTAAAGCCTTGTCTACTGATCCAAGTTAAATCTGATTTTGATAGGAAGGAAATGTGCAGACTTCGTCAATCGGTCAACGATAACCCATACTGCGTCGTAGCCTTTCTGAGTCGTCGGAAGGCCAACCACGAAGTCCATTGTAATATGTTCCCATTTCCATTCGGATCTCTAATGGTTGAAGTAACCCACTCGGTCTCTGATGTTCTGGTTTTACTTTCTAACAGGTCAGACACTTGGCAACATGTTCTACAACATCGCGTTTCAAATTCGGCCACCCGAAATGTTGTCGAAGATCTTGATACATCTTTGTACTACCAGGGTGAATCGAATATCTTGAACTATGAGCCTCGCTCAGAATTTCTTCCTTAATTTCTTTCACTGGCGGAACCCAGATTCTACTCTCAAATCTCAGAATTCCTTCCTTATCCATCTTAAATCTTGGTTCGGTTCCTTCGGATATCTTCTTTGTCACCTTTTTACATTCATCATCCTGGAGTTGAGCCTCCTTCACTTTATCTAGTAGTGTTGTACCGGATTGCATCTGAAATATCTTTTCATCAATCTCCATAGGATACTTCACTTCTAACTCCAGTTTCTCCATTTCCACAATTAGCTCCTCCTGAGCAATCAATATCATTAATTTGTCACGACCCTTTCTACTTAAGGCGTCGGCAACCACATTAGCCTTATCCGGATGGTATAAAATCTCACAGTCATAATCCTTGATTAATTCCAACCATCTTCTTTGACGCATATTCAAATCTTTCTATGTAAAAATATATTTTAGACTCTTGTGGTCCGTATATATTTCACACTTCTCCCCGTATAGATACTGCCTCCAAATTTTCAAAGCAAAAACGACTGCAGCTAACTCCAAATCATGGGTCGGGTAACCCTTCTCGTAATCCTTCAACTGTCGTGATGCATACGCTATGACTTTGCCGTTTTGCATCAGCACACAGCCAAGTCCTTTATGCGACGCATCGCTAAAAACAACAAAATTCCCTGTATCATCCGGAAGAGATAACACAGGCGCTGTACTCAACCTCTTCTTTAATTCTTGAAAGCTCTCCTCACACTTCTCCGTCCAAACAAATTTTACAGCTTTCCGAGTTAAATTCGTTAACGGAGTTGCGATCTTGGAAAAGTCTTGAATGAACCTTCTATAATATCCTGCCAATCCAAGAAAACTTCTTACTTCCGACGGCGTTCTCGGCTGATCCCAGTTAATCACGGCTTCTACTTTAGATGGATCTACCGAAATTCTGTTTTTATCGATCACGTGACCAAGAAATTGCACTCGCTCGATCCAGAATTCGCATTTCAAAAATTTAGCGTACAACTTCTCCCTTCTCAATACTTCCAATGTTAACCTCAAATGTTCTTCGTGTTCTTCTTTGGTTTTGGAATATACCAAAATGTCGTCTGTAAATACCACCACGAATTTGTCCAAAAACAGCTTGAACACACCATTCATTAGTCCCATAAATGCTGCAGGAGCATTCGTTAGACCAAATGACATCACTAAAAATTCTTAGTGACCATATCGCGTTCTGAACGCTGTCTTCGGTACATCCTCCGGTCTCACCTTCAATTGATGATAACCGCTTCTCAAGTCAATCTTGGAAAAGTATCTTGCTCTCTTCAATTGATCAAGCAGATCATCGATCCTCGGTAATGCGTATCTATTCTTAATTGTGACCTTATTTAGTTCTCTGTAGTCAATGCAGAGTCGCATCGACCCGTCCTTCTTTTTTCCAAACAACACCGGCGCTCCCCACGGAGATACGCTTGGTTGAATGTACTTCTTGTCCAACAATTCTTGTAGTTGTACCATTAATTCTTTCATCTCTACTGGTGCCATTCGGTATGGTGCCTTCGATATTGGAACGGTTCCAGGTGCCAAATCGATCACAAAGTCTACCTCTCTATCCGGCGGAAGTCTTGGCAAATCGTCTGAAAATACGTCGACGAAGTCCCTCACAATCGGTATCTCTTCTACCTTCGGGCTCTCTTTTCGACTGTCGACTATGTAAGCTAAGTATCCTACACAGCCTTGTCTTAATAACTTCCTGGCCTGCATCATCGTCAGACAACTCGCTTGTCTAGGCGACTTGCTACCATAAAACACAACCTTTGACGAAGTCATAAGGTTAATACACTTCTTTTGGCAATCAATTACAGCCCTATGATTGGATAACCAATTCATTCCCAAAATAACGTCAAATTCCCCAAGTCGAATAAGGATAAGATCTACATTCATGATATTACCCTTAATATCCACTCTACAGTTCTTAAACACATGTTTAACAGGAATTATCTCTCTATTCGCAATTCCTATATTCATAGGATATTCCAACTCATCCATAAGCAAATCTAAACTATTAGCAAAGTCTTCGGATATAAAAGAACAAGTAGCGCCCGAATCAAATAGAACGTAAGCATTAACTTCATTGATCGGAATGATACCTGATACCACCTCACGAGACTGGATTGCATCCTATACCGTCATATTGAAAGTTCTGGCGGTTGGTCGGTTTGTTGTAGGTGGTCCGGTGATGGTTAAGGTATTTCCACTATTATTTCCCCGATTACCTCCTGATACTGCTCCTCCTGATCCCTTCTTAGGGCAATCTCTTGCTAAATGATCTTTCGAACCACAGTTGAAATAAGCACCCTTCTTTGGGTTTGGACAATTTGGTGCTATGTGGCCTTCCTGACCACAATTGTAGCACACCCTTTTTCCTTTCATACAAACTCCTAGATGTGCTTTCCCGCAAGTCGGGCATGCTTCTATCTTCTTCTTCTGCCCTCCGTGTTGACTTCCAACTGACGAGTTATCCGTCCACTTCCTCTTCTGATTATTATTATTCCCAGTGCTACTCCCACCAGTCTTGTTGTTACCTTCATTCTCATTCTTCTTCTTCTTCTGTTCTTGGTTGTACTTAGTCACTGCATCACTTCCTCCTTCTGCGAGGATGGCCTTTTCCAAAAATCCCGTAAATGTGTTTAGTTGAAGCATTGATACCTTGTTGTACACCCAAGGCTTTAGTCCTTGTTCGAATCTTCTGGCCTTTCTCTCGTCAGTATGTACTTGGTACGGGGCAAACCTTTCCAACTCATCGAATCTAGCTGCGTATTCAAGTATGCTCATGTTTCCTTGCTTCAGTTCCAGAAATTTCACCTCCATCTGATTATGTGAACTAGCTGGGAAGTACATTTCGAAAAACATCTCTTTGAATCTTTCCCATGTAATTACACCTTCACCTCCTCCCATTTTGTTTGCCTGCCACCAGTAGCTAGCCTCAGACTTCAGCATAAACGTTGCAAAAGCAGTCTTCTGATCCTCTTGAACCCTAGCAACGTCAAAAACCTTCTCCATTTCTATCACCCATGTTTGAGCCTCGATTGGGTTCCCGGAACCTTTGAGCTCTGGAGTTCCCACCGCCTTGAAGTCTTTAAACGTTGTGTTTGGTATAGCTTGCAGTTGATTATTCATGACTCCAGTCAGTAAGTTAGCCAACTGTTGCACTGGATTAACGTTGGCATTATTGTTATTGTTGGTTGACTCTTCTTGAGCTGGTTGACGTTGTTGTCTTCTTCTTGGCGGCATTTTTCTGTTAAATAAACGCTTATTAGAACTTTATTTATTTCTCTTAAATAGTTAAGGCATTACTCAACATTTTAACATATTACTAACACATCATCTCAAACAACTTGATATCTTTTCATTCAAATAAAAAGTTTTAACATTAAACTATAGCATAACTGCTATTTACATCATCTATCCTGGAATAAAGAATCCATAGAATTTAAAACATTAACATATTCCTTCGTTCATAAACACATTGGAATTTACATATAAAAACTAATTAAGTCTTTCACATAATAAACAGATTCTATTCCTATCTACCGAGGTGCTCAGTAGCCTTGCTACGCTCCTCATTCATGATACGAGACATCGTCCTGCGATCCAGCATATACGACGGAAGTCCTTCGAACTGAATGGGGTACCTCAAAACTCGATCTTGGGCTTCATCCATTGCATGACTAAGTGTAGAGTATGTATCTTCAAGCCTTGCCTTCTTTGCACGACCATCATCTTCTGCACGATCAGCTCGACGTGATTCTCTTACCCATCCCTCTTCTACTATGTTCAGCCTTTCAGAAGTTTCCTTCAGTTCCTTCTTCAGCTTTTCTATCTCCTCAGTCTTATCTTCGGTTTGACCCTTCTCATGGACCAAATCCCATTCCCCATATGCCAGTCGATAGTGAAGAGTCGAAATCTCCCTCTCATTCTGTTTAAGAGTAGACTGCTGAACAGTCGCTCGCTCAGTCAAATCCCGAACCTCGTCTTGTAACTCTACGTTACGGTCGTATAATGTGTCATACATCTCAGCATCCACTGGTTTGACCCTTCTCATGGACCAAATCCCATTCCACATTTTCCAATCGAGAGTGAAGAGTCGAAATCTCCCTCTCATTCTGTTCGAGAGTAGACTGCTGAACAGTCGCTCGCTCAGTCAAATCCCGAACCTCGTCTTGTAACTCTACGTTACGGTCGTATAATGTGTCATACATCTCGGCATCCACTGTGTACCGTGGTAACTCCTCTTCTTCCTCTTCCTCATCAAACTCCTCCTCAGGATCCTCCTCAGGATCAGTCTCAGGTTCATGCTCCTGACCAACAATGGTGATCAATGGAGATGATACCCTCTGCACCAGCTGCTCCCTAACGACATGGATGTCTTGGGGCTCCTCCTCAGTAGGTACTATAGGTACACGGGGTTCTTCCTCCCCAGCTTGTCTAGCTTCTCCAACATTCGACATCCTGACAACAAAATTTTAAGTTTTAGTTACTAAGTCATACTATTTAACGCATACTTAACAAATAAACACATAAAGTATTTTATTATCTTCAATGAATTACAAAAATTCATTTCTTAGAACTCGATAAGAGTTTTCAATTACTATCTTCTTCTATAAGGCTACTACCTAAGGTTGTTTCCCCCACCTAAGGTTCATAACCTACAACTTTGATACCAACTTGTGACACCCCCAAATCCTGGGTACTTCGATTCCACGGGATTCGGTGTTCACTGTACAAATATCATCTATCTATCTACCCATAATAAATGCAAACCATGAAATGGATAGAATTAAAACTTCTCCTTAAAAAGGATTACAACATCCGAATATTAATACAATCCCAGGTTAAATAACCTTAAAACATCTGTGCGGAATTTTAAACAAATAAGTCTTAAACAACAATCATATCCCAAGTCTTAACATAATTACATTATCAAATTAAATAACAAGTCTTCAACACTTGCTAACTTTGCCCTTGCCCTTACTAGTGGAAGGTTCATCGCTTCTTTCATTCTTAACAGAAATGTTATTATTAAGCAAGAGTGAGCACAATTGCCCACAAGTATAAAAATGAAATAACAGTATAATAACATGCGAATAATCAAAGACATCTGAAATAAGCTCAACTTTTGAATCAAGAATAATTAACGTGAATCAAAAGAATACTGAGGGTCATAAGACCTTGAACTATGTCCTAGGTTAACAAGGGTTATACTTGAAATCTTTAACAGTCATAAGACTATGGATCTTCTTCTCGTACTTAGGGGGATCAGCCCTTAGTACCATATTGTGCATAATATCTTAACGCTAACGCATAAGTGAATCCCTTTACAGGGTTGTTCATCTCAGTTTGACATTCGAGTCTGCATCAAAGGAAGTTTGGTTTGGATAATACATCAAGAGTTCTGAAATTTAGAACGCTCATCAACTATGGACTAGTTGAATCAATAAGGTTCACTAGTCTAATAAGGTTCAACAATAATTGATATTTGATTTGAATAATAATCTCAAAGTACACAATAGGACAATTATTGTATAACTGAATCATGCTTTTGAAAGATAATATAATAATTTGAACTTGAATAATAGTAATGATAATTACTCAAGGTAAACAATAAACTTGCTCGATGTAAAAGTAGAGTTAAGAAACTTGCTCAATTTAAGAGTTTAAGTTTAGGAAACTTGCCTCGCATGTAGATTACACTTTAACTAATCACGTTCTTTGAAATAAATCCTACATACCATTCACATTCAATACCAGTTAATTATTAACTAATCAACATAACTCATTCTCGTTGTCTACTTTAATTATTGACTAAACTTAGTCAAATTATCACGTTGTCACATAATTTGTACTTCATGAATTATCAAACTAATTATGTATTTAATAATTCAATTCACATATAATATATTATTACATGTTAAACAACTATTTTATCATCTTATAATACCTCTAATATGATTACATGTTCATTACGTCAATCCACTAACACTTGTTAGACTTTAACATTTTAAAAATACATTTCTGACATTTTCTGGAGAGTGGCGCTGCGGCGCCACTAATGTACTAAGGAGCCGCGCTGCGGCGCGGTGGCGCTGCGGCCGGACACTTGGCGTTGCGGCGCCGTGGCGCTACGGCTCGAGACTTGGCGCTGCGGCACGATGGCACTGCGGCGCGGGACTTCAAGCTCGAGACTGTTCTGCAATTCGCGAAAATTGCAGAACACAGCCAAAAACTCCGATTTTAAATATTACAACATGAATTCAGACATACCCATATGTTATAATTTATGTATAAACATAAACCCAACATTTATATACTGATATTAACAATTTTAAACACTTAACAACAGATTTAAAGCATAAAAATTTAGACTGTTCTTGATGTTCTTGAAGTTTAGAAAACTTTATATGAAAATTGTCCCTACTGATTCGTTATAACACCAAATCCATTCATTTAAACTCCGGTCTCTCCGTATTGACATGCTCAATAATATAAGGGTGTAAAATTTAGGGATAATATACGATCACTACACAAAATATAACGTATAAGGCCTTAAGGCCAAACCCAGACTCTGCAATTTTGTAAAACATATATACTACGTATTTTCATGAAAATGATAACATGATTTACATAATATATATAATTAAACATTATTTGATATAACAAAACACATATATAAACTTATAATCATCTCATATCCCAACTACAAAGATTTACAGAAAACTATGAAAGCCATTTTATGAAAACTAAAAGACGTAACTTTGAATTTGGGAAGAAAATTACCTAGAGAATAATTAATGGAAGAGATGATCAATGACAATCTTTCTACAAGTACCTGTTGATTAAACACTTGCAATATCTCTCAAAACTTCTCAATTTCTCTCTGAACTCACTCTGAATATTTCTTAGAGTTAGATAAAAATGAAAAAGAAAAGAAAGCGTCGTATGAATAAAAGAGATCAAACTGACGCGCATCATGGTCAGTTGCCCATCATGGCTTAACTGGCCATAACTCCCTCTAAGGCCACGTTTGGCTAGTTAAAAATTACAAAACCCATTAATTTAATAAAACCTCTTATACTATAGTTTAATTCATGTCGCACCCAGTCATACAATAACTCAATATCTTATTTAATTTATTATAAATAAAATGTAATAATTTCTCATAAATTCACATAGTCACATAATTAAATATCTCATTAATAAATAATGTCAATTTATTAAATCTCTAATTAATAATTAAATTAATTAATAACATCATGCTTAATAAATTATTTCATTTAATTCAATAAGCTTACATAATTACATACTTTGATAATAAAAATTCTCCACATTGATTTAATAGATGTAATCATTATAATTAAATTAATCTACCACAATTACATCAATTAATTATTAAATCTAATAATTAAATCGTCAAAAATATTTATTTAATTCAATAAATATTAAAATATTTATTTGAAAGACATGAATCATATGTGATACTTGAAGATTTATACACTTTGGCTGAGTTATTATTATTTGAACCATGTTTAAGGTTCCGAATACTGTATTAATGTTGAATTGTAATGTTATTTTGTGATGTAATTATTTTATTTCAGCACGTGATTGATGTTTAAGGCTAGACAACCTGGAAAGACTTTTTGATTAATGATGTAACCCTTTTAAAAGGGAGGATTTCTGATTTTATTGTATTTTATTTGGATAGTTAGATATGATTGAATAGAAAGTGAACACCAAATCTTGTGGGAATGAAGTACCTGGATTTGGGGGTGTCACAAGTTGGTATCAAAGCTGTAGGTTATAAACCTTAGGTAGGAGTACCTTATGATATAACCTTAGAGAAGAGAGGTGAAGATAATGAAAGAATAAGCTCAAATAGAGGTTTAACAATGGGAGCTGTCGTTTACACTCCTAAATTAACATCACTTTCACTTTACAAATTCAAACAATTAGAACAGTAGTAAGCAAGGATCGATCCCACAGAGAGTGATTTATTTTATATTTATCCTATGATTTCTAATGAAAAGGGGATTTTTAATTAATTAACTAAATTAACAAGAATAAACTAATAAGAATAAACAATGAATAAAAAGCTTCAGTTCTTCAGTTCAGTATCACCTTTTTACAACAATAGATTAGTCAAGAGTAACATTATTTATCCTTCAATGAAACTAATAGCCCTAGATAACAACAAGCTCTGCTACCCGAAACTCCCCTTAGATTGTCACTCAATGAAACAAGCTCTTCACAAGATTCTAACAATTATATAACCTAGAACAAGCTCTCTAGATTTAATATAATAGCAGCATTAAGAATTAGGAAATTAGACTATTCCAAGTAACAAACACATAAGCTCGGATTGTTTAACTTGTCTTCTGATAATCATAGCAATATTCAAAAGCTTGTCCACAATCATGTATTACTAATTACTACTTGTGATTAGAAACAATATCAATTACACGTAATATTATTCCTTGATCTAGCATATGATATTCGTTAACCAACTCAATCCTGCAGAAATCAAATCAGTTAAGCCAAATAGCATTCAGAAATTAAATCAGATTATCAAGAATAAATTTCATGTGAGAAGGAATAAATAATGAATACTCAATTAACCATTAATTATAAATAAGGTTTAACATCCCTTAGAACTGAATAAAATGTACTTAGCGCATGTCTTCAATCCTCCAATGTTGTAGATGAGAGAATGTAGTAGATGATTGAATGAATAAAACCTTGACTCTCATCCTCTATTTATAGTGCTAGACAAAGTCCTAAATCCTATAGGAAGTAGAAATCCAAATTCTAAAAGAAATTACAAATTACACTAATTTCCATAAAGAAATAGAATCCAATTTGGAAATAAATCTTAGTCTAAAAGAATTCCTAATTACAATAGAATTGTAAAAACTATTCTTTTAGAATCTAAAATTCAGATTTAAAATTGGAATTAAATCCCACAATTGTCATGTGTTTAAACTCATTGCCGCGTGAATCCAAATCCATTTATGATACTAATTATTGAATCTTGGATTTGTTAGGAATCCCGTAAACCTCCTCCAATTTATTTTCAAAATCATGAAACCCCTTTAATTGTACCTAAAATAAAAATATAAGAATAATGAGTTTATTTAGGCACAAAATAAATACAAAAGATTAAGTATTAAGGAATAAAAATATAACATATTTCATACTCATCAAATTCCCCCACACTTATCTTTTTACACGTCCTCGTGTAAACCAAAAATTTGATTTCTAGAAAAATTCTATTCAACCATAATGTCAAAAGATTTTAAGGTACAAATCATGATTATCAACACTAAATTTGCAAAAATCTAACCAACGCCTTATCAATCAACTCACAATTACCAACTTTACCATTTCACCAATGAAATTCATTAAATCAAACTATAACCACATAAGTAACTTTCCCAAAATCATCATACTTACTTAACTTAGTTACCATGGAGCAAAAATCGTGCACACTGACTCGCAACCAAGAACAAATTTTTCTTGCTTTTTAAGTTTTTTCATAGAACCTTCTTTTTAGCACAGATGAATGTATTTTCATGCTTCTTTCCATTGGTAGCAACCCCTCATAGAAGTACTGGATCAAGTAATGTTCATCGATTCCATGAGGTGGACAGCTGGAACACAACTTCTTGAACCTTTCCCAATACTCATAAAGATTCTCTCCATTGAACTGCCTGATTCCACATACTCCTTTCTTATATCGGTAACTCTTGATGCAGGAAAATACCTCTCCAAGAATAACCTTTGCATATCAGTCCATGATCGTATTGATCTTGAAGGTAGATAGTATAACCAGTCTTTAGCCAAATCTGCTAATGAGAATGGAAAAAGTCTAAGCTTGATCTGCTCCTCTGCCACTCCTTGTACTTTCATCGTCGAACACACCACATGGAACTCCTTTAGATGCTTATATAGATTTTCACCTGTAAGACCACAAAAAGTAGGCAAAAGATGAATTAGTCTAGAGTTAAGTTCAAAATCAACATCTAAAGTAGGATACTCAATACAAAAAGATGGTTGAGTCAGATCAGGAGTAGCCAATTCTTTCAAAGTTCTGTTATTGTGTGGCACCACCATCTCTTCCACTTCAAGTGATGGAACAAGAGCTTCTTTTGTATCTACAGTTTTTTCTATCTCTTGATCAAAATTTAAGTCAACAAAGTTATAGGATTGAGTCATAAAACAAAAAGAAAAAGAAAATAATAAAAATAAACGAAAACAAAGAATAAACAAAAACAAATAACACTCCCCGGCAACGGCGCCAAAATTTGGGAGCTGTCGTTTACACTCCTAAATTAATCTCACTTTCACTTTACAAATTCAAACAATTAGAACAGTAGTAAGCAAGGATCGATCCCACAGAGAGTGATTTGTTTTATATTTATCCTATGATTTCTAATGAAAAGGGGATTTTTAATTAATTAACTAAATTAACAAGAATAAACTAATAAGATTAAACAATGAATAAAAAGCTTCAGTTCTTCAGTTCAGTATCACCTTTTTACAACAATGGATTAGTCAAGTGTAACATTATTTATCCTTCAATGAAACTAATAGCCCTAGGTAACAACAAGCTCTGCTACCCGAAACTCCCCTTAGATTGTCACTCAATGAAACAAGCTATTCACAAGATTCTAACAATTATATAACCTAGAACAAGCTCTCTAGAGTTAATATAATAGCAGCATTAAGAATTAGGGAATTAGACTATTCCAAGTAACAAACACATAAGTTCGGATTGTTTAACTTGTCTTCTGATAATCATAGCAATACTCAAAAGCTTGTCCACAATCATGTATTACTAATTACTACTTGTGATTAGAAACAATATCAATTACACGTAATATTATTCCTTGATCTAGCATATGATATTCGTTAACCAACTCAATCCTGCAGAAATCAAATCAGTTAAGCCAAATAGCATTCAGAAATTAAATCAGATTATCAAGAATAAATTTCATGTGAGAAGGAATAAATAATGAATACTCAATTAACCATTAATTATAAATAAGGTTCAACATCCCTTAGCGCATGTCTTCAATCCTCCAATGTTGTAGATGAGAGAATGTAGTAGATGATTGAATGAATAAAACCTTGACTCTCATCCTCTATTTATAGTGCTAGACAAAGTCCTAAATCCTATAGGAAGTAGAAATCCAAATTCTAAAAGAAATTACAAATTACACTAATTTCCATAAAGAAATAGAATCCAATTTGGAAATAAATCTTAGTCTAAAAGAATTCCTAATTACAATAGAATTGTAAAAACTATTCTTTTAGAATCTAAAATTCAGATTTAAAATTGGAATTAAATCCCACAATTGTCATGTGTTTAAACTCATTGCCGCGTGAATCCAAATCCATTTATGATACTAATTATTGAATCTTGGATTTGTTAGGAATCCCGTAAACCTCCTCCAATTTATTTTCAAAATCATGAAACCCCTTTAATTGTACCTAAAATAAAAATATAAGAATAATGAGTTTATTTAGGCACAAAATAAATACAAAAGATTAAGTATTAAGGAATAAAAATATAACATATTTCATACTCATCAAATTCCCCCACACTTATCTTTTTACACGTCCTCGTGTAAACCAAAAATTTGATTTCTAGAAAAATTCTATTCAACCATAATGTCAAAAGATTTTAAGGTACAAATCATGATTATCAACACTAAATTTGCAAAAATCTAACCAACGCCTTATCAATCAACTCACAATTACCAACTTTACCATTTCACCAATGAAATTCATTAAATCAAACTATAACCACATAAGTAACTTTCCCAAAATCATCATACTTACTTAACTTAGTTACCATGGAGCAAAAATCGTGCACACTGACTCGCAACCAAGAACAAATTTTTCTTGCTTTTTAAGTTTTTTCATAGAACCTTCTTTTTAGCACAGATGAATGTATTTTCATGCTTCTTTCCATTGGTAGCAACCCCTCATAGAAGTACTGGATCAAGTAATGTTCATCGATTCCATGAGGTGGACAGCTGGAACACAACTTCTTGAACCTTTCCCAATACTCATAAAGATTCTCTCCATTGAACTGCCTGATTCCACATACTCCTTTCTTATATCGGTAACTCTTGATGCAGGAAAATACCTCTCCAAGAATAACCTTTGCATATCAGTCCATGATCGTATTGATCTTGAAGGTAGATAGTATAACCAGTCTTTAGCCAAATCTGCTAATGAGAATGGAAAAAGTCTAAGCTTGATCTGCTCCTCTGCCACTCCTTGTACTTTCATCGTCGAACACACCACATGGAACTCCTTTAGATGCTTATATAGATTTTCACCTGTAAGACCACAAAAAGTAGGCAAAAGATGAATTAGTCTAGAGTTAAGTTCAAAATCAACATCTAAAGTAGGATACTCAATACAAAAAGATGGTTGAGTCAGATCAGGAGTAGCCAATTCTTTCAAAGTTCTGTTATTGTGTGGCACCACCATCTCTTCCACTTCAAGTGATGGAACAAGAGCTTCTTTTGTATCTACAGTTTTTTCTATCTCTTGATCAAAATTTAAGTCAACAAAGTTATAGGATTGAGTCATAAAACAAAAAGAAAAAGAAAATAATAAAAATAAACGAAAACAAAGAATAAACAAAAACAAATAACACTCCCCGGCAACGGCGCCAAAATTTGGGAGCTGTCGTTTACACTCCTAAATTAATCTCACTTTCACTTTACAAAGTCAAACTGTGAAACCCCAGATTTTATGAATAAATATTTAATTTTTCTCGAAATAATTTTTTTTATATTAATGTGTGGATTTGATATAATAGTTATGGGTAGTATTTATAAATTTTGCAAAGTAAGCAAGTTGTTATATAATATTCGATTGGTCGGGGAATATTCGTTTTAACAGGGAATATTCGTACAACGACACAATCATTGGTGGACCCCACAACGGAATTATTGTCGGATTGAGAAAACGACAAAAATATTTTATTAAAAATAACGACGGAAATTTTACCATTGTTGCTGTTGAACTACTCGGTAGTAAAAGTACAGTAATACGTGTGGTTGCATAGTAGCACACGGTATTGATTATTAATGCTTATGTGAGAAGTCACTCAGTTTGATTTTATTATTGTCAGTTAATAATATGAATTATTTAGCGATAATGACGTTTTGTTTTATTCGTATTATTGACGTAATAAAACAGAAACATCTTTTTATATAAAACAAAATACTTTATTAAAGTTATTCTATAAATAGAATATATTTTATTTTATTTAAAAGATTTTTCTTTAAATATGGACCGTCAGATTAAAGTAATCAATCTGGACCGTTCATGGATTAGTTACTATGCATTCTATTTTTCTATAAATAGCAGCTCATTCCTTCATTATTTCTTACGAATTCACTGAACTCTAGAGAGAGAAACTATAGAGAGAAACTATAGAGAGAGAGAAGAAGAGTATTCTGCTACTTAACTACTTCCTTACTTCAGCTCTTCTTTAAAACGGTAGGGAATATTATTTCTTTTATATTCATGAAGAGAACTTCTGTTATTCCATTCGTTATTATTCTGTTGGAATAACCAGTATACGCGGTCTACCCTATACTTTGTGACATTCTTCTATTATTCTGTTGGAACATCCTGTCTGTGTGTTTTACACCGGACCTGGTTCCGTTTATTATTCTGTTGGAACATCCTGTCTGTGTGTTTTACACCGGACCTGGTTCCGTTTTATTATTATTCTGTTGGAATATCCTGTCTGTGTGTTTTACACCGGACCTGGTTCCATTATTTATTATTCTATCGGAATATCCTGTCTGTGCGTTTACGCCGGACCTGGTTCCATTATTTATTATTCTATTGGAATAACCTGTCTGTGCGGTCTATCGCATGCATGGTGATTTCTTTTGTTATTCCATTCTTTATTGTACTCAGTTGGTTAAGTTTTGACTTCTATACTCCATGAAATTTGTGGAATATCCTTGATAGTTGCGTTTCATCCAGTATCTTTTCAAGAAAATATTCTTCTAAGCGTTCTTAAATTTTACTCCACAATGCAGTATCATGTTGACAATTTGGACGTTGTTAATTCCTGGATAAATTAATTCTTGAACTTGTTTTATTGAATTCTTATATCATTGTCATCATCCTCATGTTTATAAAATATTGAAAGTCATCTGTGGCATGTAGTGCATAGATGGACTTGGTATGATTATGACCAGGGATTATTCGGTATAATCATGACCGTAATGTTACAAATGATGTGGTAAAAGTCCTCATTGGCCCGTAGTGCATTGATGGACAGTTGTTGGCATGATCATGACCATTAATGAATACACGAATATCCTTGGCCGTAGTGCAGGGGTGATTCGATGATGTGGATTATTTTATTAAGCTGAGTCTCAGCGATCGCAGTGTTGAAAAACCTTTTAAATCATAAAAGATAGTAGAGTTTATTTTCTACTTGACTCTTTTAATGGATTGCTTGTTCCACTGCAGTTAAACTTGATGTCTATTATATTTTATCAGTTTAACATTGTTGAAGGCTAATGATAATTTATTCTGCATTATCTTAGTCATAATATTTCTTACTGGGCTAGTTGAGCTCACCCTTTCTTTCACTGTTCTCTTCAGGAAATGAGAACGTAGCTGGGACAAGTCGGGGTACGGAGTGATGGTCCGAATGATAGTATTAGTTAGTAGTCCTCACTATTCTATGTAATGGTGTGTTAATAAATGTAATGAGGACTCCTTTTGAGTATGAATACTCTCTAGAAGATAATATTTGTATTCAAACTCACAGTTTATGTTTTGTCGTATTGTACACGACAGATGTATTAATCAGTTGTATTTGTATTCTGTACTTTGTATCTGACGACCCAAGATGGGTGATGTATACCTAATTTTGGGGGCATAACACAAACAATTAGAACAGTAGTAAGCAAGGATCGATCCCACAGAGAGTGATTTATTTTATATTTATCCTATGATTTCTAATGAAAAGGGGATTTTTAATTAATTAACTAAATTAACAAGAATAAACTAATAAGATTAAACAATGAATAAAAAGCTTCAGTTCTTCAGTTCAGTATCACCTTTTTACAACAATGGATTAGTCAAGTGTAACATTATTTATCCTTCAATGAAACTAATAGCCCTAGGTAACAACAAGCTCTGCTACCCGAAACTCCCCATAGATTGTCATTCTATGAAATAAGCTCTTCACAAGATTCTAACAATTATATAACCTAGAACAAGCTCTCTAGAGTTAATATAATAGCAGCATTAAGAATTAGGGAATTAGATTATTCCAAGTAACAAACACATAAGCTCGGATTGTTTAACTTGTCTTCTGATAATCATAGCAATACTCAAAAGCTTGTCCACAATCATGTATTACTAATTACTACTTGTGATTAGAAATAATATCAATTACACGTAATATTATTCCTTGATCTAGCATATGATATTCGTTAACCAACTCAATCCTGCAGAAATCAAATCAGTTAAGCCAAATAGCATTCAGAAATTAAATCAGATTATCAAGAATAAATTTCATGTGAGAAGGAATAAATAATGAATACTCAATTAACCATTAATTATAAATAAGGTTCAACATCCCTTAGCGCATGTCTTCAATCCTCCAATGTTGTAGATGAGAGAATGTAGTAGATGATTGAATGAATAAAACCTTGACTCTCATCTTCTATTTATAGTGCTAGACAAAGTCATAAATCCTATAGGAAGTAGAAATTCAAATTCTAAAAGGAATTACAAATTACACTAATTTCCATAAAGAAATAGAATCCAATTTGGAAATAAATCTTAGTCTAAAAGAATTCCTAATTACAATAGAATTGTAAAAACTATTCTTCTAGAATCTAAAATTTAGATTTAAAATTGGAATTAAATCCCACAATTGTCATGTGCTTAAACTCAATGCCGCGTGAATCCAAATCCATTTATGATACTAATTGTTGAATCTTTGATTTGTTAGGAATCCCGTAAACCTCCTCCAATTTATTTCCAAAATCATGAAACCCCTTCAATTGTACCTAAAATAAAAATATAAGAATAATGAGTTTATTTAGGCACATAATAAATACAAAAGATTAAGTATTAAGGAATAAAAATATAACATATTTCATACTCATCAAACAATAAGAAGTAATTTAAGAAATTTATAAAGAAGGGATTAAAACATGCGTGAAAGGATTCAAAGAAGAATCTCGCAGAGTTATAAGGAGTATGAATGTGGGGTTACCCAACAATGTTACGTTCACAACGTTTATACGCTTTATACTTATCTTTCATTACCATGACATAACATCGGAATGTTATTCATTACCTTCATCACTCAACGTCTAAGGAATCACAATCATAGTAATCCCTCACGTTCGTTTGTCGCGACTACGGTCCCCGGACAACGGTTCCGTAACTCGCGTCCACATTCTTTATCTTTTAATCTCACTAAATCTTTTTGTTCAACCTTCACTGAAGGTTTTAAACACTTTCTCGAGTGTTACATTATGTGAACTACATGTTCATATTTTTTTTCTTGCACATCCTCTAGTATCTGAGAAATAAAATTCTCATTTCTGGGCGTTGCCCTGCACCGGCGCTGCGGCGCCGTGCCCTTCTTTCCTTCTCACGCTGCGGCTTGAGCTACTGTTCTCTCCTCTCTTCCCGGACTGGCGCTGCTGCGCCAAGTCCTTTGTTATCTCTAGCGCTGCGGCACCACTCTCCAGTAGCTTATGGCCGAGCTCGGGCTGCGACGCCACTTCTGGCGCTGCGGCGCCAAGCATGAAACCTAGATAATTTTTTCTAAGTCTTTTACAAGCTTGAGACGTCGATTTCGAAATCTCATAACTTCTTCGTTATAACTCTGAACGAGGTCGTTCCAAAGCCATTTTCTTCCTTATCTTACGTACTTTGATTACTCTCTGATAGAATTTTTTTCTAAATCCGTTAACATGCCATTCAATTGGCTTAATCTTTACTATTTGTTCATTTTAACGTTTTTAACGTTCTTCGTTCGTTCGTCCGTAATTTGGTCATACGAACTCGGAATTCGTTCTTTCTTCAGTCCCCGACTCACGTTTTATACGTTCTCTTACATTCTTATGAAACCCTACACGTTCGGGTTCATTTACTAACTTTCAAATTCTCGCTTGTCTTTTTACGAAAATTTCGCCATAACTTCGTTATAGCTTAGTTTTAATTCGTTCTTCATGAACGTTTCTAACATTCCTAACCAAGCAATAAGCATCTAACTTATACGCGATGGTTTTAAGCTTGTCCATCAACAACAATTACACTACGATGGTTTTAAATTTGTCCATCAACAACGTTCTTCGCGTGTTCTTCGTGTTCTTCGTTCGTTCTTCATTTTTAATCGATATTTTGGATTACGATTCTTCTTTTTCTTGGAATTTGATGTTATAGAACACCATTCCTTACTTATTTAACCTACTCATTCATAAGATTCATTCGGATCGCTCAAAATCCTTACGAATCTTATACTTCCTTAAGAAATTTATAAACTAAATTTCTTATTTCTTATTTCTTATTTTCTCATGATTTCAACCATATGAAATTATTCTCAATATCATTTACTCCTTATTCTCATTAAGTTATGATTTTGAACATAAAAACTTAAAGTAAATATTAGAAGAAATTAGAGTTCGGATTACCGTTCTTCGTTAATCTTCTTCCGTTAGACAAAGTCGGCGATTTGCGAGCTTTTCTATTTCACGATCACTTTGGATCCAAGCCTTCATGCTCATACTCTTTCTCTTCCTCTTCCAACCGAGCTCTCTCTCTCTCTCTCTCAAGTTATAGGATTTTCAAAATCCTAGAAAATGAAAGTTTTGCTTTCTATTAATAGATTTTCAAGGCTAGGGGCAAAATAGTCATTTTGCCCTTAAAGTTACTATTCCCACCTCCTTAACAACTTAGCCACCAAGTTAACTTGGCCACCACCCTTACTTGGTGGCCAAGTGGCCGGCCCACATACCCATGGGTCAACCCATGGGTTGCCCCAATGGTTCTTACCCATCCGTTTACCCATCGGTTCGATCCGCAGTTTCTTTTCTTGGTTTGGGCCTTAACCCTTATTCTTATTGGGCCTAACTTGGGCTTGATTTCATAAATCATTGGGTTTGACATAATCCAAGTCCAATTGGATTCTACAAAGTCCATGAACACAAAGTCCATTAAGACTTATCGTATTCTACGCATTCCTTTTCTCGTATTCTCGTAATCTCTTCGTATTTAGCTCGTATGATATTCGTATTATACGTCGTACTATTCTTCTTTCTATACTCGTATAATATAACTCATATCATACTCGTATTTCTCACGTATAATAACCCTAGTTATTATACGTACTCATTACATTCTCGGAACTCACATTCCCTAACCCTTAGGTTTTGAGTCCGCAGGCGAAAACTTCGTTTTTGCCATAACTGAAATATTATTGAATATTCCATCACGTCTCAAAATTTCATGCAATTAGTAACTTCTCGGAATTTCAAAATAAATCTCCGAGCATAAACGGGTGAATAGTGCCTATTTCGTCTTTTTCCCCGGAATTATTTTGTTTCCGGAAAATTTTTATTTTCGTCTTGAAAATTCTTACTCGTTCAATCTAGCTCGTAGCCAGAATCCTCCCGATTAATAATCATTTTAGGTTATAAAACGATTAATAAACACATAGCACAAAATAGTATTAATAAAAATTCATTTTATTAATAACTAATTCTTTAAATCTTAATTTCTGGACAATTCGGAAATCCGGGTTGTCACAGGAATAATACTAATAATAATAACAATAATATGAATATCAAACTTAATTTACATATGCAGCAGAGTCTACTCCTAGGTACGCGACCTTTAAACATTCATTTACATGATACTTAATAGTTATCATTGTTTTAATAAAGTCATATTATTACATAGAATACCAAAAATCTTATTCTGTTTGCTTTCCTTTTCTTTTGTTTCTGCATAACCCTTCAGGTTGATCACTGTGACGCCCAGAAATTTGGGTTGTTCAGAATTTAGATTTAAAGAATTAGTTATTAATAAAAGGAATTTTTATTAATATTATTCTATGCTATGTGTTTATTAATCGTTCTATAACCTAGGATGATTATAAATCGGGAGTATTCTGGCTACGAACTAGATTGGGCGAATAAGAATTTTCAAGACGAAAATGAAAGTTTTCCGGGAACAAAATATTTTCGGGAAAAAAGACGATATAGGCACTATTCATCCGTTTCTGCTCGGAGATTTATTTTGAAATTCCGAGAAGTTATAGATTACGTTTAATTATGAGACGTCATGGAATATTCAATAATATTTCAGTTATGGAAAAAATGAAGTTTTCGCCTGCGGACTCAAAACCTAAGGGTTAGGGAAAGTGAGTTCCGAGAATGTAATGAGTATGTATAATAACTAGGGTTCTTATGCGTGAGAAATACGAGTATGATACGAGTTATTATACGAGTATATTACGAAGATTAGTACGACGTATAATACGAATATCGTACGAACAATATACGAAGAGATTACGAGAATACGAGAATAGAATGCGTAGAATACGATTAGTCTTAATGGACTTTGAGTTCATAGACTTTGTAGGATCCAATTGGACTTGGATTATGTCAAGCCCAATGCTTTGTGAAATCAAGCCCAAGATAGGCCCAATAAGAATTAGGGTTAAGGCCCAAACCAAGAAAAGAAACCGTGGATCGAACCGATGGGTAAACGGATGGGTAATAACCATTGGGGCAACCCATGGGTTGACCCATGGGCATGTGGCCGGCCACTTGGCCACCAAGTAAACTTGGTGGCTAAGTCTTGGAGGAGGTGGGAATAGTAAGGAGGTGGGGGGCGAAATGACCAAATTGCCCCTAATTGGAAAATATATAAATAGTAAGCTCATTTTCATTGTTTTGCGATTTTGGAAAATCCTAGACATTTGAGAGAGAGAGAGAGAGAACTCAGATGGGAGGGAGAAGGAAGAGCTTGATCACGATTGATCGGATCGAAAGTTTTCGTGAAATAACAAAGCTTGCAAAACGTCGGCTTTGTATAACAGAAGAGGATTAAAGAAGAACGGTAATTCGAGCCATAGTTTCTTCTAATATTTTCTTTAAGATTTATATGTCAAAAACATAGCTTAATGAGATTAAGGAATAAAAGAAGATTGGAATGATTTCATATGGTTGAAATCATGAGAAAAGAAGAAATAAGAACTTAGAAATTAAGTTTATAAATTTCTTAAGGAAGTATAATATTCGTAGCGAATTTGAACGATCCGAGTGGATTATATGAATAAGTAGGTGGAATAAGTAAGGAATAATGTTCTATAACATTAAATTCCAATAAAAAGTGGAATCGCAATCCAAAATATCAATTAAAATGAAGAACGAACGAAGAACACAAAGAACACGCGAAGAACACGAAGAACGTTGTTGATGGACAAATTTAAAACCATCGTAGTTTAATTGTTGTTGATGGAGAAGTTTAAAACCATCGCGTATAAGTTAGTTTCATATTGCTTGGTTAGGAACGGTAGAAACGTTCATGAAGAACGGATTAAAACTTAGCTATAACAAAGTTATGGCAAAATTTCATAAAAGATGAACGAGAATTAGAAAGTAAGTAAATGAACCCGAGTGGGTAGGGTTTCCTAAGAATGTAAGAGAACATAGAAAACGTGAGTCGTGGACTCAAGAACGAACGAGTTCCGAGTTCGGATGACCGAATTACGGACAAACAAACGAAGAGCGTTAAAAGCGTAAAAATAAACAAAGGGTGAAGATAAAGCCAATCGAATGGCTCATTAACAGATTCAGAACAAAGTTCTGTCCGAGGGGTATTGAAGTACGTAAGATAAGGAAGAAAATGGCTTTAGAACGACCTCGTTCCGAGTTATAACAAAGAAGTTATGAGATCGTAAAGTACGCGTCTCAATTGAATTAACACTTAGAAAATTTTCTAGGGTTTAGGATCGGCGCCGTAGCGCCAGAAGTGGCGCCGCAGTGCAAGCTCGGCCATCAACTTCTGGAGAGTGGCGCCGCAGCGCTAGAGATAATAAAGGACTTGGCGCCCCAGCGCCAGGCCGGGAAGAGAGGAGAGAGAAATAGGTCGCGCCGCAGCGCGAGAGGAAAGGAAGGGGCACGGCGCCGCAGCGCTGGTGCAGGGCAATGCCCATAAATGAGATTTTAAATGCTCATTTACAGGGGGATGTGCAAGAAAGAAATATGAACATAGAGTTCACTTAAAATAACACTTAAGCAAATGACTTAAACCTTTATTAAAGGTTGAACGTAAAGATTAAACGAGATTAAAAGACAAAGAATATAAACGCGGATTACATAACCGATATCCGGGGACCGTAGTCGCGATGAACGAATGTGAGGGATTGCTATGATTGTGATTCCTTAGACGTTGGGTGACGAGGGTAATGAATAACATTTCGATGTTATGTCATGATAATGAGAGAGAAGTGTGAAGCGTATAGACGCTGCGAACGCAACGTCGTTGCGATGGACGCTTGGTCTTAGCATACAATTATCGGTATTGCTTCAACACTAAGAACGAACAATGAACATGGGGTTCATATAAAGGATAACAAAAGTATTAATAGGTTATGATTTATCAAGAAAGCCTTATTGAATAGTAATAAGATTAATGAAAGCCGAAGGTGAGTCAGATAAGAATGCTTATCATCCAAGATGATGAACGTATTGAGTAAGACATCTCCGTAATCAGGAAGTCGTTAACCGCTATAGGATGTTGGTCGCGTAAACTTCGATTATAAGAACGCGAACCCTAAGAAGTAAAGTTAAGTAAACCAATGCGTAAGTTCAATATATGACTAATTGGTGCTTATGTTTTCTCCTTATGTGTTATATAGGAATTGAAATGAACAGTTCGGCGAAAGCTGTAGCTGGGCGTAAGGCAAGTTTCCTAACTTCATTCATATTACATGAATGCTAGTTTCTTAAACTTCTCAGATGTTGTACTTGAGAAGTCTTGTCTATGTTTATATGTGCAACGTATGTACAAGGTGGTAGTACGTATGAGGCCTTGAGCCACAATTTGAACACTTCGGTGTTTCTATGATATGAATTGTTATGTGATTGAGCTGTTCAATACAAGTATGTTATGTTTATACATGAACCGTTATTGTTAAGTCTGTGCTAATGATTCTAGCCAGACAGGATGTGTATGAAAAAGGTAGAGGAATAAAAAAATTTCAAAGTAAAAATGATTGATGTTTTAAGATGATAGGAATCGAGACTATTCCTATTATTCAAACTACTTCATAACCTTTGTTCGGTTATAGAAGTTTAAAAGAAATGTTTTAATTCTGAAATTGTTTGTTCAACTGTTATGACTTGCTGGGCAATTGAATGCTCGACTTGCTTTAAATGAAAAATAATTTTCAGCGATCAAGGTTAGAAGAACTTAAGGATCCCGTAAAGATCAAGCTGTCGGTATCCAGATAAAGTTCCATTCAGAAGGTGAATGAGCGAGAAGATCAAGTGAAGACTTGTAATCTAGAAAGATGAATTGAACTCTAGACTAGTATAAGGAACTGTTATGTATCCTTGGTGGCGGATAAAAGTCACTCTTGTAAGATGAAATAAATAATGTAATTATCATTATTTGTAATGAAAAAAAGGTTATAAGGTTTCCAGAACCTGGGATTTGAGAGTTTATGTTGTTATATTTCGGTATATAATGATGTATGTTGGATGAAGTATGTACTCGTGATGTACGGAATCCGGGTGTGAAGATAGACCGGATTTCGGGGCGTCACAAGTTGGTATCAGAGCTGATAGGTTATAAACCTTAGGTAGGAGTACCTAAGACTATAATCGTAGAGAGAAGGATAAGAAGATCACCACGTGATCAAAGTGACTCATAGTATGAGATGGGTTGTTAAACGATAAATGACTTATAGCTATAGCTATGAATGAAAGTTACTATGAAGTAGTACGGGAAGAAGAACTGAGATTAATTTGTGAAGGATAGTATATGAATTAAAGAAAATTCGTATTAAGTAGAGAGAGATTTAGAAGTTGTAAAATTTCAGTTGAGGACTCATATCAGCAGCTGAGTTGTATGATTCCTTGTATGGGCGGGGAAATTATACGTGGTTTTAGAACCACTTGGATTCTTATTCGATATAGTTGTTAAGTTGAACAATTCTTTGTATGGGCGGAGAATTGTTCTTGGTGTAACAACCGCTTAGATTCTTATATCGGTCAGTAGCTGAGTTGACCAATTTTCTGTATGGGCAGGGAATTGTGTTTGGTTCTACAATCACTTAGCTTCTGGTAGTGATAATCATTGGGATTGGTCACGCTATCAAGATGTATATGATGAGAGGGTGAATTTTTTCTAATGTATATACTTGATAGGTAGAGAACGATAAGGTAGGTGCGAGTTCTTGAAACTAATACTTATGGTAAGTTCGTGACTCATAATAGTATGGTATATTTTCGAACGTCTCAGCGAAGGGACGCCTATGGTCTGTCTGGATGTTCTTAAACTCTTACTATTGTGGAAAGTTCCTAAACTCATAATGTGTGGCAAGTTGATGGCCTGTACTATGGTATAAGGATGTTTAGACTGAAAATGAGTTATTTTCAGTAGACTTAGTATTGAAGGGGCTAGAGAAGATTAAGTATTGTCGCAGTAAGACAATGAAGGAAGATGGAGAATAAGATATTCCAAGTCATCTAGATATGCTAATATTTCGAAGTTTATTGAACTCGTGCTGATATGTACATTTTGAAAAGGAAAGAATTGGTTCAACTTTTGGAATCAATAGAATTTTTAAAGAGCTATTCTTGGTATGTCTATGCTAATTGCTTCGGCTAGACAGAAATTGATTGAAAATATTCAAAAGGAATTTTATATCATCTGTGCATTCGATGCAAGGGTGGTAAAACGATGGAGTTGTTAATACCATTGAACCTGGTGTTGGACGTGATCTTAGGATCAACAACCTGCTATGGTATGATGTATAATGACGAAGTCATATACTAACGAAGTCCTCAACGTACTATGAAAAGTACGGTATCATGACGTCATAAACGTTTTGATGTATTGCAAAAAGAATTTAAAGTAGTAGTCGATGTCAATTGAGTTGACTAGACGAATGTTTCACGTTGATAAAAAAAATATTATTGGTATGGTCTAAGCTACTTGATTCGGCTAGACAAATGGTATGTCATCAAGCTTTCTTTGAGAATTTGTGCCAAACCAAATTGTATTGGTGTGGAATCTAATGATCAAGTCTGAGGAGAACATGGAAGAGGTAGTTTACTTTCTTTGTGATTGTAAACAGACCGTTAAAGAAAGGCTTACAGCGAAATGCTGTTTAACCTAGTAAGAGTTCATGGTCGATTTGACCCCTCAGCAGAAGTATGAAACGTTTTATGAGGAAAATTTATATTCCTCGTTATTCCTTCTGTATCATGATTCTTGATAGGTTATGGGGGTTAGGAATGAGGGAAAGATAAGAACTCCGTTGAAGTGAAGTTGAGAAGAAAGCTAGGCTAAAATTTCGAGGACAAAATTATGTGAAGAAGGGGTGAATGTGATGACCCGGGTAAGGGTGTGGTTTTAAGAAATTTCGAGGACGGAATTTTTATAAGGGGGAATAGTGTGATGACCCGGAAATTCGGGTTGTCCAGAATTTAGATTTAAAGAATTAGTTATTAATAAAAAGAATTTTTATTAATATTATTCGGTGCTATGTGTTTATTAATCGTTCTATAACCTAGGATGATTATAAATCGGGAGTATTCTGGCTACGAACTAGATTGAGCGAATAAGAATTTTCAAGACGAAAATGAAAGTTTTCCGGGAACAAAATATTTTCAGGGAGAAAGACGAAATAGGCACTATTCATCCGTTTCTGCTTGGAGATTTATTTTGAAATTCAGAGAAGTTATAGATTACGTTTAATTATGAGACGTCATGGAATATTAAATAATATTTCAGTTGTGGCAAAAAACGAAGTTTTCGCCTGCGGACTCAAAACCTAAAGGTTAGCGAAAGTGAGTTCCGAGAATGTAATGAGTATGTATAATAACTAGGGTTCTTATGCGTGAGAAATACGAGTATGATACGAGTTATTATACGAGTATATTACGAAGATTAGTACGACGTATAATACGAATATCGTACGAACAATATACGAAGAGATTACGAGAATACGAGAATAGAATGTGTAGAATACGATTAGTCTTAATGGACTTTGAGTTCATGGACTTTGTAGGATCCAATTGGACTTGGTTTATGTCAAGCCCAATTCTTTGTGAAATCAAGCCCAAGATAGGCCCAATAAGAATTAGGGTTAAGGCCCAAACCAAGAAAAGAAACCGTGGATCGAACCGATGGGTAAACGAATGGGTAATAAGCATTGGGGCAACCGATGGGTTGACCCATGGGCATGTGGGCTGGCCACTTGGCCACCAAGTAAACTTGGTGGCTAAGTCTTGGAGGAGGTGGGAATAGTAAAGAGGTGAGGGGCAAAATGACCAAATTGCCCCTAATTGGAAAATCTATAAATAGTAAGCTCATTTTCATTGTTTTGTGATTTTGGAAAATCCAAGACATTTGAGAGAGAGAGAACTCGGATGGGAGGGAGAAGGAAGAGCTTGATCATGATTGATCGGATCGAAAGTGTTCGTGAAATAACAAAGCTTGCAAAACGTCGGCTTTGTATAACGGAAGAGGATTAAAGAAGAACGGTAATCCGAGCCATAGTTTCTTCTAATATTTTCTTTAAGATTTATATGTCAAAAACATAGCTTAATGAGATTAAGGAATAAAAGAAGATTGGAATGATTTCATATGGTTGAAATCATGAGAAAAGAAGAAATAAGAACTTAGAAATTTAGTTTATAAATTTCTTAAGGAAGTATAATATTCGTAGCGAATTTGAACGATCCGAGTGGATTATATGAATAAGTAGGTGGAATAAGTAAGGAATAATGTTCTATAACATCAAATTCCAATAAAAAGTGGAATCGCAATCCAAAATATCAATTAAAATGAAGAACGAACGAAGAACACAAAGAACACGCGAAGAACACGAAGAACGTTGTTGATGGACAAATTTAAAACCATCGTAGTTTAATTGTTGTTGATGGAGAAGTTTAAAACCATCGCGTATAAGTTAGTTTCATATTGCTTGGTTAGGAACGGTAGAAACGTTCATGAAGAACGGATTAAAACTTAGCTATAACGAAGTTATGGCAAAATTTCATAAGAACGAGAATTAGAAAGTAAGTAAATGAACCCGAGTGGGTAGGGTTTCCTAAGAATGTAAGAGAACATAGAAAACGTGAGTCGTGGACTCAAGAACGAACGAGTTCCGAGTTTGGATGACCGAATTACGGACAAACAAACGAAGAGCGTAAAAAGCGTAAAAATAAACAAAGGGTGAAGATCAAGCCAATCGAATGGCTCGTTAACGAATTCAGAACAAAGTTCTGTCTGAGGGGTATTGAAGTACGTAAGATAAGGAAGAAAATGGCTTTGGAACGACCTCGTTCTGAGTTATAACAAAGAAGTTATGAGATCGTAAAGTACGCGTCTCAATTGAATTAACAGTTAGAAAATTTTCTAAGGTTTAGGATCGGCGCCGCAGTGCCAGAAGTGGCGCCGCAGCTCGAGCTCGGCCATCAACTTCTGGAGAGTGGCGCCGTAATGCGAGAGATAACAAAGGACTTGGCGCCCCTGCGCCAGGCCGGGAAGAGAGGAGAGAGAAATAGGTCGCGTCGCAGCGCGAGAGGAAAGGAAGGGGCACGACGCCGCAGCGCCGGTGCAGGGCAATGCCCAGAAATGAGATTTTAAATGCTCAATTACAGAGGGATGTGCAAGAAAGAAATATGAACATAGAGTTCACTTAAAATAACACTTAAGCAAATGACTTAAACCTTTATTAAAGGTTGAACGTAAAGATTAAACGAGATTAAAAGACAAAGAATATAAACGCGGATTACATAACCGATATCCGGGGACCATAGTCGCGATGAACGAATGTGAGGGATTGCTATGATTGTGATTCCTTAGACGTTGGGTGACGAGGGTAATGAATAACATTTCGATGTTATGTCATGATAATGAGAGAGAAGTGTGAAGCGTATAGACGTTGTGAACGCAACGTCGTTGCGATGGACGCTTGGTCTTAGCATACAAGTATCGGTATTGCTTCGACACTAAGAACGAGTAATGAACATGGGGTTCATATAAAGGATAATGAAAGTATTAATAGGTTATGATTTATCAAGAAAGCCTTATTGAACAGTAAAAAGATTAATGAAAGTCGAAGGTGAGTCTGATAAGAATCCTAATCATCCAAGATGATGAACGTATTGACTAAGACATCTCCGTAATCAGGAAGCCGTTAACTGGTAAAGGAAGTTGGTCGCGTAAACTTAAATTATAAGAACGCGAACCCTAAGAAGTAAAGTTAAGTAAACCAATGCGTAAGTTCAATATATGACTAATTGGTGTTTATGTTTTCTCCTTATGTGTTATATAGGAATTGAAATGAACAGTTCAGTGAAAGCTGTAGCTGGGCGTAAGGCAAGTTTCCTAACTTCATTCATATTACATGAATGCTAGTTTCTTAAACTTCTCAGATGTTGTACTTGAGAAGTCTTATCTATGTTCATATGTGCAATGTATGTACAAGGTGGTAGTACGTATGAGGCCTTGAGCCACAATTTGAACACTTCGGTGTTTTTATGATATGAATTGTTTTGTGATTGAGTTGTTCAATACAAGTACGTTTTGTTTATACATGAACCGTTATTGTTAAGTTTGTGCTAATGATTCTAGCCAGACAGGATGTGTATGAAAAAGAGGAATGAAAGTATTTCAAAGTAAAAATGATTGATGTTTTAAGATGATAGGAATCGAGACTATTCCTATTATTCAAGCTACTTCATAACCTTTGTTCGGTTATAGAAGTTTAAAAGAAATGTTTTAATTCTGAAGTTATTTGTTCAACTGTTATGACTTGCTGGGCAATTGAATGCTCACACTTGCTTTAAATGAAAAATAATTTTCAGTGATCAAGGTTAGAAGAACTTAAGGATCCCGTAAAGATCAAGCTGTCGGTATCCAAATAAAGTTCCATTCAGAAGGTGAATGAGCGAGAAGATCAAGTGAAGACTTGTAATCTAGAAAGATGAATTAAACTCTAGACTAGTATAAGGAACTGTTGTGTATCCTTGGTGGCGGATAAAAGTCACTCTTGTAAGATGAAATAAATAATGTAATTATCATTATTTGTAATGAAAAAAAGGTTATAAGGTTTCCTGAACCTGGGATTTGAGAGTGTATGTTGTTATATTTCGGTATATAATGATGTATGTTGGATGAAGGATGTACTCGTGATGTAGGGAATCCGGGTGTGAAGATAGACCAGATTTCAGGGCGTCACAATCACGATCGGCTGAAAACATTTAAATTGCAAGGATGAGCATTTAAGTGCCTAGTAAGTAATAGCAATTATAAATATATTTAGCTGAAAGAATTAAATGTTTTCTGTACACATCACTTCTACAACGATTCAATAGTTGTGAAGTAAACTAAACCGATAATAATAACATAACAACTCTATATCACATTTTTGAAACTCCGTATTGACTATAAATAGGTATTAGTCGACAGACAATGAACATTGTTTTTATTTTTCGCTAAGGTTTAGCAGAACTTCATCTACAAACCGTCATAACTTACGGGCGTAAGGTTGTACTTCCAATGTGCCATGTATTGATCAATACTACATACAAGAACGATATTATCGTTCATTCTGTCCGCCTTGGCGTATACAAGTTTTCCCATGATTGGGATGTTCATACTTAGTCTGGAATCCGAACCAAAACAATTTGATTGGATACAAAAAGGTTTTATCATATTCAACGATATTTCTAAATCTGTATCTAGCTTATCAAATAGCTTAGACGACTTATATATATATATATATATATATATATATATATATATATATATATATATATATATATATATATATATATATATATCAACATGTGTTTAACTATGATGGTTATCCAAGTGAGGACACTTGTATAACCATATTTCGAAATTAATGAACAGAATATATATATGAGTTATATAATATAATATCGTGTTGATAAACAATGATACAATATACTATATACGACAATAGGGTTAATAATCTAGTACAATAATAATATAAATCTGAAACTTTCTTACTCATGTCCATTGCATAAAGGAAATGGAAAGGTAGGATACTTGCTTGGTACGCTGCTTACAATTCATAACTTAGTTTTAGCTTTCGTATAACAACCTATCAATAATAAGATCATTTTACTGATTAGAACAACATATCTCAACACATAGCACTGCTTATTGCAGTCAGCACATAACCTACTTGTGACAACCCGAAAAATCGGATTGTCAAGAATTTAAGCTAAAGAATTAGTTATTAATAAAATGAATTTTTGTTAATACTATTCTGTGCTATGTGTTCATTAATCGTTCTATAACCTAGAATGATTATTAATCGGGAGGATTCTGGCTACGAGCTAGACTGAACGAGTAAGAATTTTCAAGACGAAAATGAAATTTTTCCAGGAACAAAATATTTCCGGGAAAAAAGACGAAATAGGCACTATTCACCCGTTTTTGCTCGGAGATTTATTTTGAAATTCCGAGAAGTTATAGATTACGTTTAATTCTGAGACGTGATGGAATATTCAATAATATTTCAGTTATGGCAAAAACGAAGTTTTCGCCCGCGGACTCAAAACCTAAGGGTTAGGGAATGTGAGTTCCGAGAATGTTATGATCACGTATAATAATTAGGGTTATTATGCGTGAGAAATACGACTATGATACGAGTTATTATATGAGTATATTACGAAGATTAGTACGACGTATAATACGAATATCGTACGAACAATATACGAAGAGAATACGAGCATACGAGAATGGAATGCGTAGAATACGATTAGTCTTAATGGACTTTGTGTTCATAGACTTTTGTAGAATCCAATTGGACTTGGATTATGTCAAGCCCAATGATTTGTGAAGTTAAGCCCAAGTTAGGCCCAATAAGAATTAGGGTTAAGGCCCAAACCAAGAAAAGAAACCGCGGATCGAACCAATGGGTAAACGGATGGGTAAAACCCATGGAGCAACCCATGGGGTGACCCATGTGCATGTGGGTCGGCCACTTGGCCACCAAGTAAGGGTGGTGGCCAAGTTAACTTGGTGGCTAAGTTGTTAAGGAGGTGTGAATAGTAAGGAGGTGGAGGGGAAATGACCAAAATGCCCTTTACTTGGAAATTCTATAAATACTAAGCTTAATTTCATTTTTATGGGATTCTGAAAATCCTAGAACTTGAGAGAGAGAGAGAGAGAGAGAGGGCTCGGTTGGAAGAGGAAGAGGAAGAAATTGAGCATGAAGGCTCGGATCCAAAGTGGTCGTGAAATAGAAAAGCTAGCAAATCGACGGCTTTGTCTAACGGAAGAGAAATAAAGAAGAACGGTAATCCGAAGCCTAGTTTCTTTTACTATTTTCTTTAAGTTTAATATGTTTAAAACATAACTTAATGAGAATAAGGATTAAAAGATGTTAGTAATGATTTCATATGGTTGAAATCGTGAGAAAACAAGAAAGGAGAAATAAGAAAGTTAGTTTATATATTTCTTAAGCAAGTATAAGATTCGTGAGGATTTTGAGCGATCCGAATGAATATTATGAACGAGTAGGTGAATTAAGTAAGGAATGGTGTTCTATAACATCAAATTTCAAGAAAAAGTGAAATCGTAATCCAAAATATCGATTAAAAACGAAGAACGCGAAGAACGCGTAGAACGTTGTTGATGGACAAATTTAAAACCATCGTAGTGTAAATGTTGTTGATGGACAAGTTTAAAACCATCGTGTATAAGTTAGTTGCTTCTTGCTTGGTTAGGAGCATTAGAAACGTTCATGAAGAACGGATTTAAACGGAGCTATAACGAAGTTATGGCGAAATTTCGTAAAAGACGAACGAGAATTAGAAAGTTAGTAAATGAACCCGAACGTGTAGGGTTTCATAAGAATGTATGAGAACGTATAAAATGTGAGTCGTGGACTCAAGAACGAACGAATTCCGAGTTCGGATGACCGAATTACGGACGAACGAACGAAGAACGTTAAAAGCGTAAAATGAACGAAGGGTTAAAATTAAGCCAATTGAATGGCATGTTAACGGATTCAGAATGAAGTTCTGTCTGAGGCATATTAAAGAACGTAAGATAGGGAAGAGAATGGCTTTGGAACGACCTCGTTCCGAGTTATGACGAAGATGTTATGAGATCGTAATGTAAGCATCTCAAACTTGACTTAACACTTAGTAAATTTTCTAGGTTTTTGTCTTGGCGCCGCAGCGCGAGAAGGGGCGCCGCAGTGCCAGTGTATAGCACTGCCCAGAAATGAGATTTTTAGTTCTCAGATACTGGGAGATGTGCAAGAAAGAAGTATGAACATATAGTTCACGTAATGTAACACTTAGTCAAGTGTTTTAAAACCTTTAGCAAAGGTTGAACGAAAAGATTAAACGAGAATAAAAGACAAAGAATGTAGATGCGGGTTACGGAACCGATGTCCGGGGACCGTAGTCGCGATAAATGAACGTGAGGGATTGCTATGGTTGTGATTCCTTAGACGTTGGTTGACGATGTTAATGTATAACATTTTGATGTTATAACATGGCATTGAGAGATGAATGTAAAGCGTATAGACGCTATGAACGCAACGTAGTTGCAATGAACGATCGGTCTTAGCATACAATGAACGGTATGGCTTTGACATTAAGAAAGAATAATGAACATGGGGTTCATGGGATGGATAACGATCGAAAGCAAGTAAAACCTTAAGTAAAGGTTAAATGAGAGATTAAGAGACGAGCAACGTGAACGTTGAATACGTAAACGATCCTCGTGAATCGTATTCGCGTTTGACGAACGTGTTAAGTATACCCTAGTTGTATGACTTAGACGTTGACGAAGGTAGTAAGTAAGATACGAATGGTATCAAGAGAGCCGTAACGAACGGTAATAAGATTACTGAAAGCTGAATATAAGTCAGGTGAGAATGATAGAATGAAAAGTAAGCGCTGAACACTTTAACCAGCGTAAGGGTTGAGTGTAAGCGAGTGTTAAACGGGCAGAACCTACACCCTATGTATGGTTTAATCGTAATGTAATGAAGAATGTTTATTAACCGTGAACGGTGAAGGAACTAAATTAAAGACGATAACGTATAACGTTAAGAAGCCGAGTTAATAAGTATAACTTGGACAATGTTCCGAGTTGAGGGAACCGGATGTTGTAAGATATGAATAAGTTCATATGAAATGTTTAACGCTATGGTCTCATAGTATTGACATTGAATGATCGTTCCGAGTATACAAAAGATTGTATGACTTAGACGATAAAGAATGATTCCTGAGGTATGGCGTTTAGTTGCCAGAAAGCCATAAGGAATAAGAAGTTGACTTAACGAACATTATAGTTTAATGGTTCGGATAAGTTAAGGTAAGTTAGGTTGTAGTACAATCGTAACCTTTGATGGTTGACATATGGGAGCTGAGCTAAACAATTCCTTCAGAGAGCGAAGGTATATACAAAACTGGCAACAGATCTAACTCACTATGTGGGCAGTGTAGATGAGACGGGAACTTGTTTGTTGGTTGTTTGTGGGAAACCACTCAGAGTACCATATGGACTACTAGCAGAAAAGCGATGTGTGCTGAGTCCTAGAGAAGTATAAGAAGAAGATAAGAATGTGAATCATCAAAGATGATGAACGTGTTGAGTAAGACATCTCAGTATGTCATAAAGCCATAATCTGGTAATGAAAGTTAGTCGCGTAAGCTTAAATTACAAGAACGCGAACCTTAAGAAGTAAAGTTAAGTAAACCAATGCGTAAGTCAAGTATATAACTAATTAGTGTACTTGTTATTTCCTTATTTGTTATATAGGGTTTTGGAATAGGCATTTTAGCGTAAACTGTAAGCTGTAGCTGTGCATAAAGCAAGTTTCCTAACTTCATTTA
Source organism: Panax notoginseng (assembly GCA_016801055.1). Taxonomy (NCBI): domain Eukaryota; kingdom Viridiplantae; phylum Streptophyta; class Magnoliopsida; order Apiales; family Araliaceae; genus Panax; species Panax notoginseng. Next base: position 158,387,444 of record CM029014.1, read on the forward strand.
TATTTTAAATGAATGCTAGTTTCTAAAACTTCTCAGATGTTGAACTTGAGAAGTTCTGTCTATGTGCGAATGTGTGATATTTGTATAAGGTGGTAGAACGTATGAGGCCTTGTGCCACAATTTGAACACTTCGGTGTTTCTGTGAGATGAACTGTTCTATGTTTGAACGGTTCAATAAAAGAATGTTCGGTTTATACATGAACCGTTATGGTTAAGTCTGTGCTATTGATTCTAGCCAGACCGATTGTGCATGAAAGAAAGTAGAGAATGAAAGTATTTCAAAGTGCATGTGACTAATGTTTTAAAATGATAGGAATCAAGACTATTCCTATTATTCAAGCTACTTCATAACCTTTGTTCGGTTATTGAAGTTCTGAAGAATGTTTACACTCTTGAAGTTGTTTGTTCAACTGTTATGACTTGCAGGGCAATTGAATGCTCACACTTGCTTTAAATAAAAATATTTTCAGCGAACGATGTTAGAAAGAACTTAAGGATCCCGTAAAGATCAAGCTGATCGGTATCCAGACAAAGTGCCATTCAGTATGTGAATGTGCATGAAGAGCAAGTGAAGACTTGTATTATAGAATGATAGAATTAAACCATAGACAAGTTTAATGAACAGTTATGAATCCTTTGTGGTGGATGAAAGTCACTCGTGTAAGATGTAAAGAATAATGTAATTATCATTATTTATAATGAAAGAGGTTTTGTGGTTATAGAACCTGGGATTTTAGAATATATGTTATTATATTTTAGTATATAATGATGTATGTTTGGTAATAAGTATGACAGTGACGCACGGAGTCCGGGTCTGAAGGTAGACCAGATTTCGGGGCGTTACACTACTCACATTGGCACATAGGTTTAGCAGTCATTAGATCACAAACAAACATATATCTAATCAAATTATCTAAGTCCTTGTAACGACCCAAAAATCCATACAATTTAAATCTCAACTTCGGTCGTTAACCATACATTAAATCTCAAATTTTACATCATTATTCGATATTAAACTTAATAAAATTGCGGAATATTTAAAACTTATATACATTTCCTTCTTTCTTGCCCTGAATCGTAACCTTTACATTACATCTCTTTGATTTAATCTTATATCATGAATCGTTACAACAAAATGACTATACAAAGTCTTACATCATAACTAAATATACATATACATTGGATAACTCAACTTACAATTTAACAACATGTTACATTCAAAATATGAAATACATTTCTCATAAAACATAAATAATCTTCGTGAATATAGATCTCTATAACTCACTTAGCACATATCCTTACCTTGATTCCTTGACCTACAAAAGTGGTTATTTGCAAGAGTGAGCTCGATAGCCCAGCAAAGTCTAACAGTTTTTATGCATCACATAGCACATAATAACATGCTCGATATACATCTCATTAAAGTAACATGGCATACATACTTTTAATTAACATAGCAAATATAAAGATTGAGTTCCTTACTCAATCATCAGTACTTAGCCAAAACAAATCAGTCATATATTGACTTTAACATTTCATGATTTCAACATGCATAACATATCATATAATTTAAAATAGTTCATCAAGTCCTCGTAGAAAATAGGAACCGAAAGACTTGCCTTGATCGTTGTTTACCAACAACAGTTTAACAGCTAACAGTTATCTGCACTTCACGTGCCCTACACAATTATATAACCATACACATCAACTATTAGTCACATAACAACACATGGTAATTGTAATGTAAACTCTACTCCACGTCTCATACTCTTTCCTATTAATTAGCACACAATGTTCAATTAGATTGTGCTAACTTTTCGACTTATAACTCACTATATTTCTTCTTAGTCAAACTCGAAGTTCATTCAAGTGCTTAAGTCTTGCTAGGACTACTTATTAGTTTTATATTAATCCCATTCCATATCTTATAATATTCATTTCAATTAAATTGAAACACTTTTTAAGTTCATTAACACTTGGCACGACGTTTCGACGTTCAATCGTCACACACCCGATTTGCATCTCTTGTGTATGCTTACTATGCTTCAATAACTTATCTAATACATCATTTATTAATGTTAAGCATCATTATATTTACTACCATTCAAGTTTTATAACTTAGAACATCATCTTTTATGGTCAGGAGCACTACACATGCATATGTGCATGCCCGACGCCCTCCGATTGCCCCCGAAAACATAACAGTCCTAAAGATGACTATTTTGACTACTGTTACAGACCTCGAATTGAAAAACTTTTGGCACGAAAGTTGTAAGTCTATTCGTCCTCGTTCCGAATTATCTTGAATTACCTCAATCGGAGTTCGTATTAGAGACTTCTGTCCCCGCGCCGCAGCGCGAGAACTAAGCTAACCAGTGGCGCCGCAGCGCGAGATTGGCGCTGGGGCACCGAAACTTGCACAACCCAACCACGGAAAAACAGAACAACTAATTTCTGTGTATTTAACATTGCTAACATCTAAATTAACATGCTAATTGGTATAAAACTATTATAAACATGTTTGCTAACATATTCCTAAACATAGAACAATTTATGGACAATTGTACTAGTTTAATTTCCTCAAATTCAATATTTTCATATAAAACTTCATTTTTGAGTTCCTTAGATAAAAATTATCAGTGTAATCTCAATTCTTCACCAATTCACTTCGTTCAAACTACGATTTCCTCGTTTCTTAATGAACTGGCATAAACAATACCCAATTTACATATTAACATACAAACTAGCCACTAAATTTGGTACTTTCATAAGCTAAAAGTAAAATATACACTGTAATTCACTTTCTTCCTTTATAAACAAAATTAGCATCGCAATTCTTTGTTTAAACACTAGTTATAATCCTCATAATCACATACCATCACTATAATTCAATTGTATAACAGCAATTACAGAAATTATACCACCAACGCAGTGAATTTTAAGAACACCGAGATTAAGGAATTATAGTATAACATATATATGTTAAGATTATAAAACATACCTTTTGTTGCTTTGAAACTATTTGTTAATCACTGATAATAGCTAGAAGAAGTAAGAACTTGCTTTGAAAATCACTGCCTTTTCTCTCTCAAATTTCTCTGAACTTTTCTCAGATAAACTTCTATTTTCCGTAGGTTTAAGCCAAAAACAATATACGTAAAACCAAATACAACTAAAACCCAAACGTACGAAACTGCCATATACTTAATAACCCTATTAAAATATCAGTTACCAAATATATTATATATTATATATATTTTGTTTAATTAATTTATATTACTAATAAATCAAATTTAAAAATCTAAAAGCCATAGGGCTTTGTTTGGCAAAATTGTTTAAAATTAAAGACTTAATATATTTAAGCCTTGTTTGGTAAAATAAATTAAAACTACTTCAATTTATTTTAATAACCACTTATAATATAGTTATTTGTCACACTTCTAATTAATTAAGTTTTCATACTTAATTAATTAATTCTAATAATAATTTATTGCATAATATAATAATTTATTTAATCATTATAAACTCTCTAACTTAATTATTAAATTAAATTAGATTACCATCTCAAAATAATTACTTTCCTTAACTCATTAATTATTTATTAAACAAATAAATAATCAAATCACATCAAATCAATTAAACAAATACTTATTCAACGATAAACATATCCATTAAATATTTATATATTTTAATAAATATTTAAATATTAATTAAAAATCTGGATTGTTACAGCATTCCCTCCTTATAAGGATTCTGTCCTCAGAATCACAACTCAAACCACTCATTCGTTACAATCTTCCCTACTTACAAAGATTATGTCCCCAGAATCGAAGATAGGAATTAAACAAATAACTTAGAGTAATCTTTCATCATTTTATCTAAATATAGGTTTTATATTTCCTACTACATTCATTACTTTAACAAATTCTAGGTTTCATTTCATAATTTTCACTTGAACTCAATTATATTCTGAGTATTATACATCTTTTGACCCATTCATTTTCTTTTCTAAGGATCGTTATCATCAACACTCGGGATATTACATTCACCCTTTCTTATAAGAATTTCGTCCTCGAAATTTTATTTATTAATCTTTATTCATTCAATCTATCAAGGTAGATTTTTTTTTACGTCACTACTTCATTCATTTATTGGTTTCTATAACCACATTCTTTCCACAAAGATCATTCTACAATTATTAATTTTTTTTATATTAAAAGTTTCACGTTATTCTTTCATAACTCATCTACTTCTAACTTTAAAATCTCTTTTCTCACTTAATCAACACATTCATCATTCAGTGTCGTATTCTACGACTCACTTCTTTCTAAGGAATAGCATTCTTACCACATTCACCTTTTAGAATATCAAGAATCTTCCACAATTGCTCAATAATTGGGAAGCGATATGAATAACAGGAATTTAAAAGATTCCAAACCATGCTGAGCGTCATAAGACCACGAACTATGTCCACAGTTGCAAGTAATCTTTCAACTTCAACTTTAACAGTCATAAGACTATAAGGACCCCCGTACTTAGGGTGTTAAGCCCTTAGTACGATATATTGTGCACAAACATTTAAACGCTATGCGTATGTCTATAGTTATAAGAAATCTTTCAACTTAAACTTTAACAGTCATAAGACTATAGGGACTCCTCGTACTTAGGGTGATCAGCCCTTCGTACAATGTATTGTGCACAAACATTTAAGCACAAAGTATAAAACTAGGTGCAACCCCTAAATAATAGGGTTGTTCATCTCAACTTTTCAACATCTGAATCCGCACCAAAACAATTTGGTTTGGCATAACTTCTCAAGAAACTCTTGAATTTCATGAACATCGTTCAATATTTGTCTAGTTGAATCAAATAGCATAGACCTCTATAATAATTCGGACATCAATCGAAATATACATATACATACATACATATGTATTCTCATATCTTAAAGAAATCTCAAAAATCTTTTTATGACGTCATGATACCGCACTGTATTTTCAGTCCATTGAAGATTCCGTCATTTGGTGATTTTATCATACTACATCATACCATAGTGGGCTGACGATCCTTAGATCACATCCAACACTAGGTAATACTGCATTGATGACTCCATCGTTTTTATCATCTTTGCATCAGGTTACATGATGCATTAATGATATAAAATATATTTTGATATATTGCAAATCATTTTTGTCTAGCCGAAGCAATTAGCATAGACATACGAATAACATTATTGTTGTTAAAACTCATTGGTTCCATCATTTGATCCAATGTTTTTTAAGAAAAATAAAAGTGTAAACATCAGCACGAAGTCAATAAATTTCAAAAGTCTAGCATAACTAGTAGATTTAGAATACCTATGCTTCCATCATCAACTCCATTTTTTTATAATGATCCACCGCTTAATAGGTCTATCTATTTCTATCATCCTCAATACTCCATTTACATTTATCTACCCAGTTCGTCAAACTCACCACACGTTATGAGTTCAGCAACTTGCCATAATCATATGAGTTTAAGAACTTATCCTAGTCAGACCATAGGCGTCCATTCGCTGAGAGGTTCAAAACATACCATATAATTATGAGTCACGAACCTACCATAAGTATGAATTTTAAGAACTCGCACTTAACCTTATAATATTCTCTAACTATACTCTACCTATCTGTTATACACATGAGAAAAGAATCACCTTCTCAACAGGCATATAGGAAATAGTGCGACACAACCATTCCAATGATTATCAATGTGATAAATTGAGTGCAAGCACAAAACCCTCGCCCATACAAAGATTTGTACAACTCAGCCATCATAGGAGTCCTCAATTGAAACCCCACCTAACTCTATCTTGCTTATAACTTGCTCTTTGCTCGATACGAATTTCTCGTATCACATCATCTATAACTCCTCATGAGTTATCTCGTACTATTTCATAGTACACCACCTTCATAGCATTAAGCTATAATCATTTAAAAATTACATACCATCTTTCTTTTATAACTTAAACAGATCACGTCGTGATCTTATTCTATAATCATCTCCCTTAATATTCTTTTCTTAACTCATGATCGTTTTGTTTTACGATCCTCTTTTTTTTCCTTTTTAATCATTTACGACATTATTCGTTATCTTGGCTTATAGAGTTAGGAAACTCCCATTTCTTATCTTTATATCTCTTCAAGATTCTTCTTTGAATCTTCTTGTTTATATAACAATTCTTCCTTTAAGAATTCTAACTTCAGTTACATCGCTCAAAGTTCTACACTTTCATCACACGTATCCATTTCTATACTTGGCACGCATCGAGTCTCTAACAGTTTCAATATGGTACGCTGAGTGGTTTCCCATAAACAAACAACAAACTAGGTTTTTAGTTACTAGTTCGTATATACCTCCGCTCTATGAAGGAATCGTTTAGCCCAGATACCATACATCAACTACTAAAGAGTATAATTGCACCATACTTAAATATATCTCTCTATTCATAATATTTTTTTTTATCATTCTCTTCTTATAGACATTGTCTATTTATTATTACCTTACATCCTTATTATTGGAGTTGGGTAACCCCACATTCATATTCCTTATAACTCTGCGAGATTCTTCTTTGAATCCTTTCACGCAAGTTTTAAATCCCTTCTTTATAAATTTCGTAAATTTCTTCTTATTATTCAAACTCTATTTGAGCTTATTTGTTCATTATCTTCACCTCTCTTCTCTAAGGTTATAGCCTACGGTACTCCTACCTAAGGTTTATAACCTACAGCTTTGATACCAACTTGTAACGACCCCAAAATCCATACAATTTAAATCTCAACTTCGGTCGTTAACCCTACATTAAATCTCAAATTTTACGTCATTATTCGATATTAAACTTAATAAAATTGTGGAATATTTAAAACTTTTATACATTTCCTTCTTTCTTGCCCTGAATCGTAACCTTTACATTACATCTCTTTGATTCAATCTTATATCATGAATCGTTAAAACAAAATGACTATACAAAGTCTTACATCATAACTAAATATCCATATACATTGGATAACTCAACTTACAATTTAACAAAATATTACATTCAAAATATGAAATACATTTCTCATAAAACATAAATAATCTTCGTGAATATAGATCTCTATAACTCACTTAGCACATATCCTTACCATGATTCCTTGACCTACAAAAGTGGTTATTTGCAAGAGCGAGCTCGACAGCTCAGCAAAGTCTCACAGTTTTCATGCATCACATAGCACATAATAACATGCTTGATATACATCTCATTAAAGTAACATGGCATACATGCTTTTAATTCACATAGAAAATATAAAGATTGAGTTCCTTACTCAATCATCATTACTTAGCCAAAACAAAGCAGTCATATATTGACTTTAATATTTCATGATTTCAACATACATAGCATATCATGTAATTTAAAACAGTTCATCAAGTCCTCGTAGAAAATAGGAACCGAAAGACTTGCCTTGATCGTTGTTTACCAACAACAGTTTAACAGCTAACAGTTATCTGCACTTCACGTGCCCTACACAATTATATAACCATACACATCAACTATTAGTCACATAACAACACATAGTAATTGTAATATAAACTCTACTCCACGTCTCATACTCTTTCCTATTAATTAGCACACAATGTTCAATTAGATTGTGCTAACTTTTCGACTTATAAATCAGTATATTTCTTCTTAGTCAAACTCGAAGTTCATTCAAGTGCTTAAGTCTTGCTAGGACTACTTATTAGTTTTATATTAAACCCATTCCATATCTTATAATATTCATTTCAATTAAATTGAAACACTTTTTAAGTTCATTAACACTTGGCACGACATTTTGACGTTTAATCGTCACACGCCCGATTTGCATCTCTTGTGTATGCTTACTATGCTTCAATAACTTATCTAATACATCATTTATTAATGTTAAGCATCATTATATTTACTAACATTCAAGTTTTATAACTTAGAATATCATCTTTTATGGTCAGGAGCACTACACATGCATATGTGCATGCCCGACGCCCTCCGATTGCCCTCGAAAACATAACAGTCCTAAAGATGACCATTTTGACTACTGTTACAGACCTCGAATTGAAAAACCTTTGGCACGATAGTTGTAGGTCTATTCGTCTTCGTTCTGTATCATCTTGAATTACCTCAATCGGAGTTCGTGTGAGAGTGTTATGGTCATTTTACTACAGGAGGCCAAAACTGTCAGACTCAGACTTCTGTCCTCGCGCCGCAGCGCGAGAATTAGGCTAACCAGTGGTGCCGCAGAGCAAGATTGGCGCTGGGGCGCGAATTTTAGCGCTGGGGCGCGAATTTTGGCGCTGGGGCGCGATCTTTGGCGCTGGGGCTCGAATTTCGGCGCTGGGGCGCCGAAACTTGCACAACCCAACCACGAAAGAACAGAACAACTAATTTCTGTGTATTTAACATTGCTAACATCTAAATTAACATGCTAATTGGTATAAAACTATTATAAACATGTTTGCAAACATATTCCTCGACATAGAACAATTTATGGACAATTATACTAGTTTAATTTCCTCAAATTCCATATTTTCGTATAAAACTTCATTTTTGAGTTCCTTAGATAAAAATTATCACTATAATCTCAATTCTTCACTAATTCACTTCGTTCAAACTACGATTTCCTCGTTTCTTAATGAACTGACATAAACAATACCCAATTTACATGTTAACATACAAACTAGCCACTAAATTTGGTACTTTCATAAGCTAAAAGTAAAATATACACTGTAATTCACTTTCTTCCTTTATAAACGAAATTAGCATAGCAATTCTTTGTTTAAACACTAGTTATAATCCTCATAATCACATACCATCACTATAATTCAATTGTATAACAGCAATTACAGAAATTATACCACCAACGCAATGAATTTCAAGAACACCGAGATTAAGGAATTATAGTATAACACATATATGTTAAGATTATAAAACATACTTTTTGTTGCTTTGAAACTATTTGTTAATCACTGATAATAGCTAGAAGAAGTAAGAACTTGCTTTGAAAATCACTGCCTTTTCTCTCTCAAATTTCTCTGAACTTTTCTCAGATAAACTTCTATTTTCCTTAGGTTTAAGCCAAAAATAATATACGTAAAACCAAATACAACTAAAACCCAAACGTACGAAACTGCCATATACTTAATAACCCTATTAAAATATCAGTTACCAAATATATTATATATTATATATTTTTTGTTTAATTAATTTATATTACTAATAAATTAAATTTAAAAATCTAAAAGCCATAGGGCTTTGTTTGGTAAAATTATTTAAAATTAAAGACTTAATATATTTAAGCCTTGTTTGGTAAAATAAATTAAAACTACTTTAATTTATTTTAATAACCACTTATAATATAACTATTTGTCACACTTCTAATTAATTAAGTTTTCATACTTAATTAATTAATTCTAATAATAATATAATGCATAATATAATAATTTATTTAATCATTATAAACTCTCTAACTTAATTATTAAATTAAATTAGATTACTATCTCAAAATAATTACTTTCCTTAACTCATTAATTATTTATTAAACAAATAAATAATCAAATCACATCAAATCAATTAAACAAATACTTATTCAATGATAAACACATCCACTAAATATTTATGTAATTCAATAAATATTTAAATATTAATTAAAAATCTGGATTGTTACAGTCCTAATCAATTTCTTCTGAAACATGTTGGTGTACCGACGACTTTATCAGGTAATTATCGAGTCTAAGACTCTATCTTAAAGTTTAATAACTGTAATTATCAGTCATATTATTTTTAAATGATTTACAAAAATGTTAAAATATTTATTATAATTTATCATGAATTTTCAAACACCGGAATCATTATTAAATGATTTAAATATTAAACAATTCTATTATCATTAATATTTAATTAATATTAAACTATTAATAAAACCATTGCCAAAAATGTTAAAGTCATTTATAATAACTCAAGATACTTTTAAAGTATTAATATTACACTTAAATGATTTGTTAAAAGAATTAAAATCATTTTAAAATAATTATCATTAATATTAAAGTATTAATGTATTATTTATCAAAATATTAAAAGTCATTAATTATAACTTAAAATATTTTTAATTCATTTATATCCTTTTTAAATGATTTCTAAAGTAATTAAACAATTTTAAAATTATTTATTTAATATAATTATTAAATAAATTTAATATCATTAATATTAAATTAATAATCATTAATATTAAATTATTAATGAAATTATCCTTTAAATATTAAAAGTTATATTTTATAACTTAAAATATCTTTAAACACTTTATTTTTATTTAAAATGTTTTTATAATAATAAAATTATTTTTAAAATAATTTATTTAATATAATTATTAAATAACCTTAATATCATTAATAATAATTAATTAATAAAATTTACCTTTAAATATTAAAATTTATATTTTATAGCTTAAAATATTTTTAAACTATATATTTTCATTTAAAATAATTTTTATAATATTAAAATCATTTTTAATTAATTTATTTAATATAATTTTTAAATAAATCTAATATCATTAATATTTAATAATTAATGAAATTTGCTTTAAAATATTAAAAGTTATATTTTATAACTTCAAATATTTTTAAATAACTTATTATCATTTAAAATAATTTTTAATATAATAAAATCATTTTTATATAATTTATTTACTACATTTAGTAAATAAATTAAATATCAATAATATTTAAATAAATACTAATATTTATGAAAAAATATTTCAAATTATTAAAAGTTAATTTTTATAATTTAAAATGATTTTCAAAATAATTTTTGTAATTTTTGGAAATTAATTTCTATTTTTAAATGATTTTTAGAGATTAATTTAATTAATTTTTAATAAAATTGTCGCTAAAGACTGCCTATAGTGACAGAACTGTCGCTATAGGTGTTCTTCGTGTTCTTCATGAAACCTAGATCTTCATATGCGGTTAACGAAGGTACTACTTTGACAGGTTGTAAATCTTTGGTTATCAGGATTCTGGGCTTGCTAATGTGTTGGTATTGTAGTATAGCTGTAACACTATCATTACCAATTGATTTCATGGCCAGAGCACAACAAATCAGAGAGTTATAAGCCATCGAACTAGCTGTCAGACATGTTCTTCATCTTCTGGGTTGCCCAGAAACATGAAGTCATGGCCGGTCAACGCTTCTTGTGACCTTATTTCAGTCAATCCGTTCATGTAATGGTTGTGATAGACATCGGGGATAGTAGAGGAACTAGCAGGGTATCATGTTTGAACACTTGACAAGTTTAAACATCAATAATAAAACAATTGTTAGCCATTAAAAAGGTTGTCAGAGCTGTTCTTCATTTTCTGGGTTACCCAGAAATGAAGAATAGTTCGTGTAGCCATATTTGGGCTTCCACAACTTGTAATATGTGTAACGTTTAAGTGATCTACTGGTTCTAGTGTTTAGACAACATACAAGGGTACCGATTTAGCATCAAAAATACATATAAAAACACCTCAATAAGAAGATCTATGTCAAACAAAGTCGGTCAGAAACCGTGTTCATAGATTTTCTGGGTTTCCAATAAAACTGAACACGTGAACAACTTAGCTACTTTGATCGATTACTACTTTCATCTAGTTTGAGGTTTAGGATATTTTAAGGCATAAACATGGATTTCATATACCTGACTACAATTTATATTCAACACAAATAATAAACCAATAACAACATGAAAGATCTGGGCCCAAGAACTTGTTGTCAGACACTGCTATTTGATTTCTGGGTTACCCAGAAATCAATCGGTCAAGCCCGGTCAATGATGTTTGACCATGAATAACTTTCAATATATAACTGATTTGGCTTTGAATCAAGTTCCAGATGAAAGATGACATAACAAACTACATGTTTAAACATTTAAAAAGTAAAAACACATAACATATTATGATCTACAAGGTTTGACATTTGTTGTTAGACCACAAAAAGAAAATTTCCCAGATTCTTGCCAACTCACATTTTGAGTATCTAGATGTTATGGATCACCTATGTACCAACCCAGATCATGGATTAACACCTTATTCAACATGATTAAACATAAAAACCATAAATCCATTATAGCATACAAGATCAAAATTTTGACTTATGATTTTATACATTTATGCATCAATTCTTGATTCTGGATACTGATTGGTTATGGTAATCATATCGTGGGGATTGTATAAGGGACTGATCTACTACATAATTTCGAAGCTTAGGAGAGAGAATGGGTTGGTTGAGCATTGGTTGAATAAATGGGTAATAAAATAACTTTCTCTCTCTCTAATGCTATATATATTACATGTATGCAATGAATGTAGCTGAATTCAGCTGATTTCTAGAGTTTAATGTCACATGGAGTTGTTGGAGTGGTTTACCAACTCCCACTTAGTAAGATTTGCAAGAAATCTCAAATAATACAAAAGGGGTATTAATGTCATTTGGCTTAAGGATTTAATGGCATTTTAGTCATTGGTCTAACCTTTAGGGTTTGACTCTTAGAGTTTAACCCTAAAGTTTAGCACAAAATTGAAACATTTCTAATTTAGGGTTTGTAAAATAAAAATAAAATTTTAGTTTCTAAAAATAGAAAATTAGGGTTTGTTAATTAGATTAGATTTCTAATTACATTATACAGGAACATTAGGGTTTGAAGTCCACTAATTAGCATTAAGGATTACAATTAGCAATTAGGGTTTTATTTTAGTAAATTTAGGGTTACTAATTTAGAAATTAAGGTTTCTAGAAATTAGAATTTCTAAATAATAATTAGGGTTTCTCTAATTAACATTAAATTCTATAATACGTAACATATTTCATTTAGAACAATTACATAACTGTTTCTAACTCATAATAAAGTTTTCAAATTAGGGTTTCGCCACTTAACAATTAGGGTTAGTATAGAAAATTAGGGTTTATAAATATTTTTTAGGGTTTTTCAAAATTAGGATTTTCCATACTTATAGCATTAACATTTACCATACAAATCATATATTACATAACACCGTGACATTCATAACATAACGTAATTACTTGAAATCTTACAGTCTTATTTGACTATCGTAATAGGGTTTATTAAAATAATATAAAATCATATTTTCATGAAAAATAATTAATAAAACATTTCAACTATAAAATTAATTATTATTAGAATATAGTTTATAATGTGCAATAACTCTAAAATAAAATTATTTGTAAACATTCAAGTAATAAATATATTTTTATTTATCACATAATTACATACGCTTTATCTTGTACAAATCCCCATTTTTTTTAAAAAAAATTATACGCAAAATTTCTGATTTAATTTTATAGAAAATATCGGGTTGTTACATTCACTCTCCCTTATAAAGATTCCGTCCCCGGAATCACTGTTTTAAAACCTATACATACCAGGGTACATAGCATACACAATCATTACAAGCTTATCTATCTTCTTAAACAGAAATTTGATTTCTAAAAGAACTCAAATTCCTCCTTCAAAATACTTTATAAAATAATTTACTATATATACGAAAATAATATATAAGAAAAATTAATTTTTATCGAATAATACCTGGAGTTACATCCCCGGCTGCTACAGTTTCTTGAACGGTCATGTTGAAGACTCCTGCGGTTGGTTCTGTTGGTTTGTTTGTTGAAGTCGGTCCCGTTATCGCCAATGTCCTGCTGCCTTTCCTCGTATTCGCATTCCTTGCTTCCCTTCTACTTCTTGGACAATCTTTCACCTTATACTCCATTGATTCACAAATAAAATACCCTCTATACATTTTTGGATTGCGGCAGTTGGGAGAGACATGTCCCTTCTGCCCACACTTGTAACACACAATCTTATCCTTTAAACATTCTCCCTTCTCCGATTCTAGCTTGATTTGCCTCCCACCAGAAATTTGTCATCCTTTTTATCGTATAGGTGGCAAAAGCTGTCTTTTGCCCCTTCGTTACCCTAGTTATCACACACGCTTCAATAGGGTCAGTTGATCTTCTAGATCCTGGCAGTACGACGGCCTTGAAGCCTTTGTAATTCGTCAATTGATTGTCTGACTAATTTCCCGCGGCTGGTATTCCATTATGCATAGCTTGAGCGATCACATTCGAGAAATTATGTATCGGGTCTGGTTATTCTCCATCTTTGTTGACATGTTCTTCTATCCGTGTATTTCGTTTTCGTCTTGGCAGAATTATCATAAATTATTCTTTATTAACTTACATTCTAAGCCTTATCGTATACGCTTAACATATAGCGCAAAATTTTCTACTCAAATAATCATGTACTCAAAATATTAGATTTTTAAAACTTGGTTTACTGAATTAACTAGTGTTCAGATAAATAATTATTATCTTTGTACCAACTTATTTCATTAATCCCACATAGTCTCATATTACTAGCACTTGACATACCATAGCACATACCGCTTTAAACCTCAGTTATTCCTTTGTGACCCACAAGTCAAGAATCGCTGCCACAACTTATACAAAATTTGAAAAATATTACCTTATACAAACATACCTATCATATACATAACATAGAATCATACATATTCAAGTAATACTAGTACTACTTATTTCTTACGGCTCCACTAAGGATCAATTACTTAGTAATTTGTTTATTTCCATTATCCTCAATAATCCATTCATACCTAACTATACCTAGTTCGTCCAACTTACCACACATTATGAGTTTAAGAACTCACCACAAACATAAGAGTTTAAGAACTCGACATTGACCACATATTCTTTAACTATATTTTGCCTATCAGTTATTCTATCGTTTCTAGGTCCAGTATTTCCAAAAATAACCACCTCATTGAGGTAGCTTTCAAAGTGAGCCTCTATTTCAGCTATTGGCTTCGATATTGGCTCGGGTGTATGGATTTGATCCTTCTTCATGCTATAAGCATATAATAAGCATTTTCCACCTGATCTACACACATAAATTATCCTGATTGGCATATAGTTTATATACACAACAAACAATAGTTTTACATAAGTTATCTTCTATTTTGTTTGACGATGAATTTATTCGATTCATCTCCTTTTAAACTCTATATGAGTTATTTGTATTTTCAACGTTTCCCTCTGTCCTAAGGTTATAGCCTAAGGTCTAGCCCACCTAAGGTTTTTAACCTAAGCTCTAATACCAACTTATAACTTTCATGGTGCTTCCAACCGTAGCACCTTACAAGGGTACCTATCAGCTTGCCACCGACTGAATCGGTGTCCCCCAAAGAGAGTCTTACTTCGGTGCATTCCACACAAGGAAGTCACCAGCGAGAGGCTCGAGGCTCTTTGCAAATTCA
This sequence comes from Panax notoginseng, assembly GCA_016801055.1. Classification (NCBI taxonomy): domain Eukaryota; kingdom Viridiplantae; phylum Streptophyta; class Magnoliopsida; order Apiales; family Araliaceae; genus Panax; species Panax notoginseng. Next base: position 158,402,816 of record CM029014.1, read on the forward strand.
GGCTTATAGCTCTGATACCATCTTGTAACACCCCCAAATTTAGGTACTTGAAACCCGAACTCGGTGCTTTACGATATTATTTCTATGAGCGGAATAATACTAATAATAATAACAATAATATGAATATCAAACTTAATTTACATATGCATCAGAGTCTACTCCCAAGTATGCGACCTTTAAACATTCATTTACATGATACTTAATAGTTATCGTTGTCTTAATAAAGTCATACTATTACATAGAATACCAAAAATTTTATTTTGTTTTGCTTTTCTTTTCCTTTGTTTCTGCATGACCCTTCCGGTTGATCACAATTGGCTGAAAACATTTAAATTAAATAAGGATGAGTATTTGAGTGCCCATCAAGTAATAGCAATTATAAATATATTTAGCTGAAAGAATTAAATGTTTTCTTTATACATCACTTCTACAACGATTCAATAGTTGTGAAGTAAACTAAACTGATAATAATAACATAACAACTCTATATCACATTTTTGAAACTACGTATTGACTATAAATAGGTATTAGTCGACAGACAATGAACATTATTTTTACTTTTCGCTAAGGTTTAGCAGAACTTCATCTGCAAACCGTCATAACTTACGGGCGCGAGTTTGTACTTCCCATGTGCCCTGTATTGATCAATACAACATACAAGAGCTATATTATCGTTCACTCTGTCCACCTTGGGCGCATAAAAGTTTTTTCTTGATCGGGATGTTCATACTTAGTCTGGAATCTGAACCAAAATAATTTGATTGGATACAAAAAGGTTTTATCATATTCAACGATATTTCTTAATCTGTGTCTAGCTGATCAAATAGCTTAGACGGCTTATATATATATATATCAACATGTGTTTAATTACGATGGTTATCCAAGTGAGGACACTTGTATAGCCATATTTCGAAAGTAACGAACATAATATATATATGAGTTATATAATATAATATCATATTGATAAACAAAGTTCGGATATAATATATACGATAATAGGGTTAATAATCTAGTATAATAATAATATAAATCTGAAACTTTCTTACTCATGTCCATTGCATAAAGGAAATGCAAAGGTAGGATACTTGTCTGGTACGCTGCTTACAATTCGCAACTTAGTTTTAGCATTTGTATAACAACCTATCAGTAATAAGATCATTTTACTGATTAGAACAACATATCTCAACACATAGCATTGCTTATTGCAGTCAACACATAACTTAATCACATTGACACATAGGTTTTGCAGTCACTGGATCACAAACAAACATATATCTAATTAAATTATCTAAGTCCTGATCAATTTTTGAAATATGTCGGTGTACCAACAACTTTATCAGGTAATTATCGAGTCTAAGACTATATCCTAAAGTTTAATAACTGTAATTATCAGTCATATTATTTCTAAATGACTTGCAAAAATTTTAAAACATTTATTATAAATTATCATGAATTTTCAAACACCGGAATCATTCTTAAATGATTTAAATATTAAAAAAATTCTATTATCATTAATATTTAATTAATATTAAACTATTAATGAAACTATTGCCAAAATGTTAAAGTTATTTATAATAACTCAAGATACTTTTAAAGTATTAATATTACACTTAAATGATTTTTTAAAAGAATTAAAATTATTTTTAAATAATTAACATTAATATTAAAGTATTAATGTATCATTTATCAAAATATTAAAAATCATTAATTATAACTTAAAATATTTTTAATTCATTTATATCCTTTTTAAATGATTTCTAAAGTAATAAAACCATTTTAAAACTATTTAATTAATATAATTATTAAATAAATTTAATATCATTAATATTAAATTAATAATCATTAATATTAAATTATTAATGAAATTATACTTTAAATATTAAAAGTTATATTTTATAACTTAAAATATCTTGAAACATTTTATTTTTATTTAAAATGATTTTTATAATAATAAAATTATTTGTAAAATAATTTATTTAATATAATTATTAAATAACCTTAATATCATTAATAATAATTAGTTAATGAAATTTACCTTTAAATATTAAAAGTTATATTTTATAACTTAAAATATTTTTAAACTATATATTTTTATTTAAAATGATTTTTATAATATTAAAATCATTTTTAATTAATTTATTTAATATAATTATTAAATAAATCTAATATCATTAATATTAAATAATTAATTAAATTTGCTTTAAAATATTAAAAGTTATATTTTATAACTTAAAATATTTTTAAATAACTTATTATCATTTAAAATGATTTTTAATATAATAAAATTATTTTTAATTTATTTATTTATTACATTTAATAAATAAATTAAATATAAATAATATTTAAATAAATACTAATGTTTATGAAAAAATATTTCAAATTATTAAAAGTTAATTTTTATAATTTAAAATGATTTTTAAAATAATTTTTGTAATTTTTGAAAATTAATTTCTATTTTTAAATGATTTTTAGAGATTAATTTAATTAATTTTTAATAAAATTGTCGCTAAAGACTGCCTATAGTGACAGAACTGTCGCTATAGGTGTTCTTCGTGTTCTTCATGAAACCTAGATCTTCATATGCGGTTAACGAAGGTACTACTTTGACAGGTTGTAAATCTTTGGTTATCAGGATTCTGGGCTTGCTAATGTATTGGTATTGTAGTATAGCTGTAACACTATCATTACCAATTGATTTCATGGCCAGAGCACAACAAATCAGAGAGTTATAAGCCATCGAACTAGCTGTCAGACATGTTCTTCATCTTCTGGGTTGCCCAGAAACATGAAGTCATGGCCGGTCAACGCTTCTTGTGACCTTATTTCAGTCAATCCGTTCATGTAATGGTTGTGATAGACATCGGGGATAGTAGAGGAACTAGCAGGGTATCATGTTTGAACACTAGACAAGTTTAAACATCAATAATAAAACAATTGTTAGCCATTAAAAAGGTTGTCAGAGTTGTTCTTGTAACAATCCAGATTTTTAATTAATATTTAAATATTTATTGAATTATATAAATATTTAATGGATGTGTTTATCGTTGAATAAGTATTTGTTTAATTGATTTGATGTGATTTGATTATTTATTTGTTTAATAAATAATTAATGAGTTAAGGAAAGTAATTATTTTGAGATAATAATCTAATTTAATTTAATAATTAAGTTAGAGAGTTTATAATGATTAAATAAATTATTATATTATGCAATGAATTGTTATTAGAATTAATTAAATTAAGTATGAAAACTTAATTAATTAGAAATGTGACAAATAACTATATTATAAGTGGTTAATAAAATAAATTAAAGTAGTTTTAATTTATTTTGCCAAACAAGGCTTAAATATATTAAGTCTTTAATTTTTAAATTATTTTGCCAAACGAAACCCTATGGCTTTTGGTTTTTAAATTTTGAATTAATAATAAAAACCAATTAAATAAATAATATATAAATAAAATATATTTAAAATGGATATACGTTTATTATAAGGTAATTGATATATTTAGTATTGGAATTAAGGCCATATCGGTTTCTTTTATTTTACGTATACTTGAGTTATCAGTTTTATTTTTTTTGCTATCCTGAGGAAGAGAGAGTACAGAGAACTTGAGAGAGAATAGAGGGAGAAGCTGAGAGAAAGTCTAAGAATTCCAAAACAAATTCTCAGTGTTTAACAAGGATTTCTTAAGCATAAAAGGGTATGTGTCTATAATCTTAATATTAGATATGTATATATGTTTTTACAAAATTTCTGTAGTTGTTGAATTGTGGTGATTATATGTGTTTGGGATGTGAGAACTAGTGTTTAAACAAAGAATTGCTATGCTAATTTCGTTTATAAAGGAAGAAAGTGAATTACAGTGTATATTTTACTTTTAGCTTATGAAAGTACCAAATTTAGTGGCTAGTTTGTATGTTAATATGTAAATTGGGTCTTGTTTATGCCAGTTCATTAAGAAACGAGGAAATCGTAGTTTGAACGAAGTGAATTGGTGAAGAATTGAGATTACAGTGATAATTTTTATCTAAGGAACTCAAAAAATGAAGTTTTATATGAAAATATGGAATTCGAGGAAATTAAACTAGTATAATTGTCGATTAATTGTTATATGGATGATTGTTAACATTTATGTATGGTTTATGATGAAGTTATGCATGTTAATTAGTGTTAGAAATCAAGTTATTGACAGAAATTCAGCTATTTTGATCTTCGTGGTTGGGTTCTGCAAGTTTCGGCGCCCCAGCACCAAAAATTGTGCCCCGGTGCCAAAATTCGCGCCCTAGCTCCAGAAGTTCGCGCCCCAGGGCTAATCTCGCACTGCGGTGCCACTGGTTAGCCTAGTTCTCGCGCCGTGGCGGGGGGACAGAAGTCTGAGTCGGACAGTTTTGGCCTCCTGTAGTAAAATGGCCATAACTTTCTCATACGAACTCCGATTGAGGTAATTCAAGATGATTCGGAACGAGGACAAATAGACCTACAACTTTCGTGCCAAAAGTTTTTCAATTCGAGGTCTGTAACAGTAATAGTCAAAATGGTCATCTTTAGGACTGTTATGTTTTCGGGGGCAATCGGAGGGCGTTGGGCATGCACATATGCATGTGTAGTGCTCCTGACCATAAAAGATGATGTCCTAAGTTATAAAACTTGAATGCTAGTAAATATAATGATGCTTAACATTACTAAATGATGTATTAGATAAATTATTGAAGCATAGTAAGCATACACAAGAGATGCAAATCGGGTGTGTAACGATTGAACGTCGAAACATCGTGCCAAGTGTTAATGAACTTAAAAACTGTTTCAATTCAATTGAAATGAATATTATAAGATATGGAATGGGTTTAATATAAAACTAATAAGTAGTCCTAGCAAGACTTAAGCACTTGAATGAAATTCGAGTTTGACTAAGAAGAAATATAGTGTGTTATAAGTCGAAAAGTTAGCACAATCTAATTGAACATTGTGTGATAATTAATAGGAAAGAGTATGAGACGTGGAGTATAGTTTATATTACAATTACTATGTGTTGTTATGTGACTAATAGTTGATGTGTATGGTTATATAATTGTGTAGGGCACATGAAGTGCAGATAACTGTAAGCTGTTAAACTTTTATTGGTAAACAACGATCAAGGAAAGTCTTTCGGTTCCTATTTTCTACGTGGACTTGATGAACTGTTTTAAATTGCATGATATGTTATGCATGTTGAAATTATGAAATGTTAAAGTCAATATATGACTGCATTGTTTTGGCTAAGTAATGATGATTGAGTAAGGAACTCAATCTTTATATTTGCTATGTGAATTAAAAGCATGTATGCCATGTTACTTTAATGAGATGTATAACGAGCATGTTATTATGTGTTATGTGATGCATGAAAATTATTAGACTTTGCTGGGCTGTCGAGCTCACTCTTACAAATAACCACTTTTGCAGGTCAAGGTATTAAGGTAAGGATATGTGCTAAGTGAGTTATAGATATCTATATTCACGAAGATTATTTATGTTTTATGAGAAATGTATTTCATATTTTGAATGTAACATGTTGTTGAATTGTAATTTGAGTTATCCAATGTATATGGATATTTAGTTATGATGTAAGACTTTATATAGTTATTTTGTTGTAACGATTCATGATATAAGATTGAATCAAAGAGATGTAATGTAAAGGTTGCGATTCAGGGCAAGAAAGAAGGAAATGTATAAACGTTTTAATTATTCCGCAATTTTAGTGTTTTTAATATCGAATAATGATGTTTTATTAGAGATTTAATGTATGGTTAACGACTGAAGTCGAGATTTAAATGGTATGAATTTTGGGGTCGTTACAGTTCTTCATTTTCTAGGTTACCTAGAAATGAAGAACAGTTCGTGTAACCATATTTGGGCTTCCATAATTTGTAATATATGTAACGTTTTAGTGATCTACTGGTTCCAGTGTTTAGACAACATACAAGGGTACAGATTTAGCACCAAAAATACATATAAAAACATCTCAGTAAGAAGATCTATGCCAGTCAAAGTCGGTCAGAAACCGTGTTCATAGATTTTCTGGGTTTCCCAGAAAACCAAACACGTGAACAACTTAGCTACTTTGACTGGTTACTACTTTCACCTAGTTGAGGTTTAGGATATTTTAAGGCATAAACATGGATTTCATATACCAGACTATTATCTAGATGCAACACAAATAACAAACCAACAATAACATGAAAGATCTGGGCCCAACTGCTATTTGATTTCTGGGTTACCCAGAAATCAGTCGGCCATGCTCGGTCAACGATGTTTGACCATAAATAACTTTCAATATATAACTGATCTGCCTTTGAATCAAGTTCCAGATGAAAGATGGCATAACAAACTACATGTTTAAACTTTTAAAAAGCAAAAACACATAACAAATTAAGATCTACAGGGTCTGACATTCGTTGTCAGACCACAGAAAGAAAATTTCCTAGATTCTTGAAAACTCACATTTCGAGTATCTAGATGTTATGGATCACCTACGTACCAACCCAGATCATGGATTAACACCTTATTTAACATGATTAAACATAAAAACCACAAATCCATTATAGCATACAAGATCAAATTTTTTGACTTAGGATTTTATACCTTTATGCATCAATTCTTGATTCTGGCTACTGATTGGTTATGATAATCATGGGGCTTGTATAAGGTACTGATCTACTACATATTTTCGAAACATAGGAGAGAGAATGGGTTGGTTGAGCATTGGTTGAATAAATGGGCAATAAAATGACTTTCTCTTTCTCTCTAATGCTATATATATTACATGTATGCAATGAATGTAGCTGAATTCAGATGATTTCTAGAGTTTAAGGTCACATGGGGATGTTGGAGTGGTTTACCAACTCCCATCTTGCTAAGATTTGCAGGAAATCTCAAATAATGCAAAATGGGTACTAATGTCATTTGGCTTAAGGATTTAGTGGTATTTTAGTCATTGGTCTAACCCTTAGAGTTTGACCCTTAGGGTTTAACCCTAGGGTTTAGCACAAAATTGAAGCATTTCTAATTTAGGGTTTGTAAAATAAAAATAAAATTTTAGTTTCTAAAAATAGAAAATTAGGGTTTGTTAATTAGATTAGATTTCTAATTACATTATACATGAACATTAGGGTTTGAAGTCCACTAATTAGCATTAAGGATTACAATTAGCAATTAGGGTTTCATTTTAGTAAATTTAGGGTTACTAATTTAGAAACTAGGGTTTCTAGAAATAAGAATTTCTAAATATTAATTATGGTTTCTCTAATTAACATTAAATTCTATAATATGTAACATACTTCATTTAGCACAATTACATAACCGTTTCTAACTCATAATTGAGTTTCAAATTAGGGTTTCCCCACTTGAAAATTATGGTTAATGTAGAAAATTAGGGTTTATAAATATTATTTAGAGTTTTTAAAAATTAGGATTTTCCATACTTAGCATTAACACTTACCATACAAATCATATACCACATAATACGTGACATTCATAACATAACGTAATTGTCGACGTCGGGATTTTTGGGTGTCCCTTTCCGTTACTTATTCTTTGGTGATCTCATTTTAGGTGAGATTTGTTTGAAAAAATAAGTGAAAAAGGTTCGACATATATAATATCGATGATGGACTGTTAAGAGTCTCCAGTTGGTTTTTTAAATGGTTGCACCAACACAACCAAGAAAAGGTTTGCACATTGACCCAGTGATGAGACACTGCTAAACGGGTCGGTGAAACCGAGATTCATTAGGGTCCGGGGACTTGGTTATGCGGGGGGAAGGTGTTAGGCTCCCCCCGACGTCCGTGCTGAATATATGTGTGTGTGTGGGTCAATGTGCTGTTATTTGAAAGTAATGCGAGGCCTCGTTCGCACCTATATACACATGGTTTGAATTTATGTAAAAATTTAGTTTTAAGCAAGATATGGTAGTAATGTTTTATAAAAGAGGGTTTTCAAACCCTAATGCTCAATAGTAATTGAGACCTTTTACACTCCCATTTTATTAAGTGTGCGGCTTGGTTGATTTTATTTTAACATATGCGAGGCATCCGTATGAAAATAATGTACACAATAATGCCGACTTCCTCGTGGGTATGAGAACCATCTGAGGAAATTCAGACAACGCAAAATAATTTACAAGCTGCTTACAGCTGAAAATGTCCATCATGGGAACTGAATCTAGATCAAATAGGACGAATCTGTGATCACATGATTCTTAGGCGCACAGAATACCACAATTTATAAGAAAGCAGTAAGCAGGTATATATATATATATATATATATATATATATATATATATAGACTGAAATGAAACCACGGACCGAAGTCCGGGCAAAAGCAAGCAACACGACTCTCAACGTGTAGAAGGGTGTGTGCAGAGATGAAGAGAAAGACTCTAAAGTGTGTGAGAAGGCTTACAATTGATTGCTAAAAAAGACTTATATATCTTTAGAGTGGGTAAACACTGGCTTTTGTAGGTACAAAAGAGGCTATATATGAGCTCACAGGTGTATAAAAGGAGAAAGTACACTGCATGGGGTGAGTGCAGAGTAAATTGGGCAGGGCTTCCTCGCCGTTTTCTCTTGCAAAATGGGCCGCCCAAGCCCTCTATTTATAGACTATTTTGTCGTAGGTGTACCTGCGGCTGAGCCGCAGGTGTACCAGAGGCAACCTGGGTGGGCCCGTGTTTTTTGGGTCGGGTCGTCTCGAAGTACGTGCACTCAGGCACTGTAATGTCCACTCGAACTTTCAGAAGTGCAATCGGGGCATCCGTTTGAGGTATATAGGACCTATTTCGGACCGCCGTTGTCGAGAGTTGTACAGTGGCATGGGATGGAAATTTGTACGAATTCGTTGAAGATGGGGCGGTGCGCTCCGGTCTTCAAGCTTCAGCTTTCATCCGTTACCCCGAAAAATAATCACTCGGGATTGGTCAGTTTTGTGGGACATCATTGCATAGAGATGTTGAGAAGACGTGGTGTGGCATCGTGTTGGCGAGATGACGATGTTGCCCCTCACCGGTGTTATCGCCGGATTGGGCTGATAAAGTAGACGTTGCTCAGGCTTCGCTGAGATTGGACTGCTGTAATTGTTTGAAGGTCCTCATTGTCATCTTTGAGGTGTGTCTGTCCCCCCCCCCCCCCCCCGTTGTTATCGTCGTGTTGGTACAGAGTATTTCGTTATGAGCGCCGAGATTGAAGCTGGTTGTATTTGGAACAAGCATTTCCGGGGTTATCGTCGAAACTGCATTTCTTGGGGTTATCACCAAGGTTGGTGGCTATTCCCATGGTTGGGACTGAGACTGGATACCTCGGGGTTATCTCCGAGATTAATCGATCTTCTCCGGTGTGTGTTCCGGTATTGGATCTGCATGCCTCGGGGTTATCTCCGAGATTTGTTGTGACGACCCGGAAATTCGGGTTGTCCAGAAATTAGGTTTAAAGAATTAGTTATTAATAAAATGAATTCTTATTAATACTATTTTGTGTTGTGTGTTTATTAATCGTTCTATGACATAGGATGGTTATAAATCGGGAGTATTCTGGCTACGAGCTAGATTGAGCGAATAAGAATTTTCAAGACGAAAATGAAAGTTTTCCAGGAACAAAATATTTTCGGGGAAAAAGACGAAATAGGCACTATTCATCCTTTTCTGCTCGGAGATTTATTTTGAAATTCCAAGAAGTTATAGATTACGTTTAGTTCTGAGACGTGCTGGAATATTCAATAATATTTCAGTTATGGCAAAAACGAAGTTTTCGCCTACGGACTCAAAACCTAGGATTAGGAAAAGTGAGTTCCGAGAATTTTATGAGCACATATAATAATTAGGGTTATTATGCGTGAGAGATATGAGTATGATATGAATTATTATACAAGTATAGTACGAAGATTATTACGACATATAATACGAATATCGTACGAACAATATACGAAGAGATTACGAGAATACGAGAATACAAGAATAGAATGCGTAGAATACGATTAGTCTTAATGGACTTTTAGTTCATGGACTTTGTAGGATCCAATTGGACTTGGATTATGTCAAGCCCAAGTTAGGTCCAATAAGAATTAGGGTTAAGGCCCAAACCAAGAAAAAAACCGCGGATCGAACCGATGGGTAAACGGATGGGTAATAACCAATGGGGCAACCCCTGGGGTGACCCATGGGACAAGAGGGTCGGCCACTTGGCCACCAAGTAAACTTGGTTGCTAAGTCTGGGAGGAGGTGGGAATATTAAGGAGGTGGGGGCGAAATGACCAAATTACCCCTAATTGGAAAATCTATAAATAGTAAGGTCATTTCATTGTTTTGTGATTTTGGAAAATCCTAGACATTTGAGAGAGAGAGAGAGAGAGAGCTCGGATGGAGAGGGAGGAGGAAGAGCTTGAGCATGATTGATCGGATCGAAACTGTTCGTGGAATAACAAAGCTTTCAAATCGTCGGCTTGTATAACGGGAGAGGATTAAAGAAGAACGGTAATCCGAGCCATAGTTTCTTCTAATATTTTTCTTTAAGATTTCTATGTCAAAAACATAACTTAATGAGATTAAGGAATAAAAGAAGATTGGAATGATTTCATATGGTTGAAATCATGAGAAAAGAAGAAATAAGAACTTAGAAATTTAGTTTATAAATTTCTTAAGGAAATATAAATCTGAGTGGATTATATGAATAAGTAGGTGAAATAAATAAAGAATAATGTTCTATAACATCAATTTCCAATAAAAAGCGTAATCGTAATCCAAAATATCGATTAAAATGAAGAACACGAAGAACACGCGAAAAATACGAAGAACGTTGTTGATGGACAAATTTAAAACCATCGTAGTTTAATTATTGTTAATGGACAAGTTTAAAACCATCGCGTATAAGTTAGTTGCATATTGCTTGGTTAGGAACGGTAGAAATGTTAATGAAGAACGAATTAAAACTTAGCTATAACGAAGTTATGGCGAAATTTTGTAAAAGGCGAACGAGAATTAGAAAGTAAGTAAATGAACCCGAGTGGGTAGGGTTTCCTAAGAATGTAAGAGAACATAGAAAACGTGAGTCGTGGACTCAAGAACGAACTAGTTCCGAGTATGGATGACCGAATTACGGACGAACAAACGAAGAGCGTTAAAAGCGTAAAAATAAACAAAGGGTGAAGATCAAGCCAATTGAATGGCACGTTAACAGATTCAGAACGAATTTCTATCTGAGGCTTATTGAAGTATGTAAGATAAGGAAGAGAATGGCTTTGGATTGACCTCGTTCTGAGTTATAACGATGGAGTTATGAGATCGTGAAGTAAGCATCTCAAAATTTGAATTAACACTTAGAAAATTTTCTGGAGAGTGGCGCTGCAGCGCGAGAGATAACAAAGGACTTGGCGCCCCAACGCCAGGCCGGAAAAAGAGAGGAGAGAGAAGTAGGTCGCGCCGCAGCGCGAGAGGAAAGGAAGGGCACGGCGCCGCAGCGCCGGTGCAGGGCAATGCCAAGAAATTAGATTTTTATTGCTTAAGTACTGGGGGGATGTGCAAGAAAGAAATAGGGACATGTAGATCACGTAACATAACACTTATGCAAGTGAGTTAAACCTTTAGTAAAGGTTGAACAGAAAGATTAAACGAGATTAAAAGAATATAAACGCGGGTTACGTAACTGATGTCCGGGGACCGTAGTGGCGATGAACGAACGTGAGGGATTGCTATGATTGTGATTCCTTAGACATTGAGCGACGAGGGTAATGAATAATATTTCAATGTTATGTCATGATAATGAGAGAGAAGTGTTAAGCGTATAGACGCTGTGAACGCAACGTCGTTGCGATGGACGTTTGGTCTTAGCATACAATGATCGGTATGGCTTCGACATTAAGAATGAGTAATGAACATGGGGTTTATATAATGGATAACGAAAGTATTAAATAAGTTATGATTTATCAAGAAAGCCTTAATTAAAGGTAATAAGATTAATGAAAGCCGAAGGTGAGTCAGATAAGAATGCTAATCATCCAAGATGATGAACATTTTGAGTAAGACATCTCCGTATGTCATGAAGCCGTAAACTGGTAAAGGAAGTTAGTCGCGTAAACTTATATTACAAGAATGCAAACCTTAAGAAGTAAAGCTAAGTAAACCAATGCGTAAGTTCAATATATGACTAATTGGTACATGTTGTTTTTCCTTATGTGTTATATAGGAATTGGATGAACAGTTCGACGTAAGCTGTAGCAGGGCGTAAGGCAAGTTTCCTAACTTCATTCATATTACATGAATGCTAGTTTCTTAAACTTCTCAGATGTTGTACTTGAGAAGTCTTGTTTATTTGCATATGTGCAATGTATGTACAAGGTGGTGGTATGTATGAGGCCTTGTGCCACAATTTGAACACTTCGGTGTTTCTATGATATGAATTATTCTGTGACTGAGCTGTTCAATACAAGTATGTTCTGTTTATACATGAACTGTTATTGTTAAGTCTGTGCTAATGATTCTAGCTAGACATGATGTGTATGAAAAAGGTAGAGGAATGAAAGTATTTTAAAGTGAAAATGACTGATGTTTTAAGATGATAGGAATCGAGACTATTCCTATTATTCAAGCTGCTTCATAATCTTTGTTCGGTTATATAAGTTCTAAAGAAATGTTTTAATTCTGAAGTTGTTTGTTCAACTGTTATGACTTACTGGGCAATTGAATGCTCACACTTGCTTTAAATGAAAAATAATTTTCAGCGATCAAGGTTAAAAGAATTTAAGGATCCCGTAAAGATCAAGCTGACGGTATCAAGATAAAGTTCCAATCAGAAGGTGAATGAGCGAGAAGATCAAGTGAAGACTTATAATCTAAAAAGATGAATTGAACTCTAGACTAGTATAAGGAACTGTTATATATCCTTGGTGACGGATAAAAGTCACTCTTGTAAGATGAAATGAATAATGTATTTATTATTATTTGTAATAAAAAAGGTTATAAGGTTTTCAGAACCTGGGATTTGAGAGTGTATGTCGTTATATTTCAGTATATAATGATGTATGTTGGAGGAAGGATGTACTCGTGACTTATGGAATCCGGGTGTAAAGATAGACCGAATTTCGGGGCGTCACAAGTTGGTATCAGAGCTGATAGGTTATAAACCTTAGGTAGGAGTACCTAAGACTATAATCGTAAAGAGAAGGATAAGAAGATCACCACGTGATCAAAGTGACTCATAGTATCAGATGGGTTGTTAAACGATGAATGATTTATAGCTATGGCAATGAATGAAAGGTACTATGAAGTAGTACGGGAAGAAGAACTTAGATTGAGTTATGAAGGATAGTATATGAATTAAAGAAAATTCGTATTAAGTAGAGAGAGATTTAGAAGTTGTAAAATTTCAATTGAGGAGTCATGTAATAGCTGAGTTGTATGAACCTTTGTTATGGGCAGAGGTTTGTGCTTGGTGTAACAACTGCTTAGCTTATTACAGTGATAATCATTGGAATTGGTCGCTCTATCAAGATGTATATGGCGAGAAGGTGAATCTTTTCTCATGTATATACTTGGTAGGTAGAAAACGATAAGGTAGGTGCGAGTTCTTGAAACTCATACTTATGATAAGTTCGTGACTCATAATAATATGGTATGTTTTAGAACGTCTCAGCGAATGGACGCCTATGGTCTGTCTGGATGTTCTTAAACTCATATTATTGTGGAAAGTTCCTGAACTCATAATGTGTGGTAAGTTGATGAACTGTACTAAGGTATAAGGATGTTTAGACTGAAAGCACGTTGTTTTCAGTAGGCTTAGTAGTGAAGGTGCTAGAGAAGATTAAGTATTATCACAGTAAGACAATGAAGTAAGGTGGAGAATAGGATATTCCAAGTCATCTAGCTATGCTAGAGTTCAAAGTTTATTGAACTCGTGCTGATATGTACATTTTGAAAAGGAAAGGATTGGTTCAACTTTTGGAACCAACGTATTTTAAAAGAGTTGTTCTTGATATGTCTGTGCTAATTGCTTCGACTAGACATAAATTGATTTGAAAATATTCAAAAAGAATTTTATATCATCTGTGCATTCGATGCAAGGGTGGTAAAATGATGGAGTTGTTAATACCATTGAACCTGGTGTTGGATGTGATCTTAGGATCAACAACCCGCTATGGTATGATGTATAATGACGAAGTCACAAACTGACGAAGTCCTCAACGTACTGTAAAAAGTACGGTATCAGGACGTCATAAACCGTTTTGATGTATTGGGAAAAGAATTCAAGAAGTAGTCGATGTCAATTGAATTGACTAGACGAATGTTTCCAATTGATATCCAAAATTTATTGGTATGGTCTATGCTACTTGATTCGGCTAGACAAATGGTATGTCATCGAGCTTTCTTTGAGAACTTGTGCCAAACCAAATTGTTTTGGTACGGAATCTAATGATTTAGTCTGAGGAGAACATGGAAGAGGTAGTTACTTTCTTTGTGATTGTAAACTGACCGTTAAAGAAGGGCTTACGGCGAAATGCTGGTTAACCCAGAAAGAGTTCATGGTCGATTTGACCCCTCAGCAAAAGTATGAAACATTTTAAGAGGAAATTTTATATTCCTCGTTATTCCTTCTACTTCATGATTCTTGATAGGTTATGGGGGTTAGGAATGAGGGAAAGATAAGAACTCTGTTGAAGTGAAGTTGAGAAGAAAGGTAAGCTAAAATTTTGAGGATGAAATTTTGTGAAGAAGGGGTGAATGTGATGACCCGGGTAAGGGTGTGGTTTTAAGAAATTCCGAGGACGGAATTTGTATAAGGAGGGAAGAGTGTGACGACCCGGAAATTCGGGTTGTCCAGAAATTAGGTTTAAAGAATTAGTTATTAATAAAATGAATTCTTATTAATACTATTATGTGTTAAGTGTTTATTAATCGTTCTATAACCTAAGATGATTATAAATCGGGAGTATTCTGGCTACGAGCTAGATTGAGCGAATAAGAATTTTCAAGACGAAAATGAAAGTTTTCAGGAACAAAATATTTTCGGGGAAAAAGACGAAATAGACACTATTCATCCATTTCTGCTCGGAGATTTATTTTGAAATTCCGAGAAGTTATAGATTACGTTTAGTTCTGAGACGTGTTGGAATATTCAATAATATTTCAGTTATGGCAAAAACGAAGTTTTTGCCTGCGGACTCAAAACCTAGGGTTAGGAAAAGTGAGTTTCGAGAATTTTATGATCACATATAATAATTAGGGTTATTATGCGTTAGATATGAATTATTATACGAGTATAGTACGATGATTATTACGACATATAATACGAATATCGTACAAACAATATACGAAGAGATTATGAGAATACGAGAATACGATAATAGAATGCATAGAATACGATTAGTCTTAATGGACTTTGAGTTCATGGACTTTGTAGGATCCAATTGGACTTGGATTATGTCAAGCCCAATGCTTTGTGAAATCAAGCCCAAGTTAGGTCCAATAAGAATTAGGGTTAAGGCCCAAACCAAGAAAAGAAACCGCGGATCGAACCGATGGGTAAACCGATTGGTAATAACAAATGGGGCAACCCATGGGGTGACCCATGGGGCAAGAGGGGCGGCCACTTGGCCACTAAGTAAACTTGGTGGCTAAGTCTTGGAGGAGGTGGGGGGCGAAATGACCAAATTTCCCCTAATTGGAAAATCTATAAATAGTAAGGTCATTTCATTGTTTTGTGATTTTGGAAAATCCTAGACATTTGAGAGAGAGAGAGAGAGAACTCGGAAGGAGAGGGAGGAGGAAGAGCTTGAGCATGATTGATCGGATCGAAAGTGTTCGTGAAATAACAAAGCTTGCAAATCGTCGGCTTTGTATAACGGGAGAGGATTAAAGAAGAACGGTAATCCGAGCCATAGTTTCTTCTAATATTTTTCTTTAAGATTTCTATGTCAAAAACATAGCTTAATGAGATTAAGGAATAAAAGAAGATTGGAATGATTTCATATGGTTGAAATCATGAGAAAAGAAGAAATAAGAACTTAGAAATTTAGTTTATAAATTTCTTAAGGAAATATAAGATTCGTAATGAATTAGAGCGATCCGAGTAGATTATATGAATAAGTAGGTGAAATAAATAAGGAATAATGTTCTATAACATCAAATTCCAATAAAAAGCGGAATCGTAATCCAAAATATCGATTAAAATGAAGAACACGAAGAACACGCGAAGAACACGAAGAACAATGTTGATGGAAAAATTTAAAACCATCGTAGTTTAATTGTTGTTGATGGACAAGTTTAAAACCATCGCGTATAAGTTAGTTGCATATTGCTTGGTTAGGAACGGTAGAAACGTTCATGAAGAACGGAATAAAACTTAGCTATAACGAAGTTATGGCGAAATTTCGTAAAACACGAACGAGAATTAGAAAGTAAGTAAATGAACCCGAGTGGGTAGGGTTTCCTAAGAATGTAAGAGAACGTAGAAAACGTGAGTCGTGGACTCAAGAACGAATGAGTTCTGAGTTCGGATGACCGAATTACGGACGAACAAACGAAGAGTGTTAAAAGCGTAAAAATAAACAAAGGGTGAAGATCAAGCCAATCGAATGGCACGTTAATAGATTCAGAACGAAGTTCTTTCTGAGGGTTATTAAAGTATGTAAGATAAGGAAGAGAATGGCTTTGGAATGACCTCGTTCCGAGTTATAACGAAGGAGTTATGAGATCGTGAGGTAAGCATCTCAAAATTTGAATCAACACTTAGAAAATTTTCTAGGGTTTAGGATCGACACCGGAGCGCCAGAAGTGGTGCCGCAGCGCGAGCTCGGCCATAAACTTCTGGAGAGTGGCGCTACAGTGCTAGAGATAACAAAGGACTTGGCACCCCAGCGCCAGGCCGGGAAAAGAGAGGAAAGAGAAATAGGTCGCGCCGCAGCGCGAGAGGAAAGGAAGGGCACGGCGCCGCAGCGCCGGTGCAGGGCAATGCCCAGAAATGAGATTTTTATTGCTCAAGTACTGGGGGGATGTGCAAGAAAGAAATAGGGACATGTAGATCACGTAACATAACACTTATGCAAGTGAGTTAAACCTTTAGTAAAGGTTGAACAGAAAGATTAAACGAGATTAAAAGAATATAAACGCGGGTTACGTAACCGATGTCCGGGGACCATAGTCGCGATGAACGAACGTGAGGGATTGCTGTGATTGTGATTCCTTAGACATTGAGCGACGAGGGTAATGAATAACATTTCAATGTTATGCCATGATAATGAGAGAGAAGTGTTAAGCGTATAGACGCTGTGAACGCAACGTCATTGCGATGGACGTTTGGTCTTAGCATACAATGATCGGTATGGCTTCGACATTAAGAACGAGTAATGAACATGGGGTTCATATAATGGATAACGAATTTATTAAATAATTTATGATTTATCAAGAAAGCCTTAATTAAAGGTAATAAGATTAATGAAAGCCGAAGGTGAGTCAGATAAGAATGCTAATCATCCAAGATGATGAACGTTTTGAGTAAGACATCTCCGTATGTCATGAAGCCGTAAACTGGTAAAGGAAGTTAGTCGTGTAAACTTATATTACAAGAACACAAACCCTAAGAAGTAAAGCTAAGTAAACCAATGCGTAAGTTCAATATATGACTAATTGGTACATGTTGTTTTTCCTTATGTGTTATATAGGAATTGGATGAACAGTTCGGCGTAAGCTGTAGCTGGGCGTAAGACAAGTTTCCTAACTTCTTTCATATTACATGAATGCTAGTTTCTTAAGCTACTCAGATGTTGTACTTGAGAAGTCTTGTCTATGTGCATATGTGCAATGTATGTACAAGGTGGTGGTATGTATGAGGCCTTGTGCCAAAATTTGAACACTTCGGTGTTTCTATGATATGAATTGTTCTGTGACTGAGCTGTTCAATACAAGTATGTTCTGTTTATACATGAACCGTTATTGTTAAGTCTGTGCTAATGATTCTAGCCAGACAGGATGTGTATGAAAAAGGTAGAGAAATGAAAGTATTTCAAAGTGAAAATGACTGATATTTTAAGATTATAGGAATCGAGACTATTCCTATTATTCAAGCTGCTTCATAACCTTTGTTCGGCTATAGAAGTTCTAAAGAAATATTTTAATTCTGAAGTTGTTTGTTCAACTGTTATGACTTGTTGGGCAATTGAATGCTCACACTTGCTTTAAATGAAAAACAATTTTCAGCGATCAAGGTTAAAAGAATTTAAGGATCCCGTAAAGATCAAGCTGACGGTAGCAAGATGAAGTTCCATTCAAGTGAAGATCAAGCTGAAGGTGAATGAGCGAGAAGATCAAGTGAAGACTTGTAATCTAAAAAGATAAATTGAACTCTAGACTAGTATAAGGAACTGTTATGTATCCTTGGTGGCGGATAAAAGTCACTCTTGTAAGATGAAATGAATAATGTATTTATTATTATTTGTAATAAAAAGGTTATAAGGTTTCCAGAACCTGGGATTTGAGAGTGTATGTCGTTATATTTCAGTATATAATGATGTATGTTGGAGGAAGGATGTACTCGTGACTTACGGAATCCGGGTGTGAAGATAGACCGGATTTCGGGGCGTCACATTTGTTACTCCCAAAGTGTGCTTTGGGGTTGATGCTGAACTTCTGGTAGTATCCGGTATGGATAAGGATTGTCTTTCAGGTTTCCCTCTTAAAAGACGAATCTGTCCTCCTGCAATGTTAGCGACAGCAGTACAGAAAATTTCGAGTGTCTACAATAATTACTTGAAATCTTACAGTCTTATTTAACTATCGTAATAAGGTTTATTAAAATAATATAAAATCTTATTTTCATGGAAAATGATTAATAAAAATATTTCGACTATAAAATTAATTATTATTAGAATATATTTTATAATGTGCAATAATTCTAAAATAAAATTATTTGTAAACATTCATGTAATAAATATATTTTAATTTATTACATACGCTTTATCTTGTACAAATCCTCATTTTTTTTAAAAAAATTTATACGCAAAATTTCTGATTTAATTTTATAGAAAATATCGGGTTGTTACAATTTAAGTATGGTACAATTGTACTCTTTAATGGTCGATGTATGGTATCTGGGCTAAACGATTCATTCATAGAGCGGATGTATATACGAACTAGCAACTCGGAAACTAGTGTAACGCCCCGAAATCCGGTCTATCTTCACACCCGGATTCCGTACGTCACGAGTACATCCTTCATCCAACATACATCATTATATACCAAAATATAACAACATACACTATAAAATCCCAAGTTCTGGATACCTTATAACCTTTTTCATTACAAATAATAATAAATACATTATTCATTTATCTTACAAGAGTGACTTTTATCCGCCACCAAGGATACATAATAGTTCATTAAACTAGTCTATAATTTAATTTCATCTTTTTACATTACAAGTTTTCACTTGATCTTCTCGCTCATTCACCTTCTGAATGGTACTTCATCTGAATACCGTCAGCTTGATCTTCACGATATCTTTAAGTTCTTCTAACATTGTTCGCTGAAAATTGTTTTTTATTTAAAACAAGTGTGAGTATTCAATTGCCCAGCAAGTCATAACAGTTGAACAAACAACTTCAGAATTAAAATATTTCTTTAGAACTTCTATAACCGAACAAAGGTTATGAAGCAGCTTAAATAATAGGGAATAGTCTCGATTCCTATCATCTTAAAATATCAGTCATTTTCACTTTGAAAATAATTTCATTCATCTACCTTTTTCACACACATCCTATCTGGCTAGAATCATTAGCACAGACTTAACAATAACGGTTCATGTATAAACAGAACATACTTGTATTGAACAGCTCAATCACAGAACAATGCATATCATAGAAACACCGAAGTGTTCAAATTGTGGCTCAAGGCCTCATACGTTCTACCACATTGTACAAATATCGCACATTCGCACATAGACAGAATTTCTCAAGTACAACATCTGAGAAGTTTAAGAAACTAGCATTCATGTAATATGAATGAAGTTAGGAAACTTGCCTTATGCCCAGCTACAACTTACGCTGAACTGCTCATTCCAATTCCTATATAACACATAAGTAGAAAATATAAACACCGATTAGTCATATATTGAACTTATGCATTGGTTTACTTAACTTTACTTCTTAGGGTTCGCGTTCTTACAATATAAGTTTACGTGACTAACTTCCTTTACTAGTTTACGGCTTTGTGACATACGGAGATGTCTTACTCATACGTTCATCATCTTGGATGATTTATATTCTTATCTTCTTCTTATACCCTCTAGGACTCAGCACACATCGCTTCTCTGCTAGTAGTCCATATGGTACTCTTAGTGGTTTCCCACAAACAACCAACAAACAAGTTCCCGTCTCATCTACACTGCCATCACATATAACTTCTCTTAACCAACAACCAGTTTCGTATATACCTTCGCTCTCTGAAGGAATTGTTTAGCCCAGCTCCCATATGTTAACCATCAAAGTTACGATTGTACCACAATCTAACTTCTCTTAACTTATACGAACTATTAAACTATAATGTTCGATTAAGTCAATTTCTTATTCCTTACGGCTTTCTGGCAACTAATTGTCATATACTTCAGGATTCATTACATATCGACTCAAATTTCTGCTTTCATTAATCTTATTACTGTTCGTTACGGATTTCTTGATAATTCATATCTTATTAATACTTTCGTTATCAATTACATGAACTCCATGTTCATTACCCTCGTCGCTCAACCTCTAAGGAATCACAATCATAGTAATCCCTCACGTCCATTCATCGCGACTACGGTCCCCGGATATCGGTTACGTAATCTGCGTTTTTATTATTTGTCATTTAGTCTCGCTTAATCTTAACGTTCAATCTTTAATAAAGGTTTACATTACTTGATTAAGTGTTGCATTAGTTGAACATTATATTCTTTATCTTCCCTTACATTTCCCCCAAGAGCTGAGCAGTTAAAAGCTCATCTCTGGTTTTTTCCCAACACTAGCGCTGCGGCGCCACTCCCTTATTTATCTCTCGCGCTGCGGTGCCACTCGCCAGAAGTTTATGGCCGAGCTCGCGCAACGGCGCTGCCTCCCAAGGTTATCCAAGTGTTAAATCTAATTTTGAGGTGCTTACTTCGCGATCTCATAACTCCTTCGTTATAACTCGGAACGAGGTCATTCCAAATCCATTCTCTTCCTTATCTTACGTACTTAAATACCCATTGAGTAGAAATTCATTCTAAATCCGTTAACGTGCCATTCTATTGGCTTGATCTTCACCCTTTGTTCATTTTACGTTTTTAACGCTCTTCGTTCATTCATCCGTAATTCGGTCATCCGAACTCGGAACTCGTTCGTTCTTGAGTCCACGACTCACGTTTTCTATGTTCTCTTACTTTCTTATGAAACCGTACCCACTCGGGTTCATTTACTAATGTTCTAATTCTCGTTTGCCTTTAATGAAAGTTTTGCTATAACTTCGTTATAGCTAAGTTTTAATCCGTTCTTCATGAACGTTTCTACCATTCCTAACCAAGCAGTACACATCTAACTTATACACGATGGTTTTAAACTTGTCCATCAACAACAATTATCCTACGATGGTTTTAAATTTGTCCATCAACAACGTTCTTTGTGTTCTTCGCGTGTTCTTCGTGTTCTTCGTTCATTCTTCATTTTAATCGATATTTTGGATTATGATTTCACTTTTTATTGTAATTTGATGTTATAGAACATCATTCCTTACTTATTTCACCTATTTATTCATATAATCCACTCGGATCGTTCTAATTCATTACGAATATTATACTTCCTTAAGAAATTTATTTTTTAAACTTTAAATTCTTATTTCTTCATTTTCTTATGATTTCAACCATATGAAATCATTCCAATATTCTTGGAATCCAAATATTTTTGGATATTTCGTCTTTCTTTTATCGACCAATTTTTACGTATTCTTCGGATCTTTGAAAAATTGAAAAACACTTTTGGACGTTGAGCGTTTTCCTTCACGTTTTTCGCTAACTCAGCTAAACGGGTGAAAAGTACACAGCAGTACTTTTCGTCATTTTTATTTCGTCCGATTTCTGCACGTTTTTTGAGAAAAAGTTTTATCGGCTTACTTAACTTTTTACAACATATTATCGTCAAATCTTTCGATGGAATGTCATTTCGACATACCGAACTCTTGAAATGGCCTAGGTTATTCAAACCCTAACCATTAGGGTTTCGTCGGGTGAATAGTGTCTATTTTGTCTTTTTCCCCAAAAAATATTTTGTTCCTGGAAAACTTCTATTTTTGTCTTGAAAATTCTTATTCGTTTTAGTCTAGCTCGTAGCCAGAATCCTCCCGATTTATAATCATCCTAGGTTATAGAACGATTAATAAACACATATCACATAATAGTATTAATAAAAATTAGTTTTATTAATAACTAATTCTTTAAACCTAAATTCTGGACGATCCGAATTTCTGGGTCGTCACAACTAGTTTGTTGGTTGTTTGTGAGAAATCACTCAGCGTACCATATTGAAACTATTAGAGACTCGATGTGTACCAAGTATAGAAAATGGATACGTATGATGAAAATGTGAAACTCGAATGAAATGTTGAGCAATATAAATGAAGTTAGAAATTCTTAAAGGAAGAATTTTTATATAAACAAGAGAATTCAAAGAAAAATCTTGAAGAGATATAAAGATAAGAAATGGGAGTTACCTAACTCCAATAGCCAAGATAACGAATAATGTCGTAAATGATGAAAAAGGAAAGAAAGGGGACCATAAAACAAAACGATCACGAGTGAAGAAAAGAATTTTAAGGGAGATGATTATAAAATAAGATCACGATGTGATCTATTTAAGTTATAAAAGAAAGATGGTATGTAATATTTTAATAATTATAGCTTGATGCTATGAAGATAATGTACTATGAAATAGTACGAGGTAAACTCGCGAGGAGTTATAAATGATGAGGTACGAAAAATTCGTACCAAGCAAAGAGCAAGATAGAGTTAGGTGGGATTTCAATTGAAGACTCATGTGATGGATAAGTTGTGCAAACCTTTGTATGGGTGAGGGTTTTCTGCTTGCACTCAGTTTATCACATTGATAATCATTAGAATGTTGGTGTCGCGCTATCAATGTGTATGTGGCAAAAAGGTGATTCTTTTCTCATGTGTATATTTGATAGTTAGAAACTATTAAGATTAGTAAGATATTATTAGTATTAGGTGTGGTTCTTAAAACTAATACATATGGTAAGTTCGTGACTCATAATAATATGGTATGTTTTGAACCCCTCAGCGAATGGACGCCTATGGTCTGACTAAGACAAGTTCTTAAACTCATATTATTGTGGCAAGTTCCTGAACTTCCAATGTGTGGTAAGTTTGATGAACTATACTGGGGGTATGGGAAGATTGTAAGTTGAAATACAAAAATATTTAGTATAAGAGCATTGGTGGTGCTAGAAATGAAAGAATTAGTCAGTAATGAGGTAATGGAGTAAAGATGGAAATTGATGGAGAAAATTAGATATTCTAAATCTACTAGCTATGCTAGACTTTCGAGATTTATTGACTTCGTGCCGATGGTTATACTTTTGATTTTTGAAAAAAATGTTGGATCACACTAGTGAACCAAAGAACTTTTAAAATAGTGCTATTATTCGTGTATCTATGTTATATGTTTTGGCTAGAAAAAAAATGATTTTTAAATTTTCAAAATATAATTTAATAATATGTATCGGGTGATATGATAAAAGATGAAGTTATCAATGCAATGGAACCTGGTGTTGGATGTGATCATATGATCGTTAGCCCACTATGGTGAGATGTAGTATGACAACGTCATAATCATGACGCCGTAAAATGATTTTTGAGATTTCTTTAAGATATGAGAATATATATATATATATATATATATATATATATATATATATATATATATATATATACGTATATTTCGATTGATGTCTGAATTGTTGTAGAAGTCTATGCTATTTGATTCAGCTAGACGAATATTGAAAGATGTTCATGAAATTCAAGAGTTTCTTGAGAAGTTATGCCAAACAAAATTATTTTGGTGCGGATTCAGATGTTGAAAAGCTGAGGTGAAAAACCATGTAAAGGGAGACATGTTATCGGAGACAATGGTTCCGAAAGTAACGCATATAGTCATTACGATGTTAAGATGTAATACGTTGTGCACGACGTAGGGGTACAATAGGCTGATAACCTAGAGTACTTGCAGAGAGTGTTTTCAGTCTGTGTGATTGGTAAACATTCTATTAAAGACGGTTTACAGTGGTGATGCATTGTTAAACCTAGAGAAGAGTTCAAGGTACGTACAGTCTTATGACTATTAAAGGTTCAAGTTGAGATACTTAATAACCTAGGGACGTAGTTCAAGGTCTTATGACCCATCAGCATAATTTGGAATCTTTTAAATTCCTGTTATTCATATCGCTTCCCAATTATTGAGAAATTCTGGAAGATTCTTGTTATTCTGAAAGGTGAAAGTGGAAAGGATGAAAAAATTAAGCAAAACATAATAATTTCAAGAAAGAAATGAAATTCCAGAAAGAAGAGAAATTGTGATGCCCCCAAATCCAGGTATCTTCCAACTCGACAGATGGTGCTACACAGTGCTACAGTTCACACAAACATTAAATTAATATACCTCAAAAGAACGAATAAGTCTTATATGTATTCAAAATAATATTAACAATCCCCAGGTTCTTTATAACTGTTACATTTGTCCTTCTTATAATATCAAATATTATTCTTACAAAACTATACTATTACATAAGTAATCTATGGGTTCGCCTTCGCCTTCCCTTTATCCTTCCCAGATCCATCAGTCCGTTCGATCTTAGCTGCATTCATATAGTTCAAGCAAGAGTGAGCCTAACAAGCTCAGCAAGTACAACAATTCTAATAAAACTAGCATGCTTGCAACATAGGAATCGTATATCTTCAATAATTGAACAATAGTTACGAAGTACTATCGATAATTCAAAATAGCACTTCTTTTCATTCAAAACTTTTACAACAATAATATTCAGTAAAACATAAATTCCTGGTCCAAGACCATGAGCATTTCATAAGTACTTTGAAAAGGACATCCCGGCACGAAGTTCGTAAGTCCGGCATAGCTTACGAGCACATCTAGGTGATCAACCTATAGTACTCTATGTTGATCAACACTACATTCATTAAACGTGTATACATTTAAGTTTTGTCAACCTCACAAGCCTGTCGTTTGACGACAAAACAATTTGGCATACTCAGTCTCCTTTTGAAAACCACAACAATATTAGTTTGGTAAATCATTGTCCATATTTGAAAGATTATAAGAAATTCCACATATCGCAAGTCTAACCGAAGGAATTAGCGTTGACTTCATCAGACATTAACTCATGCGAAGAATACATAAATCACAAAGCTTGTCCAGATCAAACTGGAACAAGGGTTAGAGTACTTGTCTTTAGCGTCTGTTTACAGATATAACACGTGCACTTTAAGTCTTTAAGTCTCTACAGTAGATGATAACATCGCATAGCATATTAGGTCATGAATAATCATACATGGCTCCTAAAGAATCTTACCCTTCTTCTCAATCTAATTACGTATTAGATTTGTTATTATTGGTCCCTCTAACGCCTCCAAACTTGGGTACTTGAAACCCGAACTCGGTGCTTTACGATACCATTTCTATGAGCCGAATAATACTAATAATAATGACAATAATATAAATATCAAACTTAATTTACATATGTCAAAGTCTAATCCCAAGTACGCAACCTTTATTACAATACATTACATGATAGATAATAAATATCATTGTCTCAATACTGTCTAACTATTACAAAAGATAACATAAGATTATCCTGTTTGTTTTCCATTTCCCTTGTTCTGGCCTGAACATTTCAGTTGATCATGCTTAGTTGAAAACATTTAATTTAAAGCAAGAACGAGCATTTGATTGCCCAGTAAGTAATAGCAATAATAAATATAAGCTGAAAGAAATAAATATTTTCTTTGAAAAACTCTTCTACAACAAATCAACAGTTGTGAAGTAAGCTGAACCAATAATAACAACATACCAAATCTATCTCAAATTTTTGAAACTACGTACTGACTATAACTGTGACAACCTGGAAAATCGGATTGTCAAGAATTTAAGTTAAAGAATTAGTTATTAATAAAATGAATTTTTATTAATACTATTCTGTGCTATGTATTTATTAATCGTTCTATAACCTAGAATGATTATTAATCGGAAGGATTCTGGCTACGAGCTAGATTGAACGAGTAAGAATTTTCAAGACGAAAATAAAAGTTTTCCGGGAATAAAATATTTCCGGGGAAAAAGACGAAATAGGAACTATTCACCCGTTTCTGCTCGGAGATTTATTTTGAAATTCCGAGAAGTTTTTGATTGCGTGAAATCTTAAGACGTGATGGAATATTCAATAATATTTCAGTTATGGCAAAAACGAAGTTTTCGCCTGCGGACTCAAAACCTAAGGGTTAGGGAATGTGAGTTTCGAGAATGTTATGAGTATGTATAATAACTAGGGTTATTATGCGTGAGAAATACGAGTATGATACGAGTTATTATACGAGTATATTACGAAGATTAGTACGACGTATAATACGAATATCGTACGAACAATATACGAAGAGAATACGAGCATACGAGAATGGAATGCGTAGAATACGATTAGTCTTAATGGACTTTGTGTTCATAGACTTTTGTAGAATCCAATTGGACTTGGATTATGTCAAGCCCAATGATTTGTGAAGTTAAGCCCAAGTTAGGCCCAATAAGAATTAGGGTTAAGGCCCAAACCTAGAAAAGAAACCGCGGATCGAACCGATGGGTAAACGGATGGGTAAAACCCATGGAGCAACCCATGGGGTGACCCATGGGCATGTGGGCCGGCCACTTGGCCACCAAGTAAGGGTGGTGGCCAAGTTAAGTTGGTGGCTAAGTTGTTAAGGAGGTGTGAATAGTAAGGAGGTGGAGGGGAAATGACCAAAATGCCCTTTGCTTGGAAATTCTATAAATAGAAAGCTTAACTTTCATTTTCTTGGATTTTGAAAATCCTAGAACTTGAGAGAGAGAGAGAGAGAGAGAGAGAGCTCGGTTGGAAGAGGAAGAAGAAGAGTATGAGCATGAAGTCTCGGATCAAAAGTGATCGTGAAATAGAAAAGCTAGCAAATCGCCGGCTTTGTCTAACGGAAGAGAAATAAAGAAGAACGGCAATCCGAACCCTAGTTTCTTCTACTATTTTCTTTAAGTTTAATATGTTTAAAACATAGCTTAATGAGAATAAGGAGTAAAAGATGTTAGTAATGATTTCATATGGTTGAAATCATGAGAAAGTAAGAAATGAGAAATAAGAAATTTAGTTTATAAATTTCTTAAGCAAGTATAAGATTCGTGAGGATTTTGAGCGATCCGAATGAATATTATGAACGAGTAGGTGAATTAAGTAAGGAATGGTGTTCTATAACATCAAATTCCAAGAAAAAGTGAAATCGTAATCCAAAATATCGATTAAAAATGAAGAACGCGAAGAGCACGCGAAGAACGCGTAGAACGTTGTTGATGGACAAATTTAAAACCATCGTAGTGTAAACATTGTTGATGGACAAGTTTAAAACCATCGTGTATAAGTTAGATGCTTATTTCTTGGTTAGGAACGTTAGAAACGTTCATGAAGAACAGATTAAAACGGAGCTATAACGAAGTTATGGCGAAATTTTGTAAAAGACGAACGAGAATTAGAAAGTTAATAAATGAACCCTAACGTGTAGGGTTTCATAAGAATGTAAGAGAACGTATAAAACGTGAGTCGTGGACTCAAGAACGAATGAATTCCGAGTTCGGATGACCGAATTACGGACGAACGAACGAAGAACGTTAAAAGCGTAAAATGAACGAAGGATTAAGATTAAGCCAATTGAATGACATGTTAACGGATTCAGAATGAAGTTATGTCCAAGGCATATTAAAGTACGTAAGATAAGGAAGAGAATGGCTTTGGAACGACCTCGTTCTGAGTTATAACGAAGAAGTTATGAGATCGTAAAGTAAGCATCTCAAACTTGACTTAACACTTAGAAAAATTTTCTAGGTTTTTGTCTTGGCGCCGCAGCGCGAGAAGGGGCGCCGCAGCGCGAGAAGGGGCGCCGCAACGCGAGTTCGGCCATAAACTTCTAGAGAGTGGCGCCGCAGCGCCAGAGGAAAGGCAAGGCACGGCGCCGCAGCGCCGCTGCAAGGCACTGCCCAGAAATGAGATTTTTAGTTCTCAGATACTGGGGGATGTGCAAGAAAGAAGTATGAACATATAGTTCACGTAATGTAACACTTAGTCAAGTGTTTTTAACCTTTACCAAAGGTTGAACGAAAAGATTAAACGAGAATAAAAGACAAAGAATGTAGATGCGGGTTACGGAACCGATGTCCGGGGACCGTAGTCGCGATAAACGAACGTAAGGGATTGCTATGGTTGTGATTCCATAGACGTTGGTTGACGATGTTAATGTATAACATTTTAATGTTATGACATGGCATTGAGAGATGAATGTAAAGCGTATAGACGCTATGAACAAAACGTAGTTACAATGAATGATCGGTCTTAGCATACAACGAACGGTATGGCTTCGACATTAAGAAAGAATAATGAACATGGGGTTCATGGGTTGGATAATGATGAAAGTAATTGAAACCTTGAGTAAATGTTGAATGAGAGATTAAAAGACGAACAAGTAAAACGTTGAATACGTAATCGATCCTTGTGAATTGTATTCGCGTTGGACGAACGTTCTAAGTATACCGTGGTTGTATGACATAGACGTTGATGAAGGTAGTAAGTAAAATACGAATGGTATCAAGAGAGCCGTAAAGAACGGTAATAAGATTACTGAAAGCCGAATATAAGTCGGGTGAGATTGATAGAATGAAAAGTAAGCGCTGAACACTTTAACCAGCGTAAGGGTTGAATGTAAGTGAGTGTTAAACGGGCAGAACCTACACCTTGTGTATGGTTTAACCATAATGTAATGAAGAATGTTGATTAACCGTGAACGGTGAAAAAACTAAATTGGAGATAATAACGTATAACGTTAAAAAGCCGAGTTAATAAGTATAACTTGGACAATGTTCCGAGTTGAGGGAACCGGATGTTGTAAGATATGAATAAGTTCATATGAAATGTTTAACGCTATGGTTTCATAGTATTGACATTGAATGATCGTTCCGAGTATACAAAAGATTGTATGACTTAGACGATAAAGAATGATTCTTGAGGTATGGCATTTAGTTGCCAGAAAGCCATAAAGAATAAGAAGTTAACTTAACGAACATTATAGTTTAATGGTTCGGATAAGTTAAGGTAAGTTAGGTTGTAGTACAATCGTAACCTTTGATGGTTGACATATGGGAGCTGGGCTAAACAATTCCTTCAGAGAGTGAAGGTATATACAAAACTGGCAACCGATCTAACTCACTATGTGGGCAGTGTAGATGAGACAGGAACTTATTTGTTTGTTGTTTGTGGGAAACCACTCAGAGTACCATATGGACTACTAGCAGAAAAGCGATGTGTGCTGAGTCCTAGAGAAGTATAAGAAGAAGATAAGAATGTGAATCATCAAAGATGATGAACGTGTTGAGTAAGACATCTCCGAATGTCATGAAGCCGTAAACCGGTAGTAAAGAAGGTTCGTCGCGTAAGCTTAAATTACAAGAATGCGAACCTTAAGAAGTAAAGTTAAGTAAACCAATGCGTAAGTCAAGTATATGACTAATTGGTGTACTTGTTATTTCCTTATTTGTTATATAGGGTTTTGGAATAGGCATTTCAGCGTAAACTGTAAGCTGTAGCTATACGTAAGGCAAGTTTCCTAACTTCATTCATATTTTAAATGAATGCTAGTTTCTAAAACTTCTCAGATGTTGAACTTGAGAGGTTCTGTCTATGTGTGAATGTGCGATATTTGTACAAGATGGTAGTATGTATGAGGCCTTGAGCCACAGTGTTAGCACTTTGGTGTTTTTATGAGATAAACTGTTTTGTGATCGAACTGTTCAATACAAGTATGTTTGGTATACATGAACCGTTATTGTTAAGTATGTGCTATTGATTCTAGCTAGACCGATTGTGCATGAAAGAAAGTAGAGAATGAAAGTATTTCAAAGTGCATGTGACTAATATTTTAAAATGATAGGAATCAAGACTATTCCTATTATTCAAGCTACTTCATAACTTTTGTTCGGTTATTGAAGTTCTGGAGAATGTTTAAACTCTTGAAGTTGTTTGTTCAACTGTATGACTTGCTGGGCAATTGAATGCTCACACTTACTTTAAATAAAAATATTTTCAGCGAACGATGTTAGAAAGAACTTAAGGATCCCGTAAAGATCAAGCTGAGCGGTATTCAGGCGAAATGCCATTCATTATATGAATGTGCGTGAAGAGCAAGTGAAGACTTGTAATATAGAATGATGGAATTAAACTATAGACTAGTTTAATGAACAGTTATGAATCATTTGTGGCGGATGAAAGTCACTCGTGTAAGATGTAAAGAATAATGTAATTATCATTATTTGTAATGAAAGAGGTTTTGTGGTTATAGAACCTGGGATTTTAGAATATATGTTATTATATTTTAGTATATAATGATGTATGATTGGTAAGAAGTATGACAGTGACGCACGGAGTCCGGGTCTGAAGGTAGACCGGATTTCGGGACGTTACAATAACTGGAGAGCATTCGACAGACTATGAACATTATTTTTAATTTTTGCTAAGGTTTAGCAGAACTTCTTCCGCAAAACTGTCATAACTTATGGGCACGAGTGTGATCATCCCAATGCACCCTATATTGATCAATACTACTTGCAAAAATGATATTATCGTTCACTCTATCCACCTTAGGTGCACAAAAGTTTTCCCATATTCGGGATGTTCATACTTAGTTGGGAATCCGAACCAAAATAATCTGGTTGGATACAATAAAGTTCTATCTTGCTCAACAATATTTTTAAGTTTATGTCTAGCCAAATCAAATAGCTTAGACGGCTTTTAAGTCAACGTATACATACTCGAAATCAATAAGTATGTATCAACATGTGATTAAATACAATGGTTATCCAAGTGGGGACACTTGTCTAACCTATATAGGAATTAACGAACAGAATAAATATCTAAATTATACAATGATATAATGATCGGATAATGTAAGAACTTGTATGAATACAAAGATTGAATATATAATCAATAACAATAGAGTTAATAATCTGGCACAATAATATGATTCTGAAACTTTCTTACTCATGTCCGTTGCATAAAGGAAATGCCAAGTTAGGATACTTGCACAATATAAAGAATAGTTCAGATACTTACCTGAGCTGCTGCTTACAATAACACAACTTAGTTTTATCTTTTATACTGAAATCTATCATTAATAAGATCATTCGTTCGATTAGAATAATATATCATATCACATAGTACTGCTAATTGTAGTCAACACATAACCTAATCACATTGTCACATATGTTTAACAGTCATTGCATCACAAACAAATACGTATCCAGTCCAATTATTCTAAGTCCAAATAAATTTCTGAAACATTTCGGTGTACCGACGGCTTTACCGGGTAATTATCGAGTCTAAAACTCCATTCAGTAATTCAATAACTGAAAACATCAGCCATATTTTTTTAATTGACTTATAATAATTATTATAATTTATCATGATTTTTCAAACATTAGAATCATTATTAAATGATTTAAATATTAAATAATTCTATTATCATTAATATTTAATTAATATTAAACTATTAATGAAACTATTGCCAAAATATTAAAGTTATTTATAATAACTCAAAATATTTTTAAAGTATTAATATTGCCCTTAAATGATTTTTAAAATATTTAAAATCATTTTTAAATAATTGCCAATAATATTAGAATATTAATTTATTATTTATCAAAATTTTAAAAGTTATTTATTGTAACTTAAAATATTTTTAATTCTTGTATTTTCTTTTTAAATGATTTTTAAATCAATAAAACTATTTTTAAACTAATTATTTAATATAATTATTAAATAAACTTAATATCATTAATATTAATTTATTAATGAAATTTACCATTAAATATCAAAAATTATATTTTATAACTTCAAATATTTTTAAGTTATTTATTTTCATTTAAAATGAATTTTATAATATTAAAAATCATTTTTAATTTATTTATTTAATATAATTACCAAATAAATCTAATATCATTAATATTTAATAATTAATGAAACTTATCTTAAAATATTAAAAGTTATGTTTTATAACTTAAAATATTATTAAATACCTTATTATTATTTAAAACTATTTTTAATACAATAAAATCATTTTAATTAATTTATTTAATGCATTTATTAAATAAATTAAATACCAAAAATATCCAAATAAATATTAATATTTATAAAAAAAATATGTCAAATTATTAAAAGTTCATTTTATAACTTAAAATAATTTTTAAAATAATTTTTGTATTTTTTAGAATTTATTTACTATTTTTAAATGATTTTTTTGAAAGTAAATTAATTAAAATTAATATAACTGTCGCTATAAGTCTTTAGCGACAAAAAGTGTAGTCCAATGTGTTCTTGAGCCTTCAAAGTCAGTTTTCGAGTTGGGTAGTTTGACCATTAATAAATTCCAATATATGAGGTTTCTAGGCAAGCTAAAACATTGTTCTTGTAGTACTAGTGCAACACTATATGTAACAACCAATAATCAGGTCATACATCATCACAATCAAAAGTTATTAAGCTTTGAACTAACTGTCAGAACGTGTTCATCATATTCTGGGTTGTCCAGAATTTTCTGTCATGGCCGGTCAACGCTATTGATGGCCTTATATAAATAAATATGTTGATGATATGTGTGGTCTAGACATCGGGCTGTGTAGACAAACTAACATAGTACATGAGTGACACACTATCCAAGTCTAGACATCATAAGTCAGAAAGATCTAAGCTATTGAAAAAGTTGTCAGAACTGTTCTTCATTTTCTGGCTTACCCAGAAATGAAGAACAGTTCGTGCAAGCATATTTGGGCTTCCACAACTTTCAATCCATGTGATTATTTTGTGTTCTTAAAATTTCAGTTTGTAGACAACATGTTAAGGAAAAGATCTGTTAGTTCCCAGAGGGCACAATAGATCTAGAAGGGGGGGTTGAATAGATCCTTTTTATTTCAAATACTTTTCTGGTTTATGTTGTATTGTTCATATTTAAGTATATGACAAACATAAGAATCTTTTCAAGCACAACGGAATAAGTAAAAAATTCCCCTTCATTGATATATTCATAATCATACACATTGTTCGTTGGGTTAGTTTAGTTGTAAGCAGTTAGAACATACATAGCAGTTGTAGCAGTTATAGACATAATGTAAATGACATAATGTAAAAGACACAAGGGGTTTTAAGTGGTTCAGAGACTCAAGCTCCTAATCCACTCTTCTGCTTTCAACTAGCATGTTTTCCACTAAGGAAGGGCAGCACCCTGAATCTCTACGATTCCTTTAAGGCCAGCATCCTTGGGACTTCAGTTCACTAAGAACACTTCAAGGCCAGCAGCCTAGGGACTCCTCTAGTTCCCTAGGAACTCTTCAAGCCCACCAGGCTTGGAACTTCGTTTAGTCCCTTTGGACAAGGACCCTTTGGCCCTGCTTTGTTTAGTCCCTCTGGACAAGGACCCCTCAGGCCCTGGCTTCATTGAGTTGTTTGTTTGTTGTTGTTGGAGTCGGTGCTGAGCTGCTAAGATGTCTTCATGCTCTGAACATCTTCTATCCTTAGCAGTTTGGCTTGATCATCCTTGAAGAGCAGTTGAGTGTTGCATGGTGCTCAGCTTCTTAGGTTGATCAACTACTCCGGATGACCCCTTGATGAACTGCCTTGAAGATCATTCTTCTTAGTACTTGATGACTGCACATGAGAGACTTCTAAGATGACTGTAAGCTCTTCTGTTAGGTACTTAGAACCTTTCTCATGCTTGTCACCAAGATGGCTTTTGTGATCTCCCTTCTTGCTCCTCGATGCCTTCCCATGATGGACTTGCTAAGCTGACTGTAGGCTCTTCTCTATTGTACTTAGAGTCTTCCCATGATGGACATCCAGATCGCATGATGCTCTTCTTTCTCTCGGCAGTTCAGAACACTCTTTATGTAGTAGAACTCTCACTTCTACATAGTAGAACTTACACTTCTACTTCTAGCTTGATCTGACTTCTGAGTGTTCTTGGTGGATCGTAGAGTGAGCCTTTGGACTCACTATCACTTGATTAGATCAGTCCACCTTCTCTCCAAAACTCACAACTCCAGCAACCTTTAATCTTTGAAGCTCTTCTACATTTATACATCTTCCCAATCCTTCCATTGGAAAGTAGCCGTTGGAGGCTATTCAAATGTCTTCACAGATCTCGAGTTGCTTGAGGTAGACTACTTGATGTGACATGTCATACTTTTTCTGACACTGCAGTCTACTGTTTCACCTGCCCTATCAGATGTATCACTTTACTGTCTTGGGCAAGTTGAAGACTTTATTTCTCTTGATTCCTAGATCAGAGGTTGTCCTTTTGCATCGATGCTCTCAATAAGCACTTGTCCGAATATTACCCTTCAGATTGAACCGTTACCAATGCTTCAGTCTTCAGGTATCATGTGACGCCCCCAAATTCGGGTCTCTTTCAACCCGACAGATGGTGCTCCACGGTGCTACAGTTCACACAAACATTCAATTGAATTGCCTCAAAAGAACAAATATGTCTTATATATATTCCAAAACAATACTACCATTCCCCAGGTTCTTTATAACCGTTACATTTGTTCTTGTCATAATATCAAATATTATCATTACAAACCTATACTATTACATAGGCGATCTACACGTTCACTTTAGCCTTCTCTTTATCCTTGTCGAATCCTTTGATCATATCGTCTAAGCTGCAATCATATGGTTCAAGTAAGTGTGAGCATAACTAGCTCAGCAAGTACAACAATTTCATTTTAAAAGCATGCTTGAAACATAGGAATCGTATATCTTCAATAACTGGATGATAGTTACGAAGTACTATCAATAATTCAAAATAGCTTTCCTTTTTCCTTCAAAAAGTTTTACAATAACAATATTCATCAATTCATTAATTCTGGTTCAAGACGTGAACGTCTTATAGTTTCTTTAAAAAGGACAACCCGGCAAGAAGTCCGTAAGTCCGGCATAGCTTATGAGTACATCTTGGTGATCAGCCTATAGTATCCTATGTTGATCAACACTACATCCATTAAACGTGTGTACGTTTAAGTTGTGGCAACCTCACGTGCCCATCGAATACTCCATGAAAATTCATTTGTTTATACATATTCAGGCTTACCTTGAATCCGTATCAAAGAGTTGGCATAGGATAGCGTTAGCAATTCTATATTGAAAGACTTGTAAACAGTTCAATCAATCTATTATGATTAGTCTAGCCGAGCTAAAACTGGCATCGACTCTTTCTTTAAAATCATACATACATCTCATAACTTGAATCATTTGTAAACATGGCTAACACGAAGGTTAGACAAGCATTTAAGAAAAACTTGTCTTCAGCGTCTGCTACAGTATAATTATGTTTCCTTTGAGTCTTTTTAGTCTCTACAATACATAATCACATAACATACCACATTAGGTCATGAATGAACATACATAGTTCCTACAGAATCTTACCCTACTTCTCAATCTAATCCCGTATTAGATTTGTTATTATGGGTTCCGGCTTTCCGTCATTCGTTTACATCATTCTTACCAACTTCATCCTCTTATACTTAGGTGAAATTATTTCATTAATACAACTCGGTTCGAGTTAATTATCCTTCCTTACGGCTTACTAACGTCTGTATGTTATTAATCGAAACTCGATCGTCATTGGTGAAGTATTAACATTGAATATCATTTGCGTTCATCTTCAATTGACTTTCTTTTAACCCTAAGTGATCATACTTGGGGTTCAATTATGACTTGATAATGTTTAATTAAGTTCATTAGTTCGTTACTCAACAATTTCCCTTCATCTTCTTCCTGTAATCATTCTTTATTGTCTAGCTTTTAAGACTGGCGCTGCGGCGCCGGTGATCCTTTGTTGTGCCGCGCTGCGGCGTCGCCCATTAGGGCTTGGAGACCGGACTTGGCGTTGCGGCGCGAGTCCCTTTGTTAACTATCGCGCTGTGGCGCGAGCTTGCAGTGTCTAAAGCTCACTTTGGCGCTGCGGCGCCAGTCATTTACACTTGGAGTCACGCCGCGGCGCGGACTCTGAGCCAGAGATTGTTTTGACAGATTTTTCATTATGTGAGATTTTTGGCTTCGTAACTTCTTCGTTATAAGTTCGAATTGGCTCGTTCAAGAGCCTACGGTTCACAAATTACATACTCTACGTGTTCATGTAATAATTTTATCTATTCGACTTCGTTTGCTAAAAATTCACCTATTAGTCTATTTTCAACGAAAACGGTAAACGTTCGTGAACGTTCAACGCTCGTTTCTTCGTTCTAAGTCGGAATCCGGCCATTTTCGAGTCCGCAACTCTATAATGACAAATACGACTTGTCTTCATTGAAAACCAATGTTTCCAAGCTCAATATCAAAATTCGACTTCCAATCCGAGAATTTCACGAATTCGACG
The DNA here is from genome assembly GCA_016801055.1 of Panax notoginseng. Classification (NCBI taxonomy): domain Eukaryota; kingdom Viridiplantae; phylum Streptophyta; class Magnoliopsida; order Apiales; family Araliaceae; genus Panax; species Panax notoginseng. The sequence goes on from CM029014.1 coordinate 158,439,561, forward strand.
ATCGTCGTCTAATCGTGTAAATTCCGGCGAAAGTTCGTTACTTGAGATTTTTAAACCATTTCACTTGGATTCAATCCATTATACTATCATCTTGACATACATGCTTCGTTAACTTATATCCATGATAAGTTATTAATTATTCTTAATAAGTTCAAAACTCATAAACTTATAAACTACTTATTAAAGTATAACATACTTACTTTCATTGCTTATGACTTATTAATAAGTTAAGTACTTTAATCCTTATTCTTACCTCTTATTAATCATGCTAACTTCTTAATGTAAACATATTACCACTTCTTACAAGTTCTTATACTTTCATTATTGTTCTTCACAAGTTCGTAACTTAAATGATTACGAATAGCTTATTCATGATTTATACGGCTTATTAAGACTTAAGCCATTTGGTTTATCATTCCTTAAAATACTAACTCTACCAATACCCCCTTCTCTAACAATGGAAGAGAAAGAGAAACATGGTCTAAGAATTACTTACTCTTGATGAGCACACTTGATTAACCTATGATCTTCTTCTTGCTTCTTGCTTAATAAGAACTCTAGCTTTTTCTCTCAAGCCATTAACCTATAAGTTGTTGTGGAAAATCTAATAATAGAAGTCTAACTTTTATGTGCTTATTCTCTCAAGTAAATAAGCTCTCAACTTATTATGTATAAGGTGTTGGAGGAAATAAACAACCAACAAAATGAATTAAGAGCTTCCTATTTATAGGAAATCCTAGATGAGAGCTCAATGGTCATTAAACCATCCACCTCCTTACTATTCATTACCTAGCTCTTAAGTTAACTTGCCTACCACAACACTTAGCCTCTAAGTTATCTTGCTTCCCACTTAAAATACTTGGTCATTACATCATATATCCAATACTTGATCACCACATTTACTTAACCCTTAAGTATTCTTGCTAATCACATAACTTTGCCACTAAGTTACTTGCTCATCACTTTGAATCACCCATGGGTTGCTCCATGGTTCTTACCCATTGGATATTTACTTTGGGCCTTAGCTTAATTAACTTACTTAATCATTGGGCTTGCACATTAAATTACCTTGGGCTTGTAATTAAACAAACATTGGGCTTACATTAATAAATTCACATTGGACTTAACCATCCAATACTTGGGCTCACATAATACTTAACAAATCCTACCAATTCTACAAATTCAATACATTGAGCTTAAATCCTTATAACGTATAATCACGTATTCATCTCGTATTCTAACTCGTATACTAATTCAACATGTACGACATACCATTATTCATACATACTCGTATAATACCTCGTATCATACTCGTATTCATTATCTCATATAATACCTACGTAGTAAATGATCATCACTTAATTCATTTATCACATTACATTTTCTTCTCGTAAATCATTTTCCTTAAACGTTAGGTTTTAAGTCCACAGGCGAAATATTACATTTTCCATAACTGAAATATTATTGGATATTCCATCTCACATCAATATTCTATCATTACGTATTTCTCGGAAGTTCCAAAATAATTCCCGAGCAGAAATGCGTGAATAGTATTTTTCAAAAAATTTCTCGAAAAGTTTTTATTTTCGTCTTGAAAATTCAAACACTTTAATTCTACCACGTAGCCAAAATCCTAGGATATTCTGACATTTCTAGGCTAGAGAACGACGTTCGATTATCTTGCTCCATAAATAATTAATTAAATTCATTTAATAAAAATAAAAATTTAATTCTCAAAAATCCAATTTTTCTCGGGGCGTTACATATCCGAACTCTACGATTCTGATGCACGTCTTCAAGGACCTGATCGTAGTGTCTCATTGATTGTTGCTTGTTGACTAGCAGAGTTAACACTACGATCCTGAAGAGTGTTGATTAGATCTTCAATGTAGAACACATATTCCTTGTATTGTGCAATGCTTCAATACTTCTGTTTGCTTCGACTGTTCTCAGATACTGATGGCCTAATTCCTTGCTCTGGTCCCCTTCTGAATATCAAGACATTTCAGATTTGTGGCGCGTCCAGCTTGCTTTCTTCTTGTGATCTCCCGTTCACTTATCATCAATGAACTGACACTGCACTTAATCACTCTAGCCTTGCTCTTCAGAGGCTGACCAGTATCTCGGTTCATCTTCCATCAGTTCCTTCTTTATTTGGCAAACACTACGATCTTTATTGCTTCCAAGATCGTTGTCTTCTGTACACTTGACAGCTACTGCACAAGCTGACTTTCCTTAGTCAGCTTCTGAAGTCTTCTTTGGATCTCCTTGTGGAAGACTTCATCACGAATGGCCTTACAACTCAACCATGATGCTGGTTGGATTGGTGCTTAGTTCTTCTGTTAGCCTGCATGCCATTCGTTGATGTGACACCCCCAAATCCGGGTACATCGATTCCACGGGATTTGGTGTTCACTGTACAAGCATCATCTATCTATCTACCCATAATAATATCAAACAATACAATAGATAGAAATCATAATAAAATCTCTTCCCTTAAGGGTTACATCAACTGAATCATAAATAAATCCCAGGTTACTCTAACCTTAAAACAGCTGTGCGGAATTCTAAACAAATAAGTCTTAACATCAACATATCTCAAGTCTTAAACAAATACATCAGTTAATAAATAACAGGTCTTCATCATTTGCTAACTTTGTCCTTGCCCTTACTAGTGGAGGGTTCATTGCTTCTTTCATTCTTAACTGCAATGTTATTATTAAGCAAGAGTGAGCACAAATGCCCACAAGTATAATAATGAAATAACAGTATAATAACATGCGAATAAATCAAAGACGTCTGAATAAGAGCTCAACTTTTGAATCAAGAATGAATAACAAGAATCAAAAGAATTCTGAGAGTCATAAAACCTTGAACTATGTCCTAGGTTATCAAGGATTATACTTGAAACCTTTAACAGTCATAAGACTATGGACCTTCTTCTCGTACTTAGGGGGATCAGCCCTTAGTACCATACTGTGCACAATATCTTAACGCTAAAGCGTAAATAGTCCCCTATACAGGGTCGTTCATCTCAGTTTGACATTTGAGTCCGCACCAAAGGAAGTTTGGTTTGGATAAATTCATCAAGGGTTCTGAAATTTAGAACGCTCATCAACTATGGACTAGTTGAATCAATAAGGTTCACTAGTCTAATAAGGTTCAACAATAATTGATATTTGATTTGAATAAAATCTCAAAAGTATACAATAGGACAATTATTGTATAACTGAATCATGCTTTGGAAAGATAATTAATCTTTAATATCATGCTTGAACTTGAATAATAACAAGGATAATTTATTCAAGGTAAATAATAAACTTGAACAATAATGACAAGTAGGGTTAGGGAAACTTGCTCAACATAAAAGTAACGTTTAAGTTTAAATAAACTTGCTCAATAGAATGGAGTTAGGGATAGGATACTTGCCTCGTGCGTAGATTACACTTTGACTAAGCACGATCTTTGAATTAAATCCTACATACCATTCATATACACAATACCATTTAATTATAAATTAACTAATCAATATAAACTCATTCTCGTTGTCTACTTTAATTATTGACTAAACTTAGTCAAATTATCACGTTGTCACATAATTTATACTTCATGAATTATCAAACTAATTATGTATTTAATAATTCAATTCACATATAATATTTTATTACATGTTAAACAACTATTTTATCATCTCATAATACCTCTAACATGATTACATGTTCATTACATCAATCCACTAACACTTGTTAGACTTTAACATTTTTAAAATCTCATTTCTGAGTTTTCTGGGGAGTGGCGCTGCGGCGCCACGTTTGAACTGGCCCTTGGCGCTGCGGCGCCATGGCGCTGCGGCCGGGCCTCTGGCGATGCGGCGCGGTGGCGCTGCGATGCGGAAAATAAACAGGCAGCCGGCGCTGCGGCGCGGCGTACCAGGTACAGAAATGGCAGTTTGCGAAAATCGCAGAACTTGCCAATTTCTCCCAATTTCTTGAAGTTTTACTCGAAATTAAACATACCCATATGCTATAATTTATATATAATCATTACCCAACATTTATATACTGACAAAACCAATTTTAAACACTTATTAACAGATTTAAAGCCTAACAATTCACTGACTTTGATGTTCATGAAGTTTTAGAAAACTTTATGTGAAAATTCTCCCTACGAATTCGTTATAACACCGAATTCGTTCGTTTAAGGCTTAAACTCTTCGTATTAACATGCATAACAACATACAAGTCTAAAATTTAGGGATAATATATGATCAATACATAAATTTTCACGTATATGGCCATATGGCCATATCACGTACTCTGTTTATTTTGAAATAACATATGTACGACATGTTTTCACAATACTGATGTTATGGTTTGTGAAATATATATAATTAAACATGATTTGATACAACATAACACACATATAAACTTATAATCATATCATATTCCAATCTACAAGGATTTACAGAAAACTGTGAAGCCATTTTATGAAAACTAAAAAACTAAAAGACGTGAAATAGGAATTGGGTTTGGAGAAATTACCCAGAGTAATTTAGAAGAGGTGATCAATGATGGTCCTTTCACAATAATTGATAAGTACGCACTCACAAATTCTAACTTTTCTCTCTGAATTCTCTATGACTCTCTACTTTTTCTCTGTATTTCTTTCTATGATGCTTCCTAGACTTAGGCAACTATGAAGAAGAAATAAAAGAATACGTAACTAAATAATAAACAACTGACGCGTTGGTGGTCAGTTACCCAAGTCATGGGTTAACTGGCCTTAACTCCTCATAATGCCATGTTTGGCTAGTTAAATAAATTACAAAACCATTTAATTTAATAAAACCATTACAATATAGTTTAAATCATGTCACACCCACTTGCACAATAACTCATATATCTTATTTAATATAAATAAAATATAATAACTTCTCATAAATTCACATAGTCATATATTTAATTTTCTCATTAATAAATAATGTCAATTTATTAAATTTCCAATTAATAATTAAATTAATTAAATAACATTATGCTTAATTAAATAATTCATTTAATTCAATAAGCTCACATAATCACATACTTGAATAATAAAAATTGTCTACATTAATTTAATAAATGTAACACATAAAATTAAATTAATCTACCACAATTGCATCGATTAATTATTAAATCTAATAATTAAATCATCGAAAAATATTTATTGAATTCAATAAATATTTAAAATTAATTTACAAAATTCTCGTTCGTCACATCTTTCTCCCTTTAAAAGGATTCTATCCCCAGAATCACAACTCAATAAATTCGACCCGTTACATTCTCCCCCCCTTACAAAGATTCTGTCCCCAGAATCGCATACACATAATTAAGTAAATAAATGAGGATAATTCTTCATCATATTCTCTTTGAGTTTCCACATAGCTTCTTCAGTGTTGTGGTTCCTCCAAATTACCTTAACAGAAGGTATAACTTTATTTCTGAGAACTTGTTCTTTTCGGTCGACAATTTGGACAGGAATTTCTTCATAAGACAAGTCTTTCTCAAAATACAGGGGTTCGTATTCAATTACATGCTTGTAATCAGGTTTGTAAGGTCGTAACATAGAAATATGGAAGACGTTGTGGATATTCTCGAGTGCTGGAGGTAAGGCTACCTCGTACGCAACTTCTCCAATTCTCCGCAGTACCTCAAAGGGTCCAATAAATCTTGGGCTCAATTTTCCTTTCTTTCCGAACCTGATCTTTCCCTTCCAGGGAGAGACCTTCAAGAAAACATAACTACATGGTTCAAACTCGATATTTTTATGATGTGGATCAGCATATTTCTTCTGTCGATCTTGAGCTGCTACCAGTCGTGCTCGGATCACTTTGACTATTTCTGCCGTCTGCTGTACCAATTCTGGCCCTAGCAATTGTCTTTCACCAACTTCATTCCAATAAAGCGGAGTTCTGCACTTTCTGCCGTATAACGCTTCGTAAGGCGGCATACCGATACTAGCGTGGTAACTGTTGTTGTAGCCGAACTCTACCAACGGTAGGTGATCATCCCAATTTCCTTTGAAGTCCATTACACAGGCTCGTAACATATCTTCCAATGTTTGAATCGTTCGTTCGCTCTGTCCGTCTGTTTGAGGGTGGTAAGCTGTACTCATTCGCAGTTGTGTACCTATGCATTCCTGAAGACGTTTCCAGAAATTTGATGTGAAGCGCGGATCCCTATCAGAAACAATAGACACCGGCACTCCATGCCTCGAAACAATCTCTTTCACATATAATCTTACCAACTGGTCTAAGTTAAATCTGATTTTGATAGGAAGGAAGTGCGCGGATTTCGTCAGTTGGTCAACGATAACCCATACTGCGTCGTAGCCTTTTTGAGTCGTCGAAAGGCCAACCACGAAGTCCATCGTAATATGTTCCCATTTCCATTCAAGGATCTCCAACGGTTGTAGCAATCCACTCGGTCTCTGATGTTCTGCTTTAACTTTCTGACATGTCAGGCATTTGGCAACACATTCTGTAACATCACGTTTCAAATTCGGCCACCAGAAATGTTGTCGAAGATCTTGGTACATTTTTGTACTACCAGGGTGAATCGAATATCTTGAACTATGAGCCTCACTCAAAATTTCTTCCTTAATTTCTTGTACTGGCGGAACCCAAATTCTGCTTTCAAATCTCAATATTCCTTCCTTATCCATCTTAAATCTCGGTTCGGTTCCTTCAGATATCTTCTTTGTCACCTTTTTGCATTCATCATTCTGAAGCTGAGCCTCCTTCACTCTATCTAGTAGAGTTGTACCAGATTGCATCTGAAATAGCTTCTCATCAATCTCCATAGGATACTTCACTTCTAACTCCAGTTTCTCCATATCTGCAATTAGCTCCTGCTAAGCAGTCAACATCATCAATTTCTCACGACCCTTTCTACTTAAGGCGTCGGCAGCCACATTAGCCTTACCCGGATGGTATAAAATCTCACAGTCATAATCCTTGATTAATTCCAACCATCTTCTTTGACGCATATTCAAATCTTTCTGTGTAAAAATATATTTCAGACTCTTGTGGTCCGTATATATTTCACACTTCTCCCCGTATAGATAGTGCCTCCAAATTTTCAAAGCAAAAACAACTGCAGCTAACTCCAAATCATGGGTTGGGTAACCCTTCTCGTAGTCCTTCAACTGCCGTGATGCATACGCAATGACTTTGCCGTTTTGCATCAGCACACAGCCAAGTCCTTTATTCGACGCATCGCTAAAAATAACAAAATTTCCTGTATCATCCGGAAGAGATAACACATGCGCTGTACTCAACCTCTTCTTTAATTCTTGAAAACTCTCCTCACACTTCTCCGTCCAAACAAATTTCACAGCTTTTCGAGTTAAATTCGTTAACGGAGTTGCGATCTTAGAAAAATCTTGTATGAATCTTCTATAATATCCTGCTAATCCAAGAAAACTTCTTACTTCCGACGGCGTTCTCGGCTGATCCCAGTTAATCACAGCTTCTACTTTGGATGGATCTACCGAAATTCTATCTTTATCGATTATGTGACCAAGAAATTGTACTCTCTCGATCCAGAATTCGCATTTCGAAAATTTAGCATACAACTTCTCCCTTCTCAATACTTTCAACGTTAATCTCAGGTGTTCTTCATGTTCCTCTTTGGTTTTGGAATATACCAAAATGTCATCTATAAATACCACCACGAATTTGTCCAAAAACAGCTTGAATACACCATTCATTAGTCCCATAAATGCTGCAGGAGCATTCGTAAGACCAAACGACATTACTAAAAACTCATAATGACCATATCGCGTTCGGAACGCTGTCTTCGGTACATCCTCTGGCCTCACCTTCAGTTGGTGATAACCACTCCTCAAGTCAATCTTGGAAAAGTATTTTGCTCCTTTCAATTGATTAAACAGATCATCGATCCTCGGTAAAGGATATCTATTCTTAATCGTGACCTTATTTAATTCTCTGTAGTCAATGCAGAGCCTCATCGATCCGTCCTTCTTTTTCACGAACAACACCGGCGCTCCCCACGGCGATACGCTCGATTGAATGTACTTTTTGTCCAACAATTCTTGTAGTTGTACCATTAATTCCTTCATCTCTACTGGCGCCATTCGGTATGGTGCCTTTGATATTGGAGCAGTTTCGGGCGCCAAATCAATCACAAAGTCTACTTCCTTATCTGGTGGAAGTCCTGGCAAATCGTCTAGAAATACATCGACGAAGTCCCTCACAATCGGTATCTCCTCTACCTTCGGGTTCTCTTTTCGACTGTCGACTATGTAAGCTAAATATCCTACACAGCCTTGTCTTAATAACTTCCTGGCCTGCAACATCGTCAGACAACTCGCTTGTCTAGGCGACTTGCTACCACAAAACACAACCTTTGACGGAGTCATAAGGTTAATACGCTTCTTTTGGCAGTCAATTACAGCCCCATAATTGAATAGCCAATCCATACCCAATATAACGTCGAATTCTCCCAATAGAATAGGGATAAGATCTACGTTCATGATATTACCCTTAATATCCACTCTACAATTCTTATACACATGCTTAACAGGAATTATCTCTCTATTCGCAATTTTTATAATCATGGGATATTCTAATTCATCCTTAAGCAAATCTAAACTATTAGCAAAGTCATCGGATATAAAGGAACAAGTAGCACCTGAATCAAATAAAACATAAGTGTGAGACCCCAGATTTTATGAATAAATATTTAATATTCTTGAAATATTTTTATTATTTTTTTTATATTATGGTATGGATTTGATATAATATTATAGTTGTGGGTAGTATTTATAAATTTTATAAAGTATGCAAGTTGTATTATATTCGATTGGTCGGGGAATGTTATTTTTGTCGGGGAATATTCGTACGACGGCACAATTATTGGTGGACCCCGCAACGGAATTATTGTCGGATTGAGAAAACGACAAAAATATTTTATGGAAATAACGACGGAAGTTTTACCGTTAACTGTTGAAACACCTGGTGTTAAAAGTACAGTAATACGCGTGGTTGCATAGTAGCACACGGTATTGATTATTGATGCTTATGTGATAAATCACTCAGTATTGTTCAATCGGGTATTCAGGACACTTTTTGTGTCGGAGTACTATTCACGAGTTACTATTCACGAGTTACTATTAATGAGTTACTATTCACGAGTTACTATTCACGAGTTACTATTCACCCAAATTACTATTCACTCTAGTATTGATCACTCGAGTATTTGGGACACTTTTCGTGTCGGAGTACTATTCACGAGTTACTATTCACGAGTTACTATTCATGAGTTATAATATTAATGATGAATGTTGTTCCGAATTGAATTTGGAGACGCGGACGTGATATTTGAGTCCGAAACGTCGAAATTAGTAAAAATAGTCTATAAACACAAAATTTTCTGAAATTCACTATTTGGTCAAAAAGTCAACAGTTGACTTTTTTGGAAAAAGTCAAACTTCAAAATTTTAAAATTTATATTTTTGCTAAAAATGGTTTCATTATGTTGGAATTGTTTGTGTTAGTGAAAATCGACATTTATTTCGATAATAATTGATATCTGGAGGTTATATTGATCAATCGGGTATTTAACCGGATAAATGAGCAATTGATTGCTATTATTTTACATGTTTATAACTATTTGTTCACATGTTATACTATTGACTCACATTCTTGTTGCTATTAGGAGAGTTGGTGCAAGATTGATAATACTTGCATGACTAAGTTAAAAATGGAGGTATAGAGGGAGGTACTATATTGTAATTAATTTTTCACATGTTTAGAACTATTGAGTCACATGATTTTACTATTGATTCACATGATTTACTATTAGGGGAGTTGGTGCAAGTTTGATAATACTTGGATGATAGAATTAAAAATGAAAGAAAAGTTGGAGGTATTGTACTATAATATTTCGAGCCCCAAAACGTGCAATTATCGAAACTATGTTTTCCTATAAATAGAAGCCCATTCTTCCTTCATTTTTCACCAATTCACTAAAGCTTTAGAGCCATTATTATAGAGAGAAATTATAGAGAGAAGCTATAGAGAGAAAATCTATTGAAGAAGAGAAGTTCGCTCCCTCACTACTTCTATATCCAGTTTCTTTCAAAGGTAGGAAATATTATTTCTTTCTTTCATCTTAATGAAGAGAACTTCTGTTGTTCCATTCTTTGTTATTATGTTGGAATAACCTGTTTATGCGAAGTACCGTATACTTGGTGAAATTCTTCTATTATTCCATTCCTTATTATTCTGCTGGAACATCATGTCTGTGCATTCTACGCCGGACCTGGTTCTATTATTTAATATTCTGTTGGAACATCCTGTCTGTGCGTTTTACGCCGGACCTGGTTCCGTCTTTACTATTCTGTTGGAATATCTTGTCTGTGCGTTCTACGCCGGACCTGGTTCCGTCTTTACTATTCTGTTGGAATATCCTGTCTGTGCGTTCTACGCCGGACCTGGTTCCGTCTTTACTATTCTGTTGGAATATCCTGTCTGTGCGGTTTACGCCGGACCTGGTTCCGTTATTTATTATTCTGTTGGAATAACCTGCCTATGCGGTCTATCGCATGCCTGGTGATTTCTTTTGTTATTCCATTCCTTATTATACTCAGTTGGTTAAAGTTTTGACTTCTATACTCTATGAAATTAGTGGAATATCCTTTATATTTGCGCTTCATCTAGTATCTTTTCACGGAAATATTCTTCTGAGCATTCTTGAATTTTACTCCACAAAGCAGTATCATGTTGACAATTTGGACGTTATTAGTTCCTGGATAAATTAATTCTTGAACTTGTTTTATTGAATTCTTATATCATTGTCATCATCCTCGTGTTTATAAAATGTTGAAATTAGTTCCTGGATAAATTAATTCTTGGCCTGTAGTGCATAGATGGACTTGATATGATTATGACCAGGGATTATTCGGTATAATCATGACCGTAATGTTACAAATAATGTGGTAAAAACCCTCATTTGCCGTAGTGCATTGATGGACAGTTTTTGGTATGATTATGGCTATGGATTCTCTTTGGCCGTAGTGCAAAGATGAATTGTTTTATGGCATGATCAGGACCGTTGATGAAAATATGATTATCTTTAGCCGTAGTGCATGGATAATTCGTGGTCGTGAAACTAAAAAATATCATTGGCCGTAGTGCAGGGGTGATTCGATGATGTGGATTATTTATTAAGCTGAGTCTCAGCGATAACAATGATGAAAACCTTTTAAATTATAAAAGATAGTAGATTTTATTTTCTACTTGACTCTTTTAATGGATTGCTTGATCCGCTGCAGTTAAACTTGATGTCTATTATATTTTATCAGTTTAACATTGTTGAAGACTAATGATAATTTATTCTGCATTATCTTAGTCATAATATTTCTTACTGGGCTAGTTGAGCTCACCCTTTTTTTTCACTGTTCTCCTCAGGAAATGAGAACGTAGTTGGGACTAGTCGGGGAACAGAGTGATGGTCCTAGATGATAGCATTAGTAGTCCTCACTATTCTATGTAATAGTGTGATAATAATTGTAATGAGGACTCCTTTTGAGTATGGATACTCTCTAGAAGACAATATTTGTATTCAAACTCACAGTTTATGTTCTGTCGTATTGTACACGATAGTTGTATTAGTAAGTTTTATTTGGATTTATGTACCATGTAAGTGGCGACCCAAGATGGGTGACGTATACCTAATTTTGGGGGCGTCACAGTTGGTATCAGAGCTTAGGGATATGATCTCTGGCTAAGATGTGAGAATAGAACTAGGAGGGGAGAGACGGGGAACTCCTTCGCTAGTATGACCTACCTAAGTTTATTTGGTATTTAATTGGTCGGTCAGAATATAGGAATAATATGTTACATGTCAATTAACCTTTGTTTTGTGACAGTGTTTGGGAATGGCAGCTGAAAATGTTTACAATGGAGTGAATGAGACCGTGGAGACACCTATAATCACCAATCAAGTTAATGTGATTAGAGATATCCATGTGGTGATTGAGGAATTAAAAGTTGCACTCAAGCTAATCGCAAAGGTAGCAACTGAGAGTGAGGAAGAAGAGGAACCTGAGGTTGATTTATTAGAAGAACTTATTGATCAAAATGTAGAATTGCAAAATCGTATTCATTAGTTAGAAGAGCATGCTGAAGAACGACAGACGGTCGTAGAACAAAGGGATGCAATAATTTAAAATTGTATTACCCGATGTACGATGGTTGAACAGAAGCACTCTTTGGCAGAGTATATGATATTAAAGCTGGAATCTGAGAATTCAAATGTCAAGGAGCAGTTGAAAGAAGAAATAACTGAACGAGTGAGAATGAAAGATGCATGGATAAAAGCCGCACGACGCGTTGATATTGTGGAAAGAGAAGTCCGATCCAAGAAAGCTAGAATCGATGATATGTAATTTTTCGACAGCAATTGGGAAAATCCAGCATCGAGTTTTGAATTACCCTAACGAGGAATCGAACGAAGTTATCATAGGTTAGTTAATTATAAATTCTTGCAAAGTCTATACCTTATTAGATACCAGTCCTACCCATTCTTTTATCTCTCTTGCTTGCGCTCAACGTTTAAATTTGACTTCGAAGAAATTAGACTTTGACTTATTGGTTGAAACTTCGATAGTAGAAACCTTCGTTACATCCACTATTTATAAATCTTGTTCAAATCAACACTTTCACGTTACCTGTCTATCGTATCTCTTTGAAAATACTTGCCTTTGATGTGATTTTAGGAACGATTGGTTAACTACTCATCATTCTTTTCGTAAGGTGGTTAACTTTCATATTCCTGACAAACCTGCTATGCGAATTCAAGCAACCAAACCACTAAAGTCAATCAATGTCATATCAAGCCATAAGTAAAGAGCCCCGAGCCTTTCGCTGGTGACTTCCTTGTATGGAATGCACCGAAGCCGAACTTTCCGTAGGGGACGTTGTGAATGACGATGTCAAGTTGATAGGTATCAATGTGACGTACTATCCAAGTCTTGGATGAGAGTCACAATTTTGAATGATATTTCTATCATTAATAAATTTCTTGACGTATTCTTGAAGACTTCTTAGCCTACCCTTAGAGCGTGAAATCGAATTTTGTATTGACCCCAATACAAAACCCATTTTTTTAAACCTTCAAATATTTCTTCAACCAAAACGAACGTATAATGCGCCAAAGACATCGGCTCGAGCTGTTGAAGATTACGATCGTACCATGCAATATCATCATGGAAATGCGAACGTGGTAGCTGACACATTTAGTAGAAGATTGTATGCGTTTACGACTGCGATGTTGTTAACACACAGACCCATTTCGTACGACTTACAAATGATGAAGATAGAGTTAAAGACTCTAGGAACCCACATGAAGATAACGAATATACGAGTAGAATTGACTTTAATCGATAAAGTTAAAGCCGCTCAAGCTACAAACCCGGAGCTGATGAATGTGAAGAAGAAGGTTCAAGAGGGCGTTATTCTAGAAGCAAGAATCGACGAAAAGAGGAAATCTCAACTCTCGATTTAATTGACCCATTTTAAATCCTCGATCAAGTAAGAACTGTAGCTTATATACTCGTTTTACCGCCAAGTATGTCGCGTGTTTATAACATTTTTAATGTGTCGATGTTATCTAAAAATGTGGACGACCCGAACCACATTATTAATTTAGAACCGGACGAGATAGCAGAAGATTTAACGTATGAGGAGATACATGCTAACATCTTGGATAAGAAGAATCGTATTCAACACTCAAAGGTTATACCTCAAGAGTTAGAATTTGACGAGGTATCCTCACCTCTTCAGCATTCCAGGTACGTACGTAAATTTCGAGGGCAAAATTCCATAAGGAGGGGAGATTGTGAGACCCCAGATTTTATGAATAAATATTTAATATTCTTGAAATATTTTTATTATTTTTTTTATATTATGGTATGGATTTGATATAATATTATAGTTGTGGGTAGTATTTATAAATTTTGTAAAGTATGCAAGTTGTATTATATTCGATTGGTCGGGGAATGTTATTTTTGTCGGGGAATATTCGTACGACGGCACAATTATTGGTGGACCCCACAACGGAATTATTATCAGATTGAGAAAACGACAAAAATATTTTATGGAAATAACGGCGGAAGTTTTACCGTTAACTGTTGAAACACCCGGTGTTAAAAGTACAGTAATACGCGTTGTTGCATAGTAGCACACGGTATTGATTATTGATGCTTATGTGATAAATCACTCAGTATTGTTCAATCGGGTATTCGGGACACTTTTTGTGTCAGAGTACTATTCACGAGTTACTATTCACGAGTTACTATTCATGAGTTACTATTCACGAGTTACTATTCACGGGTTATTATTCACCCAAATTACTATTCACTCTAGTATTGATCACTCGGGTATTTGGGACACTTTTCGTGTCGGAGTACTATTCACGAGTTACTATTCATGAGTTATAATATTACTGATGAATGTTGTTCGGAATTGAATTTGGAGATGCGGACGTGATATTTGAGTCTGAAACGTCGAAATTAGTAAAAATAGTCTATAAACACAAAATTTTCTGAAATTCACTATTTGGTCAAAAAGTCAACAGTTGACTTTTTCGAAAAAAGTCAAACTTCTAAATTTTAAAATTTATATTTTTGCTAAAAATGGTTTCATTATGTTGGAATTGTTTGTGTTAGTGAAAATCGACATTTATTTCGATAATAATTGATATCTGGAGGTTATATTGATCAATCGGGTATTTAACCGGATAAATAAGCAATTGATTGCTATTATTTCACATGCTTATAACTATTTGTTCACATGTTATACTATTGACTCACATTCTTGTTGCTATTAGGAGAGTTGGTGCAAGATTGATAATACTTGCATAACTAAGTTAAAAATGGAGGTATAGAGGGAGGTACTATATTGTAATTAATTTTTCACATGTTTAGAACTATTGAGTCACATGATTTTACTATTGATTCACATGATTTACTATTAGGGGAGTTGGTGCAAGTTTGATAATACTTGGATGATAGAATTAAAAATGAAAGAAAAGTTGGAGGTATTGTACTACAATATTTCGAGCCCCAAAACGTGCAATTATCGAAACTATGTTTTCCTATAAATAGAAGCCCATTCTTCCTTCATTTTTCACCAATTCACTAAAGCTTTAGAGCCATTATTATAGAGAGAAATTATAAAGAGAAGCTATAGAGAGAAAATCTATTGAAGAAGAGAAGTCTGCTCCCTCACTACTTCTATATCCAGTTTCTTTCAAAGGTAGGAAATATTATTTCTTTCTTTCATCTTCATGAAGAGAACTTCTGTTGTTCCATTCTTTGTTATTATGTTGGAATAACCTGTTTATGCGAAGTACCGCATACTTGGTGAAATTCTTCTATTATTCCATTCCTTATTATTCTGCTGGAACATCCTGTCTGTGCGTTCTACGCCGGACTTGGTTCTATTATTTATTATTCTGTTGGAACACCCTGTCTGTGCGTTTTACACCGGACCTGGTTCCGTCTTTACTATTCCGTTGGAATATCCTGTCTGTGCGTTCTACGCCGGACCTGGTTCCGTCTTTACTATTCTGTTGGAATATCCTGTCTGTACGTTCTACGCCGGACCTGGTTCCGTCTTTACTATTCTGTTGGAATATCCTGTCTGTGCGGTTTACGCCGGACCTGGTTCCGTTATTTATTATTCTGTTGGAATAACCTGCCTATGCGGTCTATCGCATGCCTGGTGATTTCTTTTGTTATTCCATTCCTTATTATACTCAGTTGGTTAAAGTTTTGACTTCTATACTCTATGAAATTAGTGGAATATCCTTTATATTTGCGCTTCATCCAGTATCTTTTCATGGAAATATTCTTCTAAGCATTCTTGAATTTTACTCCACAAAGCAGTATCATGTTGACAATTTGGACGTTATTAGTTCTTGGATAAATTAATTCTTGAACTTGTTTTATTGAATTTTTATGTCATTGTCATCATCCTCATGTTTATAAAATGTTAAAAGTCATCTGTGGCCTGTAGTGCATAGATGGACTTGGTATGATTATGACCAGGGATTATTCGGTATAATCATGACCGTAATGTTACAAATAATGTGGTAAAAACCCTCATTTGCCGTAGTGCATTGATGGACAGTTTTTGGTATGATTATGGCTATGGATTCTCTTTGGCCGTAGTGCAAAGATGAATTGTTTTATGGCATGATCAGGACCGTTGATGAAAATATGATTATCTTTAGCCGTAGTGCATGGATAATTCGTGGTCGTGAAACTAAAAAATATCCTTGGCCGTAGTGCAGGGGTGATTCGATGATGTGGATTATTTATTAAGCTGAGTCTCAGCGATAACAGTGATGAAAACCTTTTAAATTATAAAAGATAGTAGATTTTATTTTCTACTTGACTCTTTTAATGGATTGCTTGATCCGCTGCAGTTAAACTTGATGTCTATTGTATTTTATCAGTTTAACATTGTTGAAGACTAATGATAATTTATTCTGCATTATCTTAGTCATAATATTTCTTACTGGGCTAGTTGAGCTCACCCTTTTTTTTCACTGTTCTCTTCAGGAAATGAGAACGTAGTTGGGACTAGTCGGGGAACAGAGTGATGGTCCTAGATGATAGCATTAGTAGTCCTCACTATTCTATGTAATAGTGTGATAATAATTGTAATGAGGACTCCTTTTGAGTATGGATACTCTCTAGAAGACAATATTTGTATTCAAACTCACAGTTTATGTTCTGTCGTATTGTACACGATAGTTGTATTAGTAAGTTTTATTTGGATTTATGTACCATGTAAGTGGCGACCCAAGATGGGTGACGTATACCTAATTTTGGGGGCGTCACAATAAGCATTAATTTTATTGATCGGAATGATACCTGACACCACATCACGAGACTGGATTGCATCCTGCACCGTCATATTGAAAGTTCTAGCGGTTGGTCGGTTTGTTGCAGGTGGTCCGGTGATGGTTAAGGTATTTCCACTGCTATTTCCCCGGTTTCCTCCTTGTCCTGATCCTCCCGATCCCTTCTTGGGACAGTCTCTTGCTAAATGATCTTTCGAACCACAGTTGAAACAAGCACCCTTCTTTGGGTTTGGACAATTTGGTGCTATGTGGCCTTCTTGACCACAATTGTAGCACACTCTTTTTCCCTTCAAACAAACTCCTAGATGTGCCTTGCCGCAAGTCGGACATGCTTCTATCTTCTTTTTCTGCCCTCCGTGTTGACTTCCAGCTGTCGAGTTATCCGTCCACTTCCTCTTCTGATTATTATTATTCCCAGTATTACTTCCACCAGTCTTGTTATTACGTTCATTCTCACTCTTTTTCTTTTTCTGTTCTTGGTTATACTTAGTCACTGCATCACTTCCTCCTTCCACGAGAATGGCCTTTTCCAAAACTCCCGCAAACGTGTTAAGTTAAAACATTGATACCTTGTTGTATACCCAAGGCTTCAGTCCTTGTTCGAATCGTCTGGCTTTCCTCTCATCAGTGTGTACTTGATACGGGGCAAACCTTGGCAACTCATCGAATTTAGCCGCGTATTCAGGCACGCTCATGTTTCCCTGTTTCAGTTCCAGAAATTGCACCTCCATCTGATTCTGCGAACTAGCTGGGAAATACATTTCGAAAAACATCTCTTTGAATCTCTCCCACGTAATTACACCTTCACCTCCTCGCATCTTGTTTGTCTGCCACCAGTAACTAGCCTCGGACTTCAGCATAAATGTCGCAAAAGCGGTCTTCTGATCTTCCCGAACCCTAGCAACGTCGAAAATATTCTCCATTTCCATCACCCACGTTTGAGCCTCGATCGGGTTTCTAGAACCTTTGAACTCTGGTGGTCCCACCGCCTTAAAATCTTTAAACGTTGTGCTAGGTGGAGCTTGCGGTTGGTTATTCATGACTCCAGTTAGTAAATTAACTAGCTGTTGAACTGGATTAACGTTGGCATTATTGTTATTATTGGTTGACCCTTCCTGAGCCGGTTGACGTTGTTGTCTTCTCCTTGGCGGCATTTTTCTGTTAAATAAACGTTTATTAGAACTTTATTTATTTCTCTACATAGTTAAGACATTACTCAACACTTTAACATATCACTTAACACATCATCTCAAACAACTTGATGTCTTTTCATTCAATTAAAAAGTTTTAACATTAAACTATAGCATACTGCTATTTACATCATCTATCCTGGAATAAAGAATCCACAGGATTTAAAACATTCAAATATTAACATATTCCTTAGTTCATAAACACATCGGAATTTACATAAAACTATATAAGTCTTTCACATAAATAAACAGATTCTATTCCTGTCTTCCAAGGTGCTCAATAGCCTTACCACGCTCCTCATTCATGATACGAGACATCGTCCTGCGATCCAACATATACGATGGAAGTCCTTCAAACTGGATGGGGTACCTTAACACTCGCTCTTGAACCTCATCCATCGCATGATTAAGTGTGGCGTACGTGTCGTCAAGCTTTGCCTTCTTTGCACGACTATCATCTTCTGCACGATCAGCTCGATGTGATTCTTTTACCCATCCTTCCTCTGCTATTTTCAGTCTTCCAGAGGTTTCCTTCAGTTCCTTCTTCAGCTTCTCTATCTCCTCGGTCTTATCTTCGGTTTGACCCTTCTCATGAACCAGATCCCACTCCACGTTTCCTAAACGTGTATGAAGGGTCACAATCTCTCTACCCTTATCCTCTAAAGTAGACTGCTGAACAGTCGCTCGCTCAGTCAATTCCTGAACCTCATCTTGTAACTCCACGTTACGATCATATAGTGTGTCATACATCTCAGCATCAACAGTGTACCGTGGTAGCTCCTCTTCTTCTTCCTCCTCATCAAACTCCTCCTCAGGATCAATCTCGGGCTCATGCTCCTGACCAACAACGGTGATCAATGGAGATGATACCCTCTGAACTAACTGTTCCCTAACAACATGTATGTCTCGGGTCTCCTCCTCTGTAGGTACTATAGGTAATCGGGGTTCTTCCTCCCCAGCTTGACTAGCTTCTCCAACATTCGTCATCCTGACAACAAAATTTTAAGTTTTAGTTACTAAGTCGTACTAACGAGCACATAAATTAACACATAGACACATAATGTATTTTACTATCTTCAATGAATTACAAATATTTATTTCTTAAAACTCGATAAGAGTTTTCCTTTACTATCTTCTTTCTATAAGGTTACTACCTAAGGTTGTTCCCCCACCTAAGGTTCATAACCTACAGCTCTGATACCAACCTGTGACACCCCCAAATCCAGGTACATCGATTCCACGGGATTTGGTGTTCACTGTACAAGCATCATCTATCTATCTACCCATAATAATATCAAACCATACAATAGATAGAAATCATAATAAAATCTCTTCCCTTAAGGGTTACATCAACTGAATCATAAATAAATCCAAGGTTACTCTAACCTTAAAACATCTGTGCGGAATTCTAAACAAATAAGTCTTAACATCAACATATCTCAAGTCTTAAACAAATACATCAGTTAATAAATAACAGGTCTTCATCATTTGCTAACTTTGTCCTTACCCTTACTAGTGGAGGGTTCATTGCTACTTTCATTCTTAACTGCAATGTTATTATTAAGCAAGAGTGAGCACAAATGCCCACAAGTATAATAATGAAATAACAGTATAATAACATGCGAATAAATCAAAGACGTCTGAATAAGAGCTCAACTTTTGAATCAAGAATGAATAACAAGAATCAAAAGAATTCTGAGGGTCATAAAACCTTGAACTATGTCCTAGGTTATCAAGGATTATACTTGAAACCTTTAACAGTCATAAGACTATGGAGCTTCTTCTCGTACTTAGGGGGATCAACCCTTAGTACCATACTGTGCACAATATCTTAACGCTAAAGCGTAAATAATCCCCTATACAGGGTCGTTCATCTCAGTTTGACATTTGAGTCCGCACCAAAGGAAGTTTGGTTTGGATAAATTCATCAAGGGTTCTGAAATTTAGAACGCTCATCAACTATGGACTAGTTGAATCAATAAGGTTCACTAGTCTAATAAGGTTCAACAATAATTGATATTTGATTTGAATAAAATCTCAAAAGTATACAATAGGACAATTATTGTATAACTGAATCATGCTTTGGAAAGATAATTAATCTTTAATATCATGCTTGAACTTGAATAATAACAAGGATAATTTATTCAAGGTAAATAATAAACTTGAACAATAATGACAAGTAGGGTTAGGGAAACTTGCTCAACATAAAAGTAACGTTTAAGTTTAAATAAACTTGCTAAGAATGGAGTTAGGGATAGGATACTTGCCTCGTGCGTAGATTACACTTTGACTAAGCACGTTCTTTGAATTAAATCCTATATCCTGGATCCAGAACATACCTAACAGGTTAGAGTTGTACCTCATTGGCTCCTTGTATGTTTCCAGGATTCTTGTTGATCAGCTACTCATCTGATTTCTCTTCTTGCTCTTGCTCTTGCTCCCCCTCAGATGATGACCTTTTGTCTCTGCTTGGTTCCCTTTCATCATCTTTCTTATCTGGCTCCCCCTCAGACTTTGCTATCATGGGATCATCATCTTTCAGCTCCCCTCAGACGATGATACTCTTTCAGCAGCTATTATCTTCTTTGACTTCTTCTCTCCTCTTAACCCTCTGCTCTTCTTCGATACAGTGAGTTGCTGTATTTCTAAACAATTGTCGTATAAAGTACGACAAAATATAAATTGGAGTTTCAACACAAATATTGTCTTCTTGACAATATACAAACTCAAATTCAATATTATTACAATTATTATCACACTATTTCACAAAATAGTGAGAACTACTAATGCAACCATCTGGACCGTCAATCCATTCCCCGACTAGTCCCGGCTATATTCTCATTTCCTGAAGAGAACAGTGAAAGAAAGGGTAAGCTCAACTTGCCCAGTAAGAAATATTATGACTAAGATAATGTAAAATAAATTATCCTTAGCCTTCAACAGTATAATATCTGATAGAATATAATCGACAACAAGTTTTAGATCAACAACTGCAGCGCAATAAGAAATCCATTAGAAGAGTCAAGTAGAGCATAATATCTACTATCTTCTATGATTTAAAAAGTTTATCATCAATTTAATCGCTGAGACTCAACTTAATAAATAATCCACATCATCGAATCATCCCTGCACTACGGGCAAAGGATATTCTTTAATATCACGACCACGAATTATCCATGCACTACGGGCCAAGGATAATCGTGTTTTCATCAACGGTCATGATCATGCCATAAAATAATTCATCTTTGCACCCTTGGCCGAAGAGAATCCATGGCCATAATCATATCAAAAACTGTCCATCAATGCACTACGGGCCAATGAGGACTTTTACCCCATCATTTGTAGCATTATGGTCATGATTATACCAAATAATCCCTGGTCATAATCGTACTAAGTCCATCTATGCACTACGACCAAAGATGACTTTCATAACAATATAAGCATGAGGATGATGACAATGACATAATAATTCAATAAAACAAGTTCAAGGATAAATTTTAAAGATTTAGAATTTAATTTATCCAGAATTCAATAACGTTCAAATTGTCAACATGATACTACTTTGTGGGGTAAAATTCAAGAATAATATTGTACCAAAAATGATTTGGACCGAAAACGAATCAATTTTTATCATAAATAGTACCCCGGGTGAATAGTATCCCGTGAATAGTACTTCATGAATAGTAACCCGTGAATAGTAACTTCGGAAATAGTAACCCCATGAATAGTACCCTGACATGAAAAAGTTAAAACTTATCAAGAATGCTCAGAATAATATTTCCATGAAAAGATACTGGATGAAGCGCAAATATCAAGGATATTCTTCTAATTTCATGGAGTGTAGAAGTCAAAACTTTAACAAAATGAGTATAGAATTCGAAATCTGAAATGAAATAATATTACTTACATACTACAGAGTATGGAAGAAAATATTATTTCATACGAATACTGAACAAAAATAATATCCCTTTCGAATATTAAACGAAAATAATATTCCTTTCGAATATTAAATGAATATAATATTCCTTACGAATATTAAATGAAAATAATATTCCTTACGAATATTAAACGAAAATAATATTTCTTGCGAATATTAAACGAAATAATATTCATACGAATACGAAAAATAATATCTCTTCAGAATATGAAATAAATAATACCCCTTACGAGTATTGAAAGAAAATAATTCTCTTCATGAATACGAAAGAAATAATACCCCTTACCTCAAAAAGAAAGCAATTCTGACTGGTATAGCGGATATATTCTTGAAGAAAATTTTCACTATTTTCTAAACTAAAAGCTTTCTAAAACTCGAAAGAAATACGCTCAATATTATAGAAAAAGAATTCTCTGATTCTGGTGTGATTTTCAATTCTAAACAAGCATCCTATTTATATGAGAATGGAAAGGGAACTGTGTAAGAAAATTCACGGACGCAACAATTATGCAAATCACGGATGAAAATTTTGATAAACCACGGATGCAAATTTTCAAACATTCAACCAATAAGAACAAAACAAAAATATATATATATATATATATATATATATATATATATATATATATATATATATATATATATAATACTAATTACCTCTTTGTAAAGCAACTCCCTTCCCCCCCCCCTTTTCCCTCCCGTACAATAATTTTGTAGGATTCCTCCCCCAATTCCTTCTTTCAACATGTGGGCCCCACCCCAAATGTCATTATCAATCACATATATATATATATATATATATATATATATATATATATATATATATAATTCCCCTCCCCTTACGTAAACTCCCTCCCACCCACATTTCCAAAATTAATTTTCAACACATATGGACCCCATATGTGGCCCCTATATGTGGGGCCCACCTTTATTATATTAATTTTTTTACCGATTATTTTAAAAAATGGGTAAATGGGGATCCATAAAATAAGCAAAATTTAAATCAAATACTTCATAAAAATCTCTTCAATATTTTTAACAACCTTTATTCATATTATTATAACTCGCAATATTAACAACCAGATAGTTCCCAGGAAAGAGGGGGCTTTCCTATAAGGATTTCTCCCTATTGGCGCGCAATTAAGTGACCAAATCCCTTTCCTCGACAGAACTTTCTAGACATTGTTAATTATGCATATAATAATTAGAATAACTTGTCATCTCAATTATTGATTTACTAATATATAAAATATCGACAATAATTGAATCAAATAACGTGAGATACTATGCAGCAATTACTGTAGCAATAATTAAACAAAACTGAGTGACTTCTCACGTAAGCATCAATAATCAATACCGTGTGCTACTATGCAACCACGCATATTACTGTACTTTTATCACCGGGTGATTCAACAGTTAACGGTAAAACTTATGCCGTTATTTTCATAAAAAGATATTTTTGTCGTTTTCTAACTCCAACAGTATTTCTGTTGTGGGGTCCACTAATGATTGTGTCGTCGTACGAATATTCCCCGACAAAAAGAATATTCCCCGACCAATCGAATATTTTATAACAACTTGCTTACTTTAAAAATTTTGTAAATATTATCCACAACTATAGCATTATGTGATTATATCAAATCCACACCATAATATAAAAAAATTATTTCGAGAAAATTAAATTTTTATTCATAAAATTTTGGGTCTCACGATTTTAACAATTAGGGTTTAAGATCCCGCAATTAGCATTAAGGCTTACAATTAGTAATTAGGGTTTCATTCTAGCAAATTAGGTTTACTAATTTAGAAATTAGGGTTTTTAACAATTAGGATTTTCAAATATTAATTAGGGTTTTCTCTAATTAACATAAAATCTAATAATACAAAACATAAATCCTATAACACCAATACTACACAGTTTTGAACTAATAATTGAGTTTCAAAATAGGTTTTAACAAATTGATATAAGGTTTTGACATTAAGCACCATAATTGACCAACACATACAGTATATATTTATAATACTCAAAAATAATATTATTTTTAATATAATATTATTATTCTCATTCATAGCTCAAAATTCAAAATTAGGGTTTGGATTTCATATTTGATTTATCTTTCATATATAGCATTATTAATTAAGTTAATATAATTAACTTAATAATCTGAACTAAAATTCATATAATAAAATAGTAATTATAACAATTCTAATAATCATCTCATATATTATTTAAATAATATAAAATTCATATTTTCATAGAAAATAAATAATAAAGGTATTTCTACTATAAAATTAATTATTATAAGAATATACTTTATAATGATCAATAATTCTAAAATAAAATTATTTGAAATTTATTCATGTAAGACACCGAATTTTATGAAATAAAAGTATTCAATTTTCTTATAATTATTATGTTATTTAGTAAATGGTTAAATTGATAAAAAGGTTAAAGTTAATGGTGATATTTGAAAATTTTGCAAAGTAAGCAAGTTGATATAAAATATTCGTTGTGTTGGGGAATATTCGATTGGTCAGAGAATATTCGTTTTAACAGAGAATATTCGTACGACAGTACAATCATTGGTGGACCCCACAACGAAAGTATTGTCGTAGTTAGAAAACGACAGAAATTTCTTTTTATAAAATTAATGGCAAAAGTTTTACCGTTAAACTGTTGAGATACCCGGTGGTAAAAATACAGTAATGCGGGTGGTTGCATAGTAGCACACGGTATTGATTATTGATGCTTACGTAAGAAGCCACTTAGTTTACTCAATTATTGCTACAGTAATTGTTGCATAGTATCTCACTTTATTTGATTCAATTATTGTCAAAGTATCATCTGCATAATATTTTATATTATTAAATCAATAATTGAGACAACAAAGCTATTCATATTATTATTTGCAATATTAACAATGTCTAGAAAGTTCTGTCGAGAAGAGGTTTGGTCACCTAATTGCGCGTCAATAGAGAGAAATCCTTATTGGAAAGCCCCCTCTTTCTTGGGAATAATTTGGTTGTTAAATATTGTGAGTTATAATATTAGTGATGAATAATTGTTGAAGTATTAAGAATGTGTTTATTGAAGATAAGTGAATTACAAAAGTTAGAGGGGAAACATGCAAACTTGAAAAACTTTAGGGGTATAAATCAATTTGGACCATTGGTGGTGGCTTTAATAGTAAATCAATCTGGACCATTGATGATGGTTTTAATAATAAATCAATATGGACCGTCGGTGGTGGTTTTAATAGTAAATCAACCTGGACCGTCGGTGGTGGCTTTAATAGTAAATCAATCTGGACCGTCGGTGGTGGTTTTAAAAGTAAATCAATCTGGACCGTCGGTTTTGGTTTTAATAGTAATCAATATGGATCGTTCGTTCTAATAGTAAATCAATCTGGATCGTTCGTGAATTAGTTACTATTTAGTCATTTCTCCTATAAATAGAAGCTTAATTCTTCTTTCATTCACACCAATTCACTGAGACTCACAAGAGAAACTATAGAGAGAGAAATTATAGAGACCAAAAAGAAGAGTATTCTACTACTTCACTATTACAGTATCCAGTCTTCTACTAAGGTAAGAGATATTAGTTGTTGTATTTGTAAGGGATATTATTTCTTTCGTATTCATAAGGAAAACTACTTTTGGTATTCATCCTTTAATATGTCGGAATAACCTGTCTACACGGATTACGTACCGTATGACGGGTGAAAATCCATTTACAGTTTCGTATGTTATTTCTTTTAATATTCTTAAATCTAAACTTACTATGGTAAGCATTGCTTCTATAATCCTTGAAATTAGTGGAATATCCTTGAAGTTTTGTGCTTCATCCAGTATCGTTTTATTGGAATATTTATCTGAACTTTCCTATTAAATATCAGTATTTTCACCCGGGGTACTATTCACGGGTTATTATTCACCCGATTACTATTCACTATAATATTATTCACTCGGGTATTCGGGACACTTTTCATGTCAGGATACTATTCACGGGTTACTATTCACCTGATTACTATTCACTTAAATATTATTCACTCGGGTATTTAGGATACTTTTTATGTCAGGTTACTATTCACAAAGTACTATTCACGGGGTACTATTCACCTGGTTACTATTCACCCAAAAAATTAATTTCTTTTCTGTCCAAAATATTTTTGATACATGGATATTATTCTTGAATTTTACTCCGCAAAGCAGTATCATGTTTGAAATTTTGGACATTATTGAATACTGGATAAATTAAATTATGAATCTTTAAAATTTATTATTTGCTTTCATTTAATTGAATGCTTATATTATTGTGATCATCATCATGCTTATATTGTGACGAAAGTCATCTTTGGCTTATGTGCATAGATGGACTGTTAATTGGTATGATTATGACCATGGATTATTCGGTATAATCATGACCATTGATGATTACATGAATATCCTTGGCCCGTAGTGCATGGATGATTCGATGATGTGGTTTATTTATTAAGTTGAGTCTCAGCGATAAAGTTGATGAAAATCCTTTTTAAATCATAGAAGATAGTAGATAGCATGCTCTACTTGACTCTTCTAATGGATTGCTTATTCTGCTGCAATTAAACTTGTTGTCGATTATATTCTATCAGTTTAACATTGTTGAAGGCTAATGATAACTTATTATGCATTATCTTAGTCATAATATTTTTTCTGGGCTAGTTGAGCTCACCATTTTACCTCCATTGTTCTCTTCAAGAAATGAGAATGTATCTGGAAGTAGTCAGTGAACGGAGTGATGGTCCTAGATGGCTGTTTTAGAAATCCTCACTATTTAGTCTGATAATAAATGTAATATTTGAGTTTGGATACTGTCTATGATACAATTTTCGTGTAAAAACTCTCAGCTCTTGTTGTATAATTAAGTTTGTATTTGTATTTTGTACCATATATTTAGCGACCCAAGATAGGTGATGTATACCTATTTTGGGGGCGTCACAATTCAGGTAATAAATAAATTTTATTTATCACATATATACATACACATTACATGGCACATATTCCCATCTTTAAAATAAAAGAAAAATTAATATGCAAAATTTCTTATTTATTTATATAGAAAATATCAGGTTATTACATTCACCCTCCCTTATAAGGATTTCGTCCCCGGAATCACCGTTTTAAAACTCATACTTACAAGGGTACATAGCTCACATTCATTTCAAATAGATCTCGAACAGATTTGATTGAACCGATCTTTAACTATTCAACATTATAGCTTGTCTATCTGATTAAACCGAAGTTCGACTTCTACAAGAACTCAAATTCCTTCTTCAAAATTTCTTTATAAAATAATTTATTACATATTGGAAAATCATGTATATCAAAATATACAAGTTATACGAATAATACCTAGAGTTGCATTCTCAGCTACCACCGTATACTGGACCGTCATATTGAAAACTCTTGGGGTTGATTCTGTTGGTTTGTTTGTTGAAGTAGGTTCCGTTTTCACTAGAGTCCCGCTGCCTTTTCCTTTATTTGCACTCCCTGTATCCCTCCCTTTTTCGAACAGTCCTTCACCTTATACTCCGTTGATCCACACCTAAAACACATCTTGTTCATCCTTGGATTGGGGCAGTTAGGAGAGATATGTCTCTTTTGCCCACACTTGTAACACACAAGACTCACCTTTAAGACACTCTATTGAGTGATTCTTTCCGCAATTTCCACACTACGCAACCTATTTCTTTCCACCTCCTGGCCTATCTCTGGTATTCCCAAAATTTTCCCCTTTTCTTTTTCCAGTCCTACTACCACTATTTCCTTCTCCGGCTCAAGCTTGATTTGCTTCCCACCAAAAATTTGCCTCCCCTTTCATCGTATAGGTGACAAAAGTTGTCTTTTGCCCCTTCGTTACTCTAGTTGTCACAAACACCTCTACAGGGTCAGTTGGAAAGGAAAGATACGCTTTGGAAAGAAGGGAAAGTTAAGTCCAAGGTTTATAGGACCTTTTGAAGTGTTAAAACGGGTAGGAGAGGTAGCTTATATGATAGCATTACCTCCAGACCTAGAACGAATACATAACGTGTTTCACGTATCTGTATTACGTCCATATAAGCTGGACTATAAGCATGTGATCGAGTATGAGCCGATTCATATCGAGAAAGACTTATCATATGAAGAGTCACCGATGCAGATTATTGATAAGAAAGAACAAGTTCTGAGGAACAAGGTAATATCATCAGTAAAGGTAATATGGAAGAACCACGATGCTGAAGAAGCAAGTTCGTCAAACCTTCCACACATTATGAGTTTAAGAACTCATCACAAACATATGAGTTTAAGAACTCGAGCTTAACTTTATATTCTCTAACTATATTCTGCCTATCAGTTATACTGTTGTTTCTGGGTCTGGTAATACCTTTTCAGTATAATTACCTCATTAGGGTTGCTTTCTAAGTGAGCCTATAATTCAGTTATTTACTTTGGTATTGGCTCAGTTATGGAGGTTGTATCCTTCTTTATGACCTAAGGGTATCCTAATCCTTTCTCACCTGACATCTACACCAAAAACTATCTTGATTAACACGTAGTATATATACACATAAATTAATAATTTTATACAAGTTATGTTTTATTTTGTTTAACGATGAATTTATTCAATTTATCTCATTTTAAACTTTAAATGAGTTGTTTATATTTTCAACGTTTCCCTCTGTCCTAAAGGTTATAGCCTAAGGTCTGTCCCACATAAGGTTTCTAACCCTAAAGCTTTGATACCAACTTGTAACGCCCCCAAACTCGGGTACTTGAAACCCAAACTCGGTACTTTACGATACCATTTCTATTAGCGGAATAATACTAATAATAATAACAATAATATAAATATCAAACTTAATTTACATATGTCCAAGTCTAATCCCAAGTACGCAACCTTTACTACAATACATTACATGATAGATAATAAATATCATTGTCTTAATACTGTCTAACTATTACAAAAGATAACATAAGATTATTCTGTTTACTTTCATTTTCCCTTGTTCTGGCCTGAACTGTAACGACTGAGAAATTCGGATCTTATTGTAAAATGATTTTATTTAATTAAATGATAATAAAATCCTATTTTATGTTTTGTCAAGATGGTTGTCGTTGTATGACCTATTGATGTTAGAATATCGTAGTATTTGAGCTACGTGGATGAATTAAAGTGTTTGAATTTTCAAGACGAAAATAAAAGTTTTTCGAGAAATTTTCCGAAAAATACTATTCATCAATATTTGCTCGGGATATAATTTTGAGATTTCGAGAAATACGCAATGATGGAATAACAAAGTAAGATGGATTATGTAATAATAATCTAGTTATGGAAAATACGATATTTCGCTTGTGGACTTAATTTATAAACGTTAAGTAAAGTGAAATAGTAAGGAATGAGTAATAATGTATGATATCTTGGGTATTGTACAAGGTAATGGAAATGAGTATAATACGAAGTATTATACGAGGTTGTATGAAGAATGAAATACGGTATACAAATTATATAGGAACGGAAATATGAAAATAATACATAAACTATAAGCGTATGTATTATGAGATGTTAATGGACTTGGATGACTGATTGAATTAATACAAGTCCAAATGAATTAAAGGGTTAAGGCCCAAACCTAAATTAATAAACCAATGAGAGTTATTAATGAAAAGTCCAATGATTATTAATCCAAGCCCAAGCTAGATTAAAATGGATTGGTTGACCCATAGAGCAAACCATATGAATATGGTTGAATGTGGTGACCAAGTAAAGTAATGACCAAGTGTAGTGGTGACTAAGTATGTGTAGTGACCAAGACTTAGGAGTAATGCCCAAGACTTTCAATTAATGACCAAGTGTAGGATTGGTGTTGTGCTAGCCAAGTAATGAATAGTAAGGAGGTGGGATTGTTTTAATGACTAAACTACCCTAACCTTGGAAAGTCTATAAATAGAAGAGCTTGCAAGCCATTTGTTGGTTGTTCAAATAATCTAGACACATCTAAAGTGCTTAAGTGTTAGAGAGAATAAGCTACATAGATGTCATTTCATAACTAAGAAGAAGGAGCAAGCTACTATCCAAAACACCAAGAGTAAGACTTCTTCTCCAATTATCTTCTATCTCTATCATGATAGGATGATAAGAAAAGTTGGATTAAGAAACATGAATGAGTAAGTATTGAACTTAAGTCAATTAAGTTGGCAATAAGTCATTTGAACTTATAAAAGTTATAAACTTATTATAAGTTAACTTTGAAGGTTAAGTATGAAAATATAAACTTGTGATGAGTTTAGTAAGAAAAGTGAATTAAGCACTTGTATGATCATATGTATCATGAATACCTAAGTTAAGTTATATATTGAGAACATATAAGAAATGATGTTTAAGAAACCTTAATGGTCATAAGTCATTAACATGAAATCTTAAGTAAATTTATAATTTGACAAGTTATAAACTCATGAAGAATAAAGTCCAAAATCCAACAATAAGTATAAGTTGTTGTATCAAGTATGTTGAGATGTTCGCATAATGAATGAAGTTCATTTGTGATGTTGAACAAATCATAAGAATGAAGAATGGACGAAATTTGCACGATTGGACGATAATCGTCGAATTCGTAAAATTCTCGGAATGGAAGTCAAATTTTGCGTTGGATCACGAAACCTTTGTTTTCCAATAGAGACAAGTCATATTTGGCATTTAAGAGTTGCGTACTCGAAAATGAACGGATTCCGACTTAGAACGAAGAAACGAGCGTTGAACGTTCACGAACGTTTATCGTTTTCGTTAAAAATGAACCATTAGGTGAATTTTTAGCAAACGAAGTCAAATAGATAAAATTATTGAATGGTCATACAGATTATGTAATTTGTGAACCGTAGGCTTTTGAATGAGCCAATTCGGGCTTATAACGAAGAAGTTATGCGTCCGGGAAGTTCACAAAATTTTATCACTGAAATTGATATCTGGTGCACAGAGTCGGCGCCGCGGCGCCAGCCCTCGCGTCGCAGCACCATGTACAGTAGCAGAACTCTCTGGAGAGTGGCGCCGCAATGTGGCCCATTACATAAGGACTCGTGCCGCAACGCCAAGTCCGGGTCAGAGACGAATAAGGCTCGCGCCGCAGCGCGAGACGTAGGTATAAAGCTCGCGCCGCAGCGCCAGCCTCAGAACAAAGATAGTAATGAATGTTTTAAAGTACAAAGAAAGGAAAGTTAATTGATTGAAAGTAAACATAACTTAAGGAAGATAATGTAACATTGTTAAACTTTGTTAAACCTTAAGGAATGTAATGTAAAGGTTAAGATAGCCTAGTCAAGGATAAATGCAATGATAATGATAAATCGGAACGAATATTAATGGAATCTTATACACAATTAGATTAAAATGAAGGGTATGATATAGTCATTACATACTTGATTATATGTGACCTAATGTAAAGCATTATGTGATCATGTATTGTAGAGACTTGAACGACTTGAATATAAAGCTAATATACCGTAGCCGACGCTAAAGGCAAGTATTCTAACTCTTGTCTTAGTTCAGTCTGAACAAGTTTTTGAGGTTCGTGTATTCTTTCACATGAACTGATATATGTTGAAGATAAATCCAATTCTTTTGGCGAGACTTGAAATGTATTGATAATCTACTCATGTATTATCAATGTTGCTATCTTTTGTCAACTACTTGATATGGTTTTCAAAAGAAGACGGAAATGTTAAACAAATGTTTTTATCGGTAAAACGACAGGCACGTGAGGTTGCCAAATGATTAAACGTACATACGTTTAATGGATGTAGTGTTGATCAACATAGAGTAAAATAGGATGATCACCTAGAAGTGCTCGTAAGTGATATCGGGCTTACGAAATTTGTTCCGAGTTGTCATTTTTCAGTAAAGAACGAATACTCGAGGTCTCTGACCGGAGTGAATGTTTTACTAATTACTGTTGTTATTGTAAAATATTTTGAAAGAAAAGATGAAGTGCTATTTTGAATTATCAATAGTACTTCATAACTATTGTTCAATTATCGAAGATATACGCTTCTTATGTGTCAAGCATGTTGTTATTAAATTGTTATACTTGATGAGCTAGTTATGCTCACTCTTGCTTGAACCATATGAATGCGGCTAAGACTGAACGTCCTGAAGGATCAGGAAAAGATAAAGGAAAAGCTAAGGCAGACTACTAAGCTGTCTTGTAATAGTATAGGTCTATTGTTGTAATATAACTGATATTATGATAAAGAACCTTTGTAACGTGTTTAGAACTTGGGAAATGTAAATATTACTTTGAATATATAGAAGTTATGTTCGTTCCTTGAAACTTTTCAATTGAATGAATGTATGAATGATGTACAGTATAGCACCATCTGTCGGGTTGGAAGATACCCGGATTTGGGGGCGCTACAAGTTGGTATCAAAGCCTAGGTTATAAAACTTAAGGGGGAAAGTAGAACCTTTAGTCATAACCTTAAGAAAGAATAAAGAAGTAAAAGATGGAAAGTAACCTTATAAAATGCATTATATTATGTTATGTACTTTTATTATTTTACTGACGTGTACTAATCAAACTATATTATTTTATTGTAGATGTCAGGAGAAAATGATATGTATAGAGATATACATGTAGTAAGCGAGGATTCGGTTAATCGGGTAGAGATACTACCCAATCCCGTTGAAGTAGAACCAGATTTGGTGATTATCGAGTCGGGAGACTCAGACGATTTAGACTACATGTCTATATTTGACGGCATGCTAGAAGAGGAGGTGGACGTGATGTCCTTTGACCAGGTTCCACCTACAGAGACCCAGGTTCCACCTACAGAGGAAATGTCTACAGGGGAATCAATGAAAGCACTATTTATGTCGGTATTGGATAGGAATGTCCATTACTGCCAAGAAGTGAAGGAGTTGAAAGATGAACTCCGAGCTGTCCGTGAGGACAAGACTAGTATGGAGGGAATGTGGGAAGAGGAGCACGATGATAGAGTCCTAGCTATGGACAAGGTTCGAGATTTGAGAGGTGAAGTCTTTGAGCTCAAGCAGGAGCTAAAGACTATTAAGCGGAATTTAGAGAGGATGTCCTATATTCATAGGAGTTCTCATGTGGATTTCCAGCAGCAGATAGCTGGATATCAGGTAGAAGCAGGACAGACTCGTCATACCATCAGTAGAGATGTTATTGCCGGTTTGGCCAGAGTAGATTTTGAGAATGCCTTACGACAGATGTAATCTAGCAATAGCTAGAGTAGAATAGAAATGTAAATATTATGTATCTAGTAGTGACATAAGACCCTCTTTTGTATAACAAAGGGTAGTCTTTTGTAAATTCCAATTTTTGGAAAGTAATTGCGGGATGTTAATGTAATCAGCTAAGGCTGAGTAATGCAATCAGCTAAGGCTGAGTAATGTAAACAATGTTGTTTTATACTACAAGTGATGAATCAATATAAATCTTTTTATGGAATATGTTGAGTAATGAGTATGAGTTATTGTTTTAATTACAAATAATAACAAACCAACGAGAATGAAGTAATAATGATGTGTTGTTTTATTGACAGCAAAATGCCGCTAAGAAGGAGACAACGAAATCAAGATGCTAATGTTAACCAACCGGAGGGTGGTCCGGTTAATCCAATGCAGGAGTTCGTTAACTTATTAACGGCTGCATTTAATAGAACGGGGGCTAATGTACCTGTAATTCCTGGGGTAGTACGAGCTACTACCTTTAAGGACTTTAAAAGTGTAGGTCCGCCAGAGTTCAAAGGAACTACGGACCCTATAAAAGCCCAGACGTGGGTAAAAGAAATATAGAAAGCATTTGTGATAGCAAATGTTGAGGAGGGTCGAAAGGTTGCCTTTGCAACCTATTTGATGAAGGGAGAGGCCAACTTCTGGTGGGAGGCAAACCAGGCCCGGGCCGATATAGGAAACTTAACGTGGGAGAGGTTCAAGGAGATTTTCTTCGAGAACTATTTTCCCACGAGTATGCAAGGGAGGATGGAGATGATGTTTCTGGAATTAAGGAAAGGGGATATGACAGTTCCCCAGTATGCTGCCAAGTTTAACGAACTGGCACGATTTGCTCCACATCAAGTGGACACTGAAGTGAGAAAGGCTAGAAGGTTCGAGCAGGGCTTGAAACCCTGGCTCTATAGCCGAATCTCTGTGTTCCAAGGTACTTCCTTTGGAACCATACTAGAAAAGGCAATAATTGCCGAAGGTGGGAATGAGGCTCTTAGCCAGTACCACAAAGATAAGAAGACCAAAGGCAGGGTTGATGGAGGAACCAAGACCGAGGGAGCCAGTGGAAGTGGCGACGGTCAGAAGAGAAAGGGATTTAACTCTTGGAATACCGGAGTAAAATAAGGGGACTCCAAGAGGAGGATGGAGGCCTGTAAAACCTGTGGGAAGACTCACTTGGGAGTCTGTCTCAAAGGTAAGGCAATATGTTATAATTGTGGACAGGAAGGGCACATTTCGCCTAACTGTCCCAATCCGAAGAAGAATCACGGATGCTTTGTATGTGGATCAACTGACCACATAGCAAAGAACTACCCAAAGAAGGGGTTAGAAGGAAATAAGGGACCTAATAGCGGGAAGTTAGCTATTAGTGGTCCAGCTCAGCCAGGGAAATCAATGGCCCGCACGTTTAATATGACGGTCCAAGATGTGGTAGCATCAGGGGATGTAGTTGCAGGTATTATTCCGATCAACAATATAAATGCATACGTCTATTTGATTCGGGTGCTACTTGTTCGTTTATAGCATGTGATTTTGCTAGACGACTAGAATTATTTCCTGAAAAATTACTTATACCTTTGAACATTAAGGTAGCAAATGAAGAGATAATTCCTGTTGAAAATATTCATAGGAGTTGTTGCGTAGAAGTAAGTGGTTGTAAGTTATCGGTAGATTTAATACCGATAAAGCTAGGAGAATTCGATGTAATTCTCGGAATGGATTGGTTGATTAACCATGGAGCAATTATAGATTGCCAAAAGAAATGTGTGAGCATCAGGACGTTGAAGAAACCACCTGTAGTATTTTACGGTAGTAAATTACCGGGACGTCCATGTTGCCTTACGATGACACAAACTAGAAAACTTTTAAGGAAGGGTTGTGTAGGTTACCTATGCCATGTTATTGATACCCAGAGATTGGGAGCAACTATGGAACAAATACCTATAGTAAACGAATTTGTGGATGGATTTTCAAGTGAGTTACCGGGTTTAATGCCGGATAGAGAGATCGAATTTGTGATCGACACTGTGCCAGGAATGGCACCTGTCTCAAGGGCACCGTACCGTATGGCGCCTGTGGAAATGAAAGAACTGATGGTTCAGCTACAAGAACTATTGGACAAAAAGTACATTCAACCAAGTGTTTCGACGCGGGGAGAACCGGCAAGAAGAAGGACGGATCGTTAAGACTTTGTATCGACTATCGGGAGTTAAACAAGTTAACGATAAAGAATAAATACCCATTGCCCAGGATCGATGATCTCTTTGATCAATTGAAAGGGGCAAAGTATTTTTCTAAAATAGATTTACGGACGGGGTATCATCAGTTGAAGGTTAGGAAGGAGGATGTACCAAAGACTGTATTCAGGACTCGTTATGGTCATTACGAGTTTCTGGTGATGTCGTTTGGATTGACAAATGCACCTGCTCCATTTATGGATATGATGAACAGAGTGTTCAAATTATATTTGGACAAGTTCGTCGTGGTGTTTATCGATGATATTCTAGTCTATTCTAAGACGCCATAAGATCATGCTGAACACTTAAAGTTAGTGTTGGAGACACTAAGGAAGGAGATATTATATGCGAAATTCACCAAATGTGAATTTTGGCTAGAAAAGGTGCAGTTTTTAGGTCATGTCATTGACCAGGAGGGGATTTCAGTGGATCCAGCAAAGGTGGAAACAGTGATGAATTGGGAACAACTGAAAATGCCGACTGAGGTGCGGAGTTTCCTAGGGTTAGCAGGGTACTATCGAAGATTTATCCAAGATTTTTCGAAGATAGCTACCTCGTTGACTAATTTAACAAGGAAGACGGTGAAATATGTATGGACGGATAAATGTGAAGACAGTTTTCAAGAACTGAAGAAAAGATTAAGTGAAACTCCTGTTTTATCATTGCCAGATGACACAGAAAATTTTGTAGTGTATAGTGATGCTTCGCATAGAGGACTTGGTTGTGTGCTTATGCAGCATGGCAAAGTCATTGCGTATGCACCTCGGCAGTTGAAGGATTATGAGAAAGTTTATCCTACTCATAATTTGGAACTGGCCGCAGTAGTGTTTGCCCTAAAGATATGGAGACATTATCTTTATGGGGGGAAATGTGAGATATATACGGACCATAAAAGTCTGAAGTATATCTTCACTCAGAAGGAGTTGAATATGAGACAAAGGAGATGGCTGGAGTTGATAAAGGATTATGATTGTGAAATCTTGTGTCACCCTGGAAAAGCCAATGTAGTTGCTGACGCCATAAGTAGGAAGGGTCGGGAAAAGTTGTCTATGTTAACGGCTCAAAATGAGTTAATAACAGAGATGGCTAGAATGGAATTAGAAGTCAAGATGTCAAGTGATTCGGGGCAAGTACTCTTTGCGACAGAGATGCATTCTATCATCGTAGAAAGAGTTAAGGAGGTACAACTCAAGACCAACGAGTGTAACCAAATGAAGGAGCGGTTATCCAAGAAGGAAGATGTTAAATATAGTCTTGATAATGAAGGATTATTAAGATTTGAGGGAAGAATTTGGGTTCCGAATGAGACGAAATTAAAGGAGCAAGTGTTACAAGAAGCTCATAGTTCGAGGTACTCGATACATCCTGGTAGCACTAAGATGTATCAAGGCCTTCGACAGAGTTTTTGGTGGCCGAACATGAAGAGAGAAATAGCAGAGTATGTGAGTAGGTACTTGACTTGTCAAAAAGTTAAGGCCGAACATCAACGACCCAGTGGTTTATTACAGTCATTGGAGATTCCATAATGGAAATGGGAGCATATCACGATGGATTTCGTGGTAGGACTTCCGACAATGCAAAAGGGGTATGATTCGATTTGGGTAATAGTGGACCGGTTGACGAAGTCGGCTCACTTTTTGTCAATAAGGGTCAAGTATAACTTAGACCAGTTAGCTAAACTTTATGTCAAAGAAATCATTTCCAGACATGGAGTACCGGTATCGATTGTGTCAGATCGTGATCCACGATTCACATCGAACTTTTGGAGGAGTTTGCAAGAACAGTTGGGAACACAGCTGAGGTTAAGCACGGCATATCATCCACAAACTGATGGGCAAAGCGAAAGGATAATTCAGACGTTAGAAGACATGTTGAGATCTTGCGTCATGGATTTCAAGGGTAGTTGGGATGATCACCTACCCCTAGTAGAGTTTGCATATAACAACAGTTATCATGCAAGCATAGGCATGCCGCCATATGAAGCTTTGTATGCAAGAAAGTGCAGAACACCTTTGTGTTGGGATGAGGTGGGAGAACGCCGGATGCTAGGACCAGAATTGGTGCAACAAACAGCGGATGTGGTAAAGTTAATTCGAATGCGTCTCTTCACAGCTCAGGACAGACAGAAGAAGTATGCGGACTCACATAGACTAAATCGAGAGTTTGAGGTGGGCTCGTATGTGTTTGTAAAGGTATATCCCTGGAAAGGAAAGATACGCTTTGGAAAGAAGGGAAAGTTAAGTCCAAGGTTTATAGGACCTTTTGAAGTGTTAAAACGGGTAGGAGAGGTAGCTTATATGATAGCATTACCTCCAGACCTAGAACGAATACATAACGTGTTTCACGTATCTGTATTACGTCCATATAAGCTGGACTATAAGCATGTGATCGAGTATGAGCCGATTCATATCGAGAAAGACTTATCATATGAAGAGTCACCGATGCAGATTATTGATAAGAAAGAACAAGTTCTGAGGAACAAGGTAATATCATCAGTAAAGGTAATATGGAAGAACCACGATGCTGAAGAAGCAAGTTCGTCAAACCTTCCACACATTATGAGTTTAAGAACTCATCACAAACATATGAGTTTAAGAACTCGAGCTTAACTTTATATTCTCTAACTATATTCTGCCTATCAGTTATATTGTTGTTTCTGGGTCTGGTAATACCTTTTCAGTATAATTACCTCATTAGGGTTGCTTTCTAAGTGAGCCTATAATTCAGTTATTTACTTTGGTATTGGCTCAGTTATGGAGGTTGTATCCTTCTTTATGACCTAAGGGTATCCTAATCCTTTCTCACCTGACATCTACACCAAAAACTATCTTGATTAACACGTAGTATATACACACATAAATTAATAATTTTATACAAGTTATGTTTTATTTTGTTTAACGATGAATTTATTCAATTTATCTCATTTTAAACTTTAAATGAGTTGTTTATATTTTCAACGTTTCCCTCTGTCCTAAAGGTTATAGCCTAAGGTCTGTCCCACATAAGGTTTCTAACCCTAAAGCTTTGATACCAACTTGTAACGCCCCCAAACTCGGGTACTTGAAACCCAAACTCGGTACTTTACGATACCATTTCTATTAGCGGAATAATACTAATAATAATAACAATAATATAAATATCAAACTTAATTTACATATGTCCAAGTCTAATCCCAAGTACGCAACCTTTACTACAATACATTACATGATAGATAATAAATATCATTGTCTTAATACTGTCTAACTATTACAAAAGATAACATAAGATTATTCTGTTTACTTTCATTTTCCCTTGTTCTGGCCTGAACTGTAACGACTGAGAAATTCGGATCTTATTGTAAAATGATTTTATTTAATTAAATGATAATAAAATCCTATTTTATGTTTTGTCAAGATGGTTGTCGTTGTATGACCTATTGATGTTAGAATATCGTAGTATTTGAGCTACGTGGATGAATTAAAGTGTTTGAATTTTCAAGACGAAAATAAAAGTTTTTCGAGAAATTTTCCGAAAAACACTATTCATCGATATTTGCTCGGGATATAATTTTGAGATTTCGAGAAATACGCAATGATGGAATAACAAAGTAAGATGGATTATGTAATAATAATCTAGTTATGGAAAATACGATATTTCGCTTGTGGACTTAATTTATAAACGTTAAGTAAAGTGAAATAGTAAGGAATGAGTAATAATGTATGATATCTTGGGTATTGTACAAGGTAATGGAAATGAGTATAATACGAAGTATTATACGAGGTTGTATGAAGAATGAAATACGGTATACAAATTATATAGGAACGAAAATATGAAAATAATACATAAACTATAAGCGTATGTATTATGAGATGTTAATGGACTTGGATGATTGATTGAATTAATACAAGTCCAAATGAATTAAAGGGTTAAGGCCCAAACCTAAATTAATAAACCAATGAGAGTTATTAATGAAAAGTCCAATGATTATTAATCCAAGCCCAAGCTAGATTAAAATGGATTGGTTGACCCATAGAGCAAACCATATGAATATGGTTGAATGTGGTGACCAAGTAAAGTAATGACCAAGTGTAGTGGTGACTAAGTATGTGTAGTGACCAAGACTTAGGAGTAATGCCCAAGACTTTCAATTAATGACCAAGTGTAGGATTGGTGTTGTGCTAGCCAAGTAATGAATAGTAAGGAGGTGGGATTGTTTTAATGACTAAACTACCCTAACCTTGGAAAGTCTATAAATAGAAGAGCTTGCAAGCCATTTGTTGGTTGTTCAAATAATCTAGACACATCTAAAGTGCTTAAGTGTTAGAGAGAATAAGCTACATAGATGTCATTTCATAACTAAGAAGAAGGAGCAAGCTACTATCCAAAACACCAAGAGTAAGACTTCTTCTCCAATTATCTTCTATCTCTATCATGATAGGATGATAAGAAAAGTTGGATTAAGAAACATGAATGAGTAAGTATTGAACTTAAGTCAATTAAGTTGGCAATAAGTCATTTGAACTTATAAAAGTTATAAACTTATTATAAGTTAACTTTGAAGGTTAAGTATGAAAATATAAACTTGTGATGAGTTTAGTAAGAAAAGTGAATTAAGCACTTGTATGATCATATGTATCATGAATACCTAAGTTAAGTTATATATTGAGAACATATAAGAAATGATGTTTAAGAAACCTTAATGGTCATAAGTCATTAACATGAAATCTTAAGTAAATTTATAATTTGACAAGTTATAAACTCATGAAGAATAAAGTCCAAAATCCAACAATAAGTATAAGTTGTTGTATCAAGTATGTTGAGATGTTCGCATAATGAATGAAGTTCATTTGTGATGTTGAACAAATCATAAGAATGAAGAATGGACGAAATTTGCACGATTGGACGATAATCGTCGAATTCGTAAAATTCTCGGAATGGAAGTCAAATTTTGCGTTGGATCACGAAACCTTTGTTTTCCAATAGAGACAAGTCATATTTGGTATTTAAGAGTTGCGGACTCGAAAATGACCGGATTCCGACTTAGAACGAAGAAACGAGCGTTGAACGTTCACGAACGTTTATCGTTTTCGTTAAAAATGAACCAATAGGTGAATTTTTAGGAAACGAAGTCAAATAGATAAAATTATTGAATGGTCATATAGATTATGTAATTTGTGAACCGTAGGCTTTTGAACGAGCCAATTCGGACTTATAACGAAGAAGTTATGCGTCCGAGAAGTTCACAAAATTTTATCACTGAAATTGATATCTGGTGCACAGAGTCGGCGCCGCGGCGCCAACCCTCGCGCCGTAGCGCCATGTACAGTAGCAGAACTCTCTGGAGAATGGCGCCGCAGCGCGGCCCATTACATAAGGACTCGCGCCGCAGCGCCAAGTCCGGGTCAGAGACGAATAAGGCTCGCGCCGCAGCGCGAGACGTAGGTATAAAGCTCGCGCCGCAGCGCCAGCCTCAGAACAAAGATAGTAATGAATGTTTTAAAGTACAAAGAAAGGAAAGTTAATTGATTGAAAGTAAACATAACTTAAGGAAGATAATGTAACATTGTTAAACTTTGTTAAACCTTAAGGAATGTAATGTAAAGGTTAAGATAGCCTAGTCAAGGATAAATGCAATGATAATGGTAAACCGGAACGAATATTAATGGAATCTAATACACAATTAGATTGAAATGAAGGGTATGATATAGTCATTACATACTTGATTATATGTGACCTAATGTAAAGCATTATGTGATCATGTATTGTAGAGACTTGAACGACTTGAATATAAAGATAATATACCGTAGCCGACGCTAAAGGCAAGTATTCTAACTCTTGTCTCAGTTTAGTCTGAACAAGTTTTTGAGGTTCGTGTATTCTTTCACATGAACTGAGATATGTTGAAGATAAAGCCAATTCTTTTGGAGAGACTTGAAATGTATTGATAATCTACTCATGTATTATCAATGTTGCTATCTTTTGTCAACTACTTGATATGGTTTTCAAAAGAAGACGGAAATGTTAAACAAATGTTTTTTGTCGGTAAAATGACATGCACGTGAGGTTGCCAAATGATTAAACGTACATACGTTTAATAGATGTAGTGTTGATCAACATAGAGTACAATAGGTTGATCACCTAGAAGTGCTCATAAGTGATATTGGGCTTACAGAATTCGTTTCGGGTTGTCCTTTTTCAGTAAAGAACGAATCCTCGAGGTCTCTGACCGGAGTGAATATTTTACTAATTACTGTTGTTATTGTAAAACATTTTGAAAGAAAAGATGAAGTACTATTTTGAATTAGCAATAGTACTTCATAACTATTGTTCAGTTATCGAAGATATACGCTTCTTATGTGTCAAGCATGTTATTATTAAATTGTTATACTTGATGAGCTAGTTATGCTCACTCTTGCTTGAACCATATGAATGCAGCTAAGACTAAACGTCCTGAAGGATCAGGAAAAGATAAAGGAAAAGCTAAGGTAGACTACTAAGCTGTCTTGTAATAGTATAGGTCTATTGTTGTAATATAACTGATATTATGATAAAGAACCTTTGTAACGGGTTTAGAACTGGGGAAATGTAAATATTACTTTGAATATATAGAAGTTATGTTCGTTCCTTGAAACTTTTGAATTGAATGAATGTATGAATGATGTACAGTATAGCACCATCTGTCGGGTTGGAAGATACCCGGATTTGGGGGCGCTACGTGAACATTCCAGTTTATCATGCTTAGCTGAAAACATTTAATTTAAAGAAAGAATGAGCATTGGATTGCCCAAAAAGTAATAGCAATAATAAATATAAGTTGAAAGAATTGAATGTTTTCTTTGAAAAACTCTTTTACAACGAATCAACAGTTGTGAAGTAAGTTAAACCAATAATAACAACATACCAAATCTATCTCAAATTTTTGAAACTACGTACTGACTATAACTGGAGAGCATTCGACAGACTATGAACATTGTTTCAAATTTTTGCTAAGGTTTAGCAGAACTTCCTCCGCAAACTGTAATAACTTACGGGCACGAGGGTGATCATTCCAATGCACCCTGTATTGATCAATACTACATGCAAGAACGATATTATCGTTCACTCTATCCACCTTAGGTGCACAAAAGTTTTCTCATGTTCGGGATGTTCATACTTAGTTGGGAATCCGGACCAAAACAATCTGGTTGGATACAATAAAGTTCTATCTTGCTCAACAATATTTTTAAGTTTATGTCTAGCCAAATCAAATAGCTTTGACGGCTTTTAAGTCAACGTATACATACTCGAAATAAATAAGTATGTATCAATATGTGATTAAATACAATTGTTATCCAAGTGGGGACACTTGTCTAACCCTATATAGGAATGAACGAACAGAATAAATATCTGAATTATACAATGATACAATGATCGGATAATGTAAGAACTTGTATGAATACAAAGATTGGATATATAATCAATAACAATAGAGTTAATAATCTGGCACAATAATATGA
The DNA here is from genome assembly GCA_016801055.1 of Panax notoginseng. Classification (NCBI taxonomy): domain Eukaryota; kingdom Viridiplantae; phylum Streptophyta; class Magnoliopsida; order Apiales; family Araliaceae; genus Panax; species Panax notoginseng. The sequence goes on from CM029014.1 coordinate 158,482,594, forward strand.
TTCTGAAACTTTCTTACTCATGTCCATTGCATAAAGGAAATACAAAGTTAGGATACTTGCACATTATAAAGAATAGTTCATATACTTGCCTGAGCTGCTGCTTACAATAACGTAACGTAGTTTTATCTTTTATACTGAAACCTATCATTAATAAGATCATTCGTTCGATTAGAATAATATATCATATCACATAGTACTGCTAATTGCAGTCAGCGCATAACCTAGTCACATTGTCAAATATGTTTAACAGTCATTACATCACAAACAAATACGTATCTAGTTCAAATAAATTTCTAAAATATTTCGGTGTACCGACGACTTTACCGGGTAATTATCGAGTCTAAAACTCCATTCATTAATTCAAAAACTAAAAACATCAGTCATATTATTTTTAATTGACTTATAACAAATTTTAAATAACTATTATAATTTATCATGATTTTTTAAACATCGAAATTATTATTAAATGATTTAAATATTAAATAATTCTATTATCATTAATATTTAATTAATATTAAACTATTAATGAAACTATTGCCAAAATATTAAAGTTATTTATAATAACTCAAAATATTTTTAAAGTATTAATATTACCCTTAATTGATTTTTAAAATATTTAAAATTATTTTTAAATAATTACCATTAATATTAGAATATTAATTTATTATTTATCAAAATATTAAAAGTCATTTATTATAACTTAAAATATTTTTACTTATTTATTTCCTTTTTAAATGATTTTTAAATCAATAAAACCATTTTTAAACTATTTATTTAATATAATTATTAAATAAACTTAATATCAATAATATTAATTTATTAATGAAATTTACCATTAAATATCAAAAGTTATATTTTATAACTTAAAATATTTTTAAGTTATTTATTTTCATTTAAAATGATTTTTATAATATTAAAAATTATTTTTAATTAATTTATTTAATATAATTACCAAGTAAATCTAATATCATTAATATTTAAAAAGTAATTAATCTTATCTTAAAATATTAAAAGTTATGTTTTATAACTTAAAGTATTATTAAATACCTTATTATTATTTAAAATGATATTTAATACAATAAAATTATTTTTAATTTATTTATTTAATACATTTATTAAATAAATTAAAAACCAAAAATATCCAAATAAATATTAATATTTATAAAAAAAAATATGTCAAATTATTAAAAGTTAATTTTTATAACTTCAAATTATTTTTAAAATTATTTTTGTAATTTTCAGAATTTATTTACTATTTTTAAATGATTTTTTTGAAATTAAATTAATTAAAATTAATATAATTGTCGCTATAGGTCTTTAGCGACAGAAAGAGTAGTCTATTGTGTTCTTAAGCCTTCAAAGTCAGTTTTCGAGTTGGGTAGTTTGACCATTGATAAATTCCAATATATGGGGTTTCTGGGCAAGCTAAAACATTGTTCTTGTAGTACTAGTGTAACACTACATGTAACAACCAATAATCAGGTCATACATCATCACAATCAAAAGTTATTAAGCTTTGAACTAGCTGTCAGAACGTGTTCATCATATTCTGGGCTGCCCAGAATTTTCAGTCACGGCCGGTCAACACTATTGATGGCCTTATATAAACAAATATGTTGATGATATGGGTGGTCTAGACGTCGGGCTATGTAGACAAACTAACATTGTACATGAGTGACACAGTATCCAAGTCTAGACATCATAAGTCAGAAAGATCTAAGCTATTGAAAAAGTTGTCAGAACTGTTCTTCATTTTCTGGGTTACCCAAAAATGAAGAACAGTTCGTGCAAGCATATTTGGGCTTCCACAACTTTCAATCCATGTGATTATTTTGTGTTCTTAAAATTTCAGTTTTGTAGACAACATGTTAAGGAACAGATCTATTACATAACATCATCATAACAACAGCACCATCTCAAGACACATGCCGGTCAAAGCCTGTCAGAGAAGTTACTCAAACGTTTTCTGGGTTACCCAGAAAACAGATTTTGTGTTCTACTAAGCTACTTTGACCGGCCACTAAATCTACCCAGTTTGATGTTTAGGAGATATTAAGGCATAAATATGTAGTCCATACAACGTATTTCAACTTAGATACAACAACCATAACAAACCATCAAACACAAGCATGATCTGGGCTCATGAATATGTTGTCATAACGATCTGGGAAAAATTTGGGTTACCCAAATTTGTTCTTCACACAGTTTGGTCAACCTACTTTGACCGTCATTAAATTTGATTCAGTGTGAGATCTTGGGGTTCTAGAGGCATGAATATGTAGTCCTTATGTTAGACTACAACATCAAAACAACAACATGGACTAACTATAACAGATCAGCAAAATCAGAAGCTTCAAAGTTGCTTGTCAGAAAATCTGGAAAATTTATGGGATTTCCAGAACAGTTTTCCATGAACGGTCAACGCACTTTGACCCTCTATATCTGGAGATCTAGACATGGTATGGAGGTAATTCCACTTCAAGTTTACTCTCCTCATATCAAGGAACAAGGTCATAACATAAAACACACTTAACACAACAAGATCTAGAGGCTCTGACATTCGTTGTCAGACCACAGTTTTAAACATTTTCCAGATTTTGTAAATCATCAAATTCGAGCCTATAGATGTTATGGATCTAACATCTATCAACCCAAATCATTGATTAACACCTTATACAACATGATTAACATAAAAACACCAAATCTAACATAGCATATGTGACAACCCAGAAAATCGGATTGTCAAGAATTTAAGTTAAAGAATTAGTTATTAATAAAATGAATTTTTATTAATACTATTCTGTGATATGTGTTTATTAATCGTTCTATAACCTAGAATGATTATTAATCGGAAGGATTCTGGCTAAGAGCTAGATTGAATGAGTAAGAATTTTCAAGACGAAAATGAAATTTTTCCGGGAACAAAATATTTTTTGGGGAAAAAGACGAAATAGGCACTATTCACTCGTGTCTGCTCGGAGATTTATTTTGAAATTCCGAGAAGTTATAGATTACGTTTAATTCTGAGACGTGATGGAATATTCAATAATATTTCAGTTATGGCAAAAACGAAGTTTTCGCCTGCGGACTCAAAACCTAAGGGTTAGGGAAAGTGAGTTCCGAGAATGTTATGAGTACGTATAATAACTAGGGTTATTATGCGTGAGAAATACGAGTATGATACGAGTTATTATACGAGTATATTACGAAGATTAGTACGACGTATAATACGAATATCGTACGAACAATATACGAAGAGAATACGAGCATACGAGAATGGAATGCGTAGAATACGATTAGTCTTAATGGACTTTGTGTTCATGGACTTTGTAGAATCCAATTGGACTTGGATTATGTCAAGCCCAATGATTTGTGAAGTTAAGCCTAAGTTATGCCCAATAAGAATTAGGGTTAAGGCCCAATCCAAGAAAAGAAATCGCGGATCGAACTGATGGGTAAACGGATGGGTAAAAACCATTGGAGCAACCCATGGGGTGACCCATGGGCATGTGGGCCGGCCACTTGGCCACCAAGTAAGGGTGGTGGCAAAGTTAACTTGGTTGCCAAGTGTGGAATGGTAAGGAAGTGGAGGGAAAATGACCAAAATGCCCTTTGCTTGGAAATTCTATAAATAGAAAGCTAACTTTCATTTTCTAGGATTTTTAAAATCCTAGAACTTGAGAGAGAGAGAGAGACAGAGCTCGGTTGGAATAGGAAGAAGAAGAGCATGAGCATGAACGCTCGGATCAAAAGTGATCGTGAAATAGAAAAGCTAGCAAATCGCCGGCTTTGTCTAACAGAAGAGAAATAAAGAAGAACGGTAATCCGAACACTAGTTTCTTCTACTATTTTTTTTAAGTTTAATATGTTTAAAATATAACTTAATCAGAATAAGGAGTAAAAGATGTTAGTAATGATTTCATATGGTTGAAATCATGAGAAAATAAGAAATGAGAAATAAGAAATTTAGTTTATAAATTTCTAAGGCAAATATAAGATTCGTGAGGATTTTGAGCGATCTGAATGAATATTATGAACGAGTAGGTGAATTAAGTAAGGAATGGTGTTCTATAACATTAAATTCCAAGAAAAAGTGAAATCGTAATCCAAAATATCAATTAAAAACGAAGAACGCGAAGAACACGCGAAGAATGCGTAGAACGTTGTTGATGGACAAATTTAAAATCATCGTAGTGTAAACGTTGTTGATGGACAAGTTTAAAACCATCGTGTATAAGTTAGATGCTTATTGCTTGGTTAGGAACGTTAGAAACGTTCATGAAGAATGGATTAAAACGGAGTTATAACGAAGTTATGGGGAAATTTCGTAAAAGACGAACGAGAATTAGAAAGTTAGCAAATGAATCCGAACATGTATGGTTTCATAAGAATTTAAGAGAACGTATAAAACGTAAGTCGTGGACTCAAGAACGAACGAATTCCGAGTTCGGATGACCGAATTACGGACGAACGAACGAAGAACGTTAAAAGCGTAAAATGAACGAAGGGTTAAGATTAAGACAATTGAATGTTATATTAACGGATTCAGAATGATGTTTTGTCTAAGGCATATTAAAGTACGTAAGATAAGGAAGAGAATGGCTTTGGAACGACCTCGTTCCGAGTTATAACGAAGAAGTTATGAGATTTCAAAATCGGTGTCTCAAACTTGACTTAACACTTAGAAAAATTTTCTAGGTTTTTGTCTTGGCGCCGCAGCTCGAGAAGGGGCGCCGCAGCGCGAGCTCGGCATACACTTCTGGAGAGTGATGCCGCAGTGCAAGAGGAAAGGCAAGGCACGACGCCGCAGCGCCCGTGCAATGCAATACCCAGAAATGAGATTTTAACTGCTCAAATTTCTCGGGAGATGTGCAAGAAAGAAGTATGAACATATAGTTCACGTAATGAAACACTTAGTCAAGTGTTTTAAACCTTTAGCAAAGGTTGAACGAAAAGATTAAACGAGAATAAAAGACAAAGAATGTAGATGCGGGTTACGGAACCGATGTCCGGGGACCGTAGTCGCGATAAACGAACGTGACGGATTGCTATGGTTGTGATTCCTTAGACGTTGGTTGACGATGTTAATGTATAACATTTTGATGTTATGACATGGCATTGAGAGATGAATGTAAAGCGTATAGACGCTATGAACGCAACGTTGTTGCGATGAATGATCAGTCTTAGCATATAGCGAACCGTATGGCTTTGACATTAAGAAAGAATAATGAACATGAGATTCATGGGGTGGATGACGATCGAAAGCAAGTAAAACCTTAAGTAAAGGTTGAATGAGAGATTACGAGACGAGCAACGTGAACGTTGAATATGTAAACGATCCTCGTGAATCGTATTCGCGTTTGACGAACGTGCTAAGTATACCCTAGTTGTATGACTTAGACGTTGACGAAGGTAGTAAGTAAGATACAAATGGTATTAAGAGAGCCGTAACGAACGGTAATAAGATTACTGAAAGCCGAATATAAGTCGGGTGAGAATGATAGAATAAAAAGTAAGCGCTGAACACTTTAACCAACGTAAGGGTTGAGTGTAAGCGAGTGTTAAACGGGCAGGACCTACACCCTGTGTATGGTTTAACCGTAATGTAATGAAGAATGTTGATTAACTGTGAACGGTGAAGGAACTAAATTAAAGACGATAACGTATAACGTTAAGAAGCCGAGTTAATAAGTATAACTTGGACAATGTTCCGAGTTGAGGGAACCGGACGTTGTAAGATATGAATAAGTTCATATGAAATGTTTAACTCTATGGTCTCATAGTATTGACATTGAATGATCGTTCCGAGTATACAAAAGATTGTATGACTTAGACGATAAAGAATGATTCCCGAGGTATGGCATTTAGTTGCCAGAAAGCCATAAGGAATAAGAAGTTTACTTAACAAACATTATAGTTTAATGGTTCGGATAAGTTAAGGTAAGTTAGGTTGTAGTACAATCGTAACCTTTGATGGTTGACATATGGGAGCTGGGCTAAAAAATTCCTTCAGAGAGCGAAGGTATATACAAAACTGGCAACCGATCTAACTCACTGTGTGGGCAGTGTAGATGAGACGGGAACTTGTTTGTTAGTTGTTTTTGGGAAACCACTCAGAGTACCATATGGACTACTAGCAAAAAAGCGATGTGTGCTGAGTCCTAGAGAAAGATAAGAAGAAGATAAGACTGTGAATCATCAAAGATGATGAACGTGTTGAGTAAGACATCTCCGAATGTCATGAAGCCATAATCTGGTAATGAAAGTTAGTCGCGTAAGCTTAAATTACAAGAACGCGAACCTTAAGAAGTAAAGTTAAGTAAACCAATGCGTAAGTTTAGTATATGACTAATTGGTGTACTTGTTATTTCCTTATTTGTTATATAGGGTTTTGGAATAGGCATTTCAGCGTAAACTGTAAGCTGTAGCTATGCGTAAGGCAAGTTTCCTAACTTTATTCATATTTTAAATGAATGCTAGTTTCTTAAACTTCTCAGATGTTGAACTTGAGAAGTTCTGTCTATGTGCGAATGTGCGATATTTGTACAAGGTGGTAGTATGTATGAGGCCTTGTGCCACAATGTGAACACTTCGGTGTTTCTATGAGATGAACTGTTTTGTGATCAAACTGTTCAATTCAAGTATGCTCGGTTTATTCATGAACCGTTATTGTTAAGTCTGTGCTAATGATTCTAGCCAGACAGAATGTGTATGAAAAAGGTAGAAGAATGAAAGTATTTCAAAGTGAAAATGAGTATGGTTTTAAGATGATAGGAATCGAGATTATTCCTATTATTCAAGCTGCTTCATAACCTTTGTTCGGTTATCGAGGCTCTGAAGAATGTTTAAACTCTTGAAGTTATTTGTTCAACTGTTATGACTTGCTGGGCAATTGAATACTCACACTTGCTTTACAGAAAAACATTTTCAGCGAACGATGTTAGAAAGAACTTAAGGATCCCGTAAAGATCAAGCTGAGCGGTATTCAGATGAAGTGCCATTCATTATATGAATGTGCGTGAAGAGCAAGTGAAGACTTGTAATATAGAATGATTGAATTAAACTATAAACTAGTTTAATGAACAGTTATGAATCCTTTGTGGCGGATGAAAGTTACTCGTGTAAGATGTAAAGAATAATGTAATTATCATTATTTGTAATGAAAGAGGTTTTGTGGTTATAGAACCTGGGGTTTTAGAATATATGTTATTATATTTTAGTATATAATGATGTATGATTGGTAAGAAGTATGACAGTGACGCACGGAGTCCGGGTCTGAAGGTAGACCGGATTTCGGGGCGTTACAGGTTGGTATCAGAGCTAATAGGTTATAAATCTTAGGTAAGAGTACCTAAGACTATAATCGTAGAGAGAATGATAAGAAGATCACCACGTGATCATATTAAATCGTAGTAACAGATGAGCTGTTAAACGATGAATGATTTATGGCTAATGCTATGAATGAATGGTACTACGTAGTAGTACGGGAAGAAGAACTCAGATTGAGTTGTAAAGATTACTATACGAATTAAAGAAAATTTGTATTAAGTACAGAGGAAGTCAGAAGTTGTAAGATTTCAATTGAGGACTCATGTGATGGCTGAGTTGTATGAACCTTTGTATGGGCAGAGGTTTGTGCTCGGTGTAACAACTACTCAGTTTATTACAGTGATAATCATTGGAATTGGTCGCGCTATTAAGATGTATATGACGAGAAGGTGAATCTTTTCTCATGTATATACTTGATAGATAGAGAAGGTTAAGGTAGGTGCGAGTCTTGAAACTCATACTTATGGGAAGTTTGTGACTCATAATAGTATGGTATGTTTTCGAATGTTTCAGCGAATGGAGGCCAAAGGTCTGTCTGGATGTTCTTAAACTCATATTATTGTGGAAAGTTCCTGAACCCATAATGTGTGGTAAGTTGATGGGCTGTACTAAGAAATAAGAATATTTAGACTGAAAACGAAGTATTTTCAGTAGACTTAGCATTTAAGGTGCTAGAGAAGTTTAAGTATTATCGTAGAAAGACAATGAAGGAAGATGGAGAATAGGATATTTCAAATCCTCTAGCTATGCTAGATTTCGAAGTTTATTCAAATCGTGCTGAATTGTACATTTTGAAAAAGAAAAGAATTGGTTCAACTTTTTGGAACTAATTGATTTTAAAAGAGCTATGCTTTTTATGTCTGTGCCAATTGTTTCGGCTAGACAGAAATTGATTTAAAATATCAAAATAAATTTTATATCATCAGTGCATTTGATGCAAGGATGGTAAAAAGATGGAGTTGTTAATGCAATTAAACCTGGTATGGAATTTGATCAGAGGATCAATAACCTGCTATGGTATGATGTATAATGACGAAGTCATAAACTGATGAAGTCCTCAACGTACTGTGAAGAGTACGGTATCATGACGTCACGAAACGTTTTGAAAAGAATTTAAAGAAGTTGTCGATGTCAAGCGAGTTGACTAGACGAATGTTTTAAGAAATATCCAAATTTTTGGTACTAAGTCTGAGGTGAACATACCCTGAAATGAGGTTATACGTTAGGCTGATCACCTACGTATGGAAGAGGTAGTTTAACTTCTTTGTGATTGTAAACTTACCGTGTAAGAAAGGTTTACGGCGAGAGGCTGTTTAACCTTATAAGAGTTCATGGTCAATTTGACCCCTCGGCAAAAGAATGAAATGTTTTAAAGGAATTTTTATATTCCTAGTTATTCCTTTCGCTTCATGATTCTTGATAGGTTATGGAGGTTAGGAATGATGAAAAGATAAGAACTTCTTTGAAGAGAAGTTGAGAAGAAGGGTAAGCTAAAATTTTGAGGACGAAATTCTTTGAAGGAGGGAAGAATGTGACAACACGGAAAATCGGATTGTCAAGAATTTAAGTTAAAGAATTAGTTATTAATAAAATGAATTTTTATTAATACTATTCTGTGCTATGTGTTTATTAATCGTTCTATAACCTAGAATGATTATTAATCGGGAGGATTCTGGCTACGAGCTAGATTGAATGAGTAAGAATTTTCAAGACGAAAATGAAATTTTTCCGGGAACAAAATATTTTTCGGGGAAAAAGACGAAATATGCACTATTCACCCGTTTCTGCTCGGATATTTATTTTAAAATTCTGAGAAGTTATAGATTACGTTTAATTCTGAGACGTGATGGAATATTCAATAATATTTCAGTTATGGCAAAAAAGAAGTTTTCGCCTGCGGACTCAAAACCTAAGGGTTAGGGAAAGTGAGTTCTGAGAATGTTATGAGTACGTATAATAACTAGGGTTATTATGCGTGAGAAATACGAGTATGATACGAGTTATTATACGAGTATATTACGAAGATTAGTACGACGTATAATATGAATATCGTACGAACAATATACGAAGAGAATATGAGCATACGAGAATGGAATGCGTAGAATACGATTAGTCTTAATGGACTTTGTGTTCATGGGCTTTGTAGAATCCAATTGGACTTGGATTATGTCAAGCCCAATGATTTGTGAAGTTAAGCCCAAGTTAGGCCCAATAAGAATTAGGGTTAAGGCCCAAACCAGGAAAAGAAACCGCGGATCGAACCGATGGGTAAACGAATGGGTAAAAACCATTGGAGCAACCCATGGGGTGACCCATGGGCATGTGGGCCGGCCACTTGGCCACCAAGTAAGGGTGGTGGCCAAGTTAACTTGGTTGCCAAGTGTAGAATAGTAAGGAGGTGGAGGGAAAATGACCAAAATGCCCTTTGCTTGGAAATTCTATAAATAGAAAGCTTAACTTTCCTTTTCTAGGATTTTGAAAATCCTAGAACTTGAGAGAGAGAGAGCTCGGTTGGAAGAGGAAGAAGAAGAGCATGAGCGTGAACGCTCGGATCAAAAGTGATCGTGAATAGAAAAGCTAGCAAATCGTCGGCTTTGTCTAACGGAAGAGAAATAAAGAAGAACGGTAATCCGAACCCTAGTTTCTTCTACTATATTCTTTAAGTTTAATATGTTTAAAACATAACTTAATGAGAATAAGGAGTAAAAGATGTTAGTAATGATTTCATATGGTTGAAATCATGAGAAAATAAGAAATGAGAAATAAGAAATTTAGTTTATAAATGTCTAAGACAAGTATAAGATCCGTGAGGATTTTGAGCGATCTGAATGAATATTATGAACGAGTAGGTGAATTAAGTAAGGAATGGTGTTCTCTAACATCAAATTCCAAGAAAAAGTTAAATCGTAATCCAAAATATCAATTAAAAACGAAGAACGTGAAGAACACGCGAAGAACGCGTAGAACGTTATTGATGGACAAATTTAAAACCATCGTAGTGTAAACGTTGTTGATGGACAAGTTTAAAACCATCGTGTATAAGTTAGATGCTTATTGCTTGGTTAGGAACGTTAGAAACGTTCATGAAGAACGGATTAAAACGGAGCTATAACGAAGTTATGACGAAATTTCGTAAAAGACGAACGAGAATTAGAAAGTTAGTAAATGAACCCGAACGTGTAGGGTTTCATAAGAATGTAAGAGAACATATAAAACGTGAGTCGTGGACTCAAGAACGAATGAATTCAGAGTTTGAATGACCGAATTACGGACGAACGAACGAAGAACGTTAAAAGTGTAAAATGAACGAAGGGTTAAGATTAAGCCAATTTAATGGCATGTTAACGGATTCAGAATGAAGTTCTATCCAAGGCATATTAAAGTACGTAAGATAAGGAATAGAATGGCTTTGGAATGACCTCGTTCCGAGTTATAACGAAGAAGTTATGAGATTTCAAAATCGGCATCTCAAACTTGACTTAACACTTAGAAAAATTTTCTATGTTTTTGTCTTGGCGCCGCAGCGCGAGAAGGGGCGCCGCAGCGCGAGCTCGGCATACACTTCTGGAGAGTGGCGCCGCAACGCTAGAGGAAAGGCAAGGCACGGCGCCGCAGCGCCAGTGCAGTGCAATACCCAGAAATGAGATTTTAACTGCTCAAATTTCTCGGGAGATGTGCAAGAAAGAAGTATGAACATATAGTTCACGTAATGAAACACTTAGTCAAGTGTTTTAAACCTTTAGCAAAGGTTGAACGAAAAGATTAAACGAGAATAAAAGACAAAGAATGTAGATGCGGGTTACGGAACCGATGTCCGGGGACCGTAGTCGCGATAAACGAACGTGACGGATTGCTATGGTTGTGATTCCTTAGACGTTGGTTGACGATGTTAATGTATAACATTTTGATGTTATGACATGGCATTGAGAGATGAATGTAAAGCGTATAGACGCTATGAACGCAACGTTGTTGCGATGAATGATCAGTCTTAGCATATAGCGAACCGTATGGCTTTGACATTAAGAAAGAATAATGAACATGAGATTCATGGGGTGGATGACGATCGAAAGCAAGTAAAACCATAAGTAAAGGTTGAATGAGAGATTAAGAGACGAGCAACGTGAACGTTGAATACGTAAACGATCCTCGTGAATCGTATTCACGTTTGACGAACGTGCTAAGTATACCCTAGTTGTATGACTTAGACGTTGACGAAGGTAGTAAGTGAGATACGAATGGTCTTAAGAGAGCCGTAACGAACGGTAATAAGATTACTGAAAGCCGAATATAAGTCGGGTGAGAATGATAGAATAAAAAGTAAGCGCTGAACACTTTAACCAACGTAAGGGTTGAGTGTAAGCGAGTGTTAAACGGGCAGAACCTACACCCTGTGTATGGTTTAACCGTAATGTAATGAAGAATGTTGATTAACCGTGAACGGTGAAGGAACTAAATTAAAGACGATAACGTATAACGTTAAGAAGCCGAGTTAATAAGTATAACTTGGACAACGTTCCAAGTAGAGGGAACCGGACGTTGTAAGATATGAATAAGTTCATATAAAATTTTTAACGCTATGGTCTCATAGTATTGACATTGAATGATCGTTCCGAGTATACAAAAGATTGTATGACTTAGACGATAAAGAATGATTCTTGAGGTATGGCATTTAGTTGCCAGAAAGCCATAAGGAATAAGAAGTTGACTTAACGAACATTATAGTTTAATGATTCAGATAAGTTAAGGTAAGTTAGGTTGTAGTACAATTGTAACCTTTGATGGTTGACATATGGGAGCTGGGCTAAACAATTCCTTCAGAGAGCGAAGGTATATACAAAACTGGCAACTGATCTAACTCACTGTGTGGGCAGTGTAGATGAGACGGGAACTTGTTTGTTGGTTGTTTGTGGGAAACTACTCAGAGTACCATATGGACTACTAGTAGAAAAGAGATGTGTGCTGAGTCCTAGAGAAATATAAGAAGAAGATAAGAATATGAATCATCAAAGATGATGAACGTGTTGAGTAAGACATCTCCGAATGTCATGAAGCCATAATCTGGTAATGAAAGTTAGTCGCGTAAGCTTAAATTACAAGAACGCGAACCTTAAGAAGTAAAGTTAAGTAAACCAATGCGTAAGTCAAGTATATGACTAATTGGTGTACTTGTTATTTCCTTATTTGTTATATAGGGTTTTGGAATAGGCATTTCAGCGTAAACTGTAAGCTGTAGCTATGCGTAAGGCAAGTTTCCTAACTTTATTCATATTTTAAATGAATGCTAGTTTCTTAAACTTCTCAGATGTTGAACTTGAGAAGTTCTGTCTATGTGCGAATGTGCGATATTTGTACAAGGTGGTAGTATGTATGAGGCCTTGTGCCACAATGTGAACACTTTGGTGTTTCTATGAGATGAACTGTTTTGTGATCAAACTGTTCAATTCAAGTATGCTCGGTTTATTCATGAACCGTTATTGTTAAGTCTGTGCTAATGATTCTAGCCAGACAGAATGTGTATGAAAAAGGTAGAAGAATGAAAGTATTTCAAAGTGAAAATGAGTATGGTTTTAAGATGATAGGAATCGAGATTATTCCTATTATTCAAGCTGCTTCATAACCTTTGTTCGGTTATCGAGGCTCTGAAGAATGTTTAAACTCTTGAAGTTGTTTGTTCAACTGTTATGACTTGCTGGGCAATTGAATGCTCACACTTGCTTTAAATAAAAACATTTTCAACGAACGATGTTAGAAAGAACTTAAGGATCCCGTAAAGATCAAGCTGAGCGGTATTCAGACGAAGTGCCATTCATTATATGAATGTGCGTGAAGAGCAAGTGAAGACTTGTAATATAGAATGATAGAATTAAACTATAAACTAGTTTAATGAACAGTTATGAATCCTTTGTGGCGGATGAAAGTCACTCGTGTAAGATGTAAAGAATAATGTAATTATCATTATTTATAATGAAAGAGGTTTTGTGGTTATAGAACTTGGGGTTTTAGAATATATGTTATTATATTTTAGTATATAATGATGTATGATTGGTAAGAAGTATGACAGTGACGCACGGAGTCCGGGTCTGAAGGTAGACCGGATTTCGGGCGTTACAGCATACATGATTAAAATTTTGGCTTAGGGTTTATGCATTTCTTTGCTAAATCTTGAATCTGAGCTTCTAGATCTGTTATGGTGATAGTGGGACTTTGTTTTGGGACCGATCTAGTAATAGAATTTGTGGGTTTTACAAAGATAGAGAGATAGAGAGTCTTGGATGAGTATAAGTGCACAAATGAGGTAAATTATGAGACTTTCTCTTTCTAGATCTATATCTATATTGATATGTAATGAATTTGGCTGGTAATGTTGACTGATTTGCAAAGATTCTAGCACATGGGCATATCTAGGGTTGAGGATTTGGCAAGATTTTCTAGCAATAATGCATGAATGGGACGAAAAGGGTATAATGGTAAATTTACAAACAATTCAAATGGCATTCTTGTAAACTTGGCAAACCCTTAGGGTTTAACCCTAAGGTTTTTCAAAAATTGGATTTCTTAGATTTCATATAGGGTTTAAAATAAAATAAAATAAAATATTAGTTTCCTAAAACTGTAATTTAGAATTTACTAATTAGTTTTCTAATTACATTACTTTAACAATTAGGGTTTAAGATCCCACAATTAGAATTAATGCTTACAATTAATAATTAGGGTTTTATTCTAGCAAATTAGGTTTACTAATTTAGAAATTAGGGTTTTTAACAATTTGGATTTTCAAATATTAATTATGGTTTTCTCTAATTAACATAAAATCTAATAATACACAACATAAATCCTATAACACCAATACTACACAGTTTTTAACTCGTAATTGAGTTTCAAAATAGGTTTTAACAAATTGGTATAAGGTTTTGACTTTAAACACCATAATTGACCAACACATATATTATATATTTATAATACTGAAAAATAATATTATTTTTAATATAATATTATTATTCTCATTCATAGCTCAAAATCCAAAATTAGGGTTTGGATTCCATATTTGGTTTATCTTTCATATATAGCATTATTAATTAAGTTAAAAAAAATTAACTTAATAATCTGAACTAAAATTCATATAATAAAATAGTAATTATAATAATTCCAATAATCATCTCATATATTATTTAAATAATATAAAAATCATATTTTCATAGAAAATAAATAATAAATACAATTCTACTATAAAATTAATTATTATAAGAATATACTTTATAATGATCAATAATTCTAAAATCAAATTATTTGAAATTTATTCAGGTAATAAATAAATTTTATGTATCACATATATACATACACATTACTTGGCACATATTCCCATCTTTAAAATAAAAGAAAATTTAATATGTAAAATTTCTTATTTATTTATATAGAAAATATCAGGTTATTACAGTCCCGACTTTCCGTTACGTCATTCTTACGTACACATGCAACTGACTTTCTTGAACTCTAAGTGATCATACTTAAGGTTTAATCATGACTTAATAATGTTTTATTAAGTCCCTTAGTTCATTGTTAAACAATTTACATTCATGCTCTACTTGTAACTATTCTTTACTATCTAGGTTTTAAGGCTGGCGCTGTGTCGCCATCTATTACTCTATGTGTCGCACTGCGGCGTCACATATTGGGCTAGAAGACCGGACTCGGCGCTGCGGCGCGAGTCTCCTTTGTTACGGCTGCGCTACGGCGCCACTTTCCAGTAGGTTATGGCTTTGCTCGACCAAGCTCGGCACTGCGGCGCGGGCTTTTTGGCCTTTGGCTGGCGCCGTGGTGCCAGCTCTGTACACCAGAATACTTTGACAGATTTTTCAACTTGTGAGATTCCCGGACTCATAACTTTTTCGTTATAAGTCCGAATTGGCTCGTTCAAGAGCCTACGGTTCACAAATCATGTACTCTACGTGTTCATGCAAGAATTTTATATATTCGACTTTGTTTGCTAAAAATTCACCTATTAGTTCATTTTTAACGAAAACGATAAACGTTTGTGAACGCTCAACGCTCGTTTCTTCGTTCTAAGTCAGAATCCATTCATTTTCGAGTCCGCAACTCTATAATGCCAAATACGACTTGTCTCCATCGAAAACCAACGTTTCTGAGTTCAAACACAAAATTCGACTTCCATTCCGAGAATTTCATGAATTCGACGATTATTGTCCAATCGTGTGAATTCCGGCAAAACTTCATTACTAACAATTTGTTCATCATTTCAAATGGATTCATTTCACTAACTAGACATCTCAACCTATATATTACAATAACTTATCTTTAAATTTGGTTATGGCTTATTTCTTATAAGTTCATAACTTAGCAAATTCTTCATATAAGATTTCCATCATATGACAAATTCATCATTGTTCTTCATAAGTTCCTAACTTATTTAGGTTTAAATTGCTTATTTCTTACTTATTCAGCTTAAGTTCATTGATTATCCAATCCTTATAGGTTCTTAGCATGCATGTCCATTAAATTACACTTCTCTTATCACCCTACAATGATAGAGATGAAGGATATAAGATCATTACCTTTGAAGACTAACTTCTTCTTCTTTGGAAATATAACAATGGAAGGTTGAACTTAAAAGTGCTTATTCTTAAGTTGTTTTGCAATGAGAGTTTGTTGGATGAAATTTGAACAAGCTAAATAATGAAATCTAACTTGCTATTTATAGAGCATTCAAGGTTAGGGCATTATAGTCATTAAGGCCTTCCACCTCCTTACTAACCTCGTTACTATTTCATACTTAACCCCTAAGTAATCTGGGTCATTACACTTAATTCTTGCCCACCACACAAAGGTCTTGGTCAACACTTCACCCATGGGTTGCCCCATGGATCTTAATTAACTAGTGGATCATCAATTGGGCTTAGTTTAAGTTTGATTAACCAAATCTTTTGTGCTTGCTTTAATTTAGTTTGGGCTTACATTAATAAACACAAGGGCTTAATTATTACTCCCCATGGGCTCACACCTTTAATCAAGTTGTACTTGTAATTCATACAACATCCTACAATTCATTTCATTGGACTTTAATTCCTTAACGTTCTCGAATTAAGTCCGCATGCGAAATATTGCGTTTTCCATACTTAGATTATTATTACATAATCCATCTCACCTCGATATTATAACGTTAAGTATTTCTCGAAAGTTCAAACATGATTCCCGAGCGATAAACGATGAATAGTATTTTTCAGAAAATTTTTCGGAAAGCTTTTATTTTCGTCTTGGAAATTCAAACACTTTTATTCCCTCACGTAGTTAAAATACTACGATGTTCTAACGTTTCTAGGTTATAGATCGACATACGTCTTATTAACACATAATAAAAACAAATAATATTATTTTATTCATTATTTAATTCTTTCAAGTATTTTACAAAGGGTCCGAATTTCTCGGTCGTTACAGAAATGTGAAACTCTTAGAAGAGGAAGAGGAAGAGGAAGAGGTGAAGAATATGATGATCTTAGAAAGATCCTTAGAGAAAGAATTTAGTTGCAAAACCTAATGAATAAATAGTTATTAACATAAAATATATTTTGATAAATGGAATGAATGAATATTAGTAAGTCAAAATTTCGAGGACGAAATTCTTAGAAGAAGGGGTGAATGTAATGTCCCGAGAGTTTGAGAATATAGTACATGATAATGATCCTTAGAGAAAGATAATGAACGGGTCAAAGAATATGTAATACTCAAATATAATTGAGTCTAAGTAAAGGTAATTAAATAAAACTTACAAGAATTTATTATGAAGAATGGTGGTAGTGGTAATAAATAAAACATATATTAAGGTAATGTGTTGAAGATATTCGATGATAAATTTTGAAAAGAGATTTGGTGAAAACCAAGTAATGGAGGTTTCGTTGATTCCGAGGACGGAATCCTTATAAGAGAAGAAGGATGTGACAACCCGAATTTTTATAAGTTATTAAAATAGGAATTTAATAATTAAAATTTTTATTATGAGATGTTTTGAGTTTGAGTATTTATATATACATGCTATATATTTTGAAATATGTGATCTGGTGTGAAGAGATATATATTTATATATTGGGAAAGTGAGGTTTAATAATTAAGTAAACTATTGAAGAAATTAAATGAATTTTGTAATTAATATTAAATATTTATTGAATTAAATAAATATTTTAATTAATTTATTTATTGAGATAAATAAATAATTGATGAATTGTGGTGCATTAATTTAGTAATGAAATTGAATAATGGTAATTTTTTATTTGAAAGATTTAATTTAATGAAATAATTAAATTAAATTAAATTGTTTAATATTAAAGAAAATAAGTAAATTAAATAAAGCGATGTTTAAGTCTAATTTATTAATTAAATTAGATATATAATTATTTATTAATCATCAGAATAATTATAATAAAAATTAAAATTAAAATTATTATTGTAAGTTATGTAAATTGGTTACAGGCGTGACAAATAAAAACTATATAATATAATATTATTAAACTAATCTAGTATGGGGGAAATTGTGTGTAGTCAAACAAGGCCTTGTGGGCTTTGGTTTTTTTTAAGTGACGCCTATTGGGTTTTTGTAACTGATGTACGTGAGAGAGAGGGGAGTCAGTTTATTTTACGCATTCTATTTTGCCTAAGGCTAAATAACTAGAAGGTTAGAGAAAGCTTGGTGAGAAGAGAGAATTGCAGAGATTTTAGAGAAGGAAGAAGGAAACACAGAGGAAAATTGAGGTTGAGAGCTTGAGAGAACTCTCTGAGATTATCAAGAGGAAAAGAAGGGTTTGCTAAATTAAGGTATAATCTACTCTAATCTTAACTTCTAAATTTCTATTTGTAGTTGTGTTGGATTGATATATATATATATACATGTATGAAGGGTTTATAATTTGCTAATCATCATATATGAGTGTTGTTTGAGTATCAAACACGTGAAATTGGGATTGTAGGAAGAAATTGAAATAACAGTGGTTATGTATGAAAATGGCTTAGTAAGTCCAAACTGTGATGTTCAATCTTTGCTAGAATATGTTAATTGGTTATATATTGTGTTAGTATATCAAGAAACAAAAACAACGTAATTGAAATGGTGTCAATTGGTTAAGAAACAAATATTTGGCAATTGAATTTGCTAAACATGTCAAAACATGAAAGTTTAGTATGAACATGTGTTTTGGGTCAAGATTTAGGCTAGTTAGTTTTTCTGTAAATTGTTATAATTCTAGTATGTTGTAGTTCTATGAATTACGAATCCATAGAATCGAAAACGGACTAATTTAGATGTGTATAACTCAAGTTATGAAGATTAGTAGGAGAAAGGGTCAAAAAAATCGCAAAAACTTTAATCTGGGCGAAGCCAAGTGTGGGCGCGCTGCCCAGCACTGCTAGATGGCACGGGCGCGCTAGAGTTGTGAAGGAAATGGGCGTGGTCACGCCCATTATGTGCCAAGTGTGACTTTTTTGATCTATTTTGGTAAAATGACTATAACGTTTTCATATAGACTCCGATTTAGTTGTTTAAAGATGATCCGGAACGAGGACGAATAGAACTACAACTTTTGTGCTTTACGTTTTTCAATTTAAGGTCGGGAAGAGGGGGAAAATGGCTATATTTAGGACTGTTGTGTTTTCGGGGGCAATCGAAGGGCGTCGGGCATGCACGTATGCAAGTGTAGTGCTTCTGACGATAAAAGAAGTTATTCTAAGTTATAGAACATGAATATTATGAATTATAATCATGCTTAACATTAATAAATGATATATTAGATAAGTTGTATATGTATACTAAGCACACACAAGAGAGACAAATTGGGCGTGTGACGAATAAGCGTCGAAACGACGTGATAAATGTTAATGAACGTAAAGAGTGTTTTAAGTCAAATGAAATGAATATTATAAGATATGAAATGGGTTTGATATAAAACCAATAATTATTCCTAGCAATACTTAAACACTTGAATGAACTTTGAGTATGACCTAAGGAGTAAGACAATGAGATATAAGTTTAAAGTTAATACAATCAAATTGAACATTGTGTATTGATTAATAGGAAGGGTTATAGGATGTAGATTAAAGTTTATATTACAACTACTATGCGTTGCTATGTGACTAATAGTTAATGTGCATGATTATATAATTGTGTAGGGCACATGAAGTGCAGATAGTTGTAAGCTATTAAACTATTATTGGTAAACCACGATCAAGGCAAGTCTTTCAGTTCCTATTTTCTATGTGAACTTGATGATGAACTGTTTTAAATCTTTATTGCATATAGCATGGTGTGTTATATATATGTTGAAAGTATGCAATGTTAAAGTCAATTTATGACTACGTTGACTGAGTAATGAATATTAATTGAGTAAGGAACTCAATCTTTATACTTATTATATGAAATGCAGCATGTATGTTATGTTAGTTTAATGTTTATAAGATATATTTTGAGCATGTTATTATGTGTTACGTGATGCATGAAAACTGTTAGATTTTGTTGGGCTATCGAGCTCAACCTTACAAATAACCACTTTTGCAGGTTAAAGATTCAAGGTAAAGTTATGTGCTACTTGAAAGACATGAATTGGATGTGATACTTGAAGATTTATACACTTTGGCTGAGTTATTATTATTTGAACCATGTTTAAGGTTCTGAATAATGTATTAATGTTGAATTGTAATGTCATTTTGTGATGTAATTATTTTATTTCCGCACGTGATTGATGTTTAAGGTTAGACAACTTGGGAAGACTTTTTGATTAATGATGTAACCCTTTTAAAGGGAGCATTTCTAATTTTATTTTATTTTATTTGGATAGTTAAATATGATTGAATGGAAAGTGAACACCAAATCTTGTGGGAATGAAGTACCTGAATTTGGGGGTGTCACAAGTTGGTATCAAAGCTGTAGGTTATAAACCTTAGGTAAGAGTGCCTTAGGATATAACCTTAGAGAAGAGAGGTGAAGATAATGAAAGAATAAGCTCAAATAGAGTTTGAACAATAAGAAGTAATTTAAGAAATTTATAAAGAAGGGATTAATACATGCGTGAAAGGATTCAAAGAAGAATCTGGCAGAGTTATAAGGAGTATGAATGTGGGGTTACCCAACTCAAATAATAAGGATGTAAGGTGATAATAAATAGACAATGTCTATAAGAAAAGAATGATTAAAAAGTTAAGAATAAAAAGTTATGTGACACCCCCAAATCCCTGTACTTCATTACCTCAAGATTTGGTGCTCTCGTAATCAAAACACTCATATTTAACTACCTAATTATAATAAATTGAATAATAAAAACCTGCCCATACAGGATTACTTAAATAAAAACATTATCTCCCAGGTTCTCTAACCTTTAATACAATCATTTAAGTGAGAAAATAAAATTTATTACATCACATTATTATTAAAATGTCTATCATCAATGATAAAACAAAATTACAAGTCTTCATCACTTGTACATTTTTTCCTTGTCTTTGCTAGTTGTAGGCTTATCTACCTTCTCATTCATAGCTGTAATAAATGTATAAATAGGCAAGAGTGAGCAAACAAAGCTTACCTGAGATAAGAATAAATATCTTTACAACATTTGCCCAATAATAGGCTCAATAGAACTGAGTGATATGTTCTATTAACTTTACAACATTTGCCAAATAATAGGCTCAATAGAACTGAATGATATGTTCTATTAACTTTACAACATTTGCCAAATAATAGGATCAATAGAACTGAATTATATGTTCTATTAACTTTTCAACATTTGCCAACTCATAGGCTCAATCGAACTGAATAATTTGTTCAATTAACATTTTTAAATAAACTATTGAGGGTCAAGTGACCATGAAACATGTCCACAGTTATAAGTAATCTTTTAACTTTAACTTTAACAGTCATATGACTATAAGGACTCTACGTACTTAGGGGGATCAATCCTTCGTACAATGTATTATGCACAACCATTTCAACGCTAAGCGTAAACCCCTAAACATAGGGTTGTTCATCTCAGTATTTAGAGTACAAGTCCGCACCAAAGAAAGTTTGGTTTGGATAAGCTTTCAAGGGTAATTGAAGTTTAATGATCATCAACTAGGGAACTAGTTGAATCCACAATGTTTGATAATAGAACAATTGTTTAATAACAACATAACTTAGAACATTTGAGAATCATAAATGAACCGATTCTATACATCTAACTCATGCTTGTAACAACCATAGAGCATAAGTATTCAATAGAATGAATAAAATGGTTAACCTTTGCTTGAACAGTAAAATAAGCTAGGTTCAAGTTTTATAATATTTAGAAATGAATTCCTGAACTTTAAGAAACTTGCTTAACTATAAACAAGTTGGAATGAATCAACAAATGGAGAATTTCCATTAACATTAGAGTTTGAGTTTGCTCAAATGGATTTTAGGAACAATTTACTTATTCAATAATAGTTGAGATAAAAACTCGCTCAATCAAAAGCATGCATTTATAATAATAGAACTAACTCAACGAAAGTGTAGAGTTAGAAGAATTACATAAACATAACAAACTAACTCAATGAAAGTATGGAGTTAGAAGACTTGCATCAACATAACAAACTAACTCAATAAAAGTATGGAGTTAGAAAACTTGCATCAACATAACAAACTAACTCAATGAAAGTATGGAGTTAGAAAACTTGCCTCGAGCATAAGAAAAATATTAAACTCATGTTCACCTGAACATAATATTAAAACCATAACATCCATTAGACATACTAATATTCACGTTTCAATATAAAACGCATTACTAGCTAAACTTGTTATTTTAACACAAGTCTTGTGCTACGCCTTACATTTTAGAATTTCCAAGTGTTAATCATCATAACACTTCACTATTGTTCATTTTATAAACTATGTTATCACATAACGCATTTTTCGATTTAATAATCATTTTTGCAACTTTGATCATACTAACTACAACTCACTATCTTATGTTAACCTTAACATTACACATTTAACATGCTAACACAATTTCAGACCATGTTGTGACACTTTCCCAAGTTTGCTGAAATAGCAGAAGTTAGAATCTCAAACCAGGGTATGGCGCAACTACAACTAT
Source organism: Panax notoginseng (assembly GCA_016801055.1). NCBI lineage: Eukaryota > Viridiplantae > Streptophyta > Magnoliopsida > Apiales > Araliaceae > Panax > Panax notoginseng. Next base: position 158,505,027 of record CM029014.1, read on the forward strand.
TTTAATTTCTAAAAATTCAAGTTTTCAAACAAAAACTTCATTTTCGAGTTCCTTCACAAAATTGAACACTGTGATTTCAATTTTTGTCCAAATTACGTCATTCCAATTACGTTATACTCATATCTCATTGAACTAATATATGCAAGCCTTAATTTATTGATTAATACAAGAATTGACCAACTAAATTGGTACTTTTCATGAACACATGAAAGTATATATAAACATACACTGTAAAAACTTTTTCTTCCACTGTCAAACGAATTTAGCATACAATTGTTTTTTAAACATAATCTCTAATAACTATATACTCATATAATCACAAGTAACCAATTATCTAACAATGATTCAACAATTTGAATTTCACAGATTATGTAAAAGTTTTATCGTAATACTCATAACATAAATAATATCCAATTTTGTAGAACATACCTTCAATTAGCTTCTAATTCTTGCTAAACTCGTTGAAATTTGCTTAAGTTTGCTCACAATTCTCTCAACCCTCTGTAATCTCTAAGCTCTCTATCACTCTCTCTGAACTCAGAATAAGACAATATCCAACTGACCAACTTGTATGCGTAATGATATAAAAACTGACATAGGTTTAATACTCATCATAAGTAATATCAGTTATTATGATAAACGTATATAACATAAATATATTATATTTATTATTTTAATTAAATTACTTATTTTATTTTATTTAAATAACTAGAAATCTCAAAAGCCATAAGGCTTGTTTGGCAAAACCATTTAATTTTAAAGGATTAAAATTCTTAAGCCTTGTTTGGTAAAAACTAAATTAAACTACTTTAATTTAATTTATTAACTCCTTAAAATATAGTTATTTGTCACACTATATTTAATCAAGCTTTCATATTTATTTTAATTAATGCAATTCACAATTAATTAAATAAATCTTTTAATCACATAACACAATACAAATAATATATCATTTAATTGAAATATCAATATAATAATCATTTCCTTAATTCATCAATTATTTGTTTAAAAAATAATTCTTCAAATAATATTAAATCAATTAAACAAATATTCATTTACCGATAATCACATCCATTAAATATTTATATAACTCAATAAATATTTAAAATTACATTTAAAATTCTGGAATGTTACACCATTCCCTCCTCCTTAAAAGGATTATGTCCTCATAATCACAATTCAAATAACCAAATCGTCACATTATTCCTTACTTACAAAGATTCTGTCCCCAAAATCGAAGACATAGATTAAAAAAATTACTCATGGTAACTTTTCATCATTTCAGTTTCGAGTTCCCACGTTGCCTCTTCGACATTGTGGTTTCTCCATATCACCTTCATAGAAGGTATCACTTTATTTCTGAGCACTTGTTCTTTCTTGTCGACTATCTGGATAGGAACTTCTTCATAAGATAAATCTTTATCGAATTGCAATGGTTCGTACTCGATCACGTGTTTGTAATCGGGTTTATACGGTCGTAACACCAAAATGTGAAAAACATTATGAATGTTTTTCAATTCTGGAGGTAGAGCTACCTCATAAGCCACTTCCCCCACTCTTCGTAGTATCTCAAATGGTCCAATAAATTTTGGGCTGAGCTTTCCTTTCTTGCCAAAATGAATCTTCCCCTTCCAAGAAGAAACTTTTAGGAAAACGAAATTTCCTACTTCAAATTCGCGATTCTGCCTATGTTGATCGGCATACTTTTTCTGTCAGTCTTGGGCTGCTACCAATCTTGTCCTGATGAGTTTGACAACTTCAGCAGTTTGTTGTACCAGTTCTGGTCCTAACAGTTGGCGTTCATCTACTTCTGCCGTACAATGCCTCGTAAGGTGGCATACCAATGCTCGCGTGGTAACTGTTGTTGTAGGCAAATTCTACCAACGGTAGATGTTCATCCCAACTTTCTTTAAAAACCATGATGCATGCTCTCAGCATATCTTCCAAAGTATGGATTGTTCGTTCACTTTGCCCGTAGGCTTGCGGGTGATATGATGTACTCATTCGCAACTGTGTTCCCATACATTCTTGTAGTCTCTTTGATGAGTGACTTTTATACTCATAATTGAGTGCGTTTGAACTTAATCTCTTGGATGTTTTTAATTTTTTATGTCTATTCATGCATGTTTTATGTTGTTTTGTAGGAATTGGGACAAAAGTTACTTGGATCGACGTTTGGGGTGGCTAGATGCGCGTTTTTGGCTTGCCATTTACATAGCATTCACTTCAGAGCCAATTTGAGTATTGGTCGGGACCTTATTTCGAAACACTTAAAGAATAAAAGTTGTAGATCTACGTCTCCTCTTTTCGGAACATCTTGAATCATTGAAATCGGAGTTCAGACGAAGACGTTGTGGCTATTTTCCCAAAGGAGGTCGAAGCAGAAAATTTTAAGAAATGTTCCAGCGCCGGGGCGGCAAAATCAAGCTTATTTGCATCGCCGGGGCTCTAGGGGGCAGATTCAGCGCCGTTCCTAGCTCCGGGGCGCTGGGGAAGAGTTTGGGAAGGCTTGAACGCGTTTTGGGGCGAATTTTGACACTTTTCTGACTCCAAATTGGATTGGGTTTGTTCCTAAACTAAAAATTGGACTTGTAACCTATAAATACATGATGTAAGGCATAAAATGAAGGGAGATTACATAGATTAGATTAGAGATACACTCCATTAGATTAGAACATAACCCTAGTTCTTATTAGTTTTGGAGATTGAAGCAACTTGGAGATCATTGAAGATCAATAGCAGGAGCAAGAGGGGAGCATCAGATTTCCTGACAACAGATTTTATTCTCTTATCTTATGATACTTTTATCTTTTAATGTCTATTCAGTTGTGGATTCTTGGTTTTAATTCATTAATTATGAACTAATTCTTTAATTAAGATTTCAATTGAACCTTTTATGTCTATAAATTAGTTATTCAATTTAGTCCAATTATTTGTGTCAAAGTGAATTGTTTATCTTGTCTTGTGCTTATTGCTTAATTATTTGATCAATAATTACATTGTTACTCTAGAAGGAATTGGAAGAGGAATTCTAGGGTTAGAACTGGTCATAATAACATGTGACTTAGTTATTTGCATGGTGAATAATTAGGTTTGTGAATTGAATGGAAATATATGTTCACTGCATGTAACACATAAGGAATTGGAATTGAAAGAGTTTAATTCAATTGTTTTGTATAGGAATATAGCAAGATTAATCTGGATTAAATAGAAGTCAATTGATCACTTGGAAAAGGGCTTTTGGCATTTGAGAATTCATGTTAACAATTCAGTAGGCATAATAATTGGGATAATTGGATAATTGATTTATAGTTCATAATTGGAGATATTGAAGTCTTAATCTTTATTTACTTGAATTCAGTCATAAAGCAATTTAGTTTAATTAATTAATTTAGTTTTCTTCATTAGAAAAATCACGATTTAAGATTGTTTAAATAAAATTAGTTTGGTTAAGAATTAGTACTCGGTAATTTTTATTAAATAATTCCTCGTGGGAACGATACTCTACTTTCACTTTATTACTTGTTGACCGTGTATACTTGCACGTATTCATTGATTGTGAAATCGATCAACACTCTTCCAAAAGTTTGATGTGAACCTTGGATCTCTATCTGACTCAATTGACACTGGAACTCTATGTCTTGACACAATCTCTTTAACATACAATTTCGCTAGCTGATCAAGATTAAATCTAATCTTTATTGGCAAAAAGTGTGCAGATTTTGTCAATCTGTCCACTATCACCCATATCGCATTGTATCCTTTCTGAGTTGTTGGAAGTCCTACCACAAAATCTATTGTGATATGCTCCCATTTCCATTCCGGTATTTCCAACGGTTGAAGTAACCCGCTTAGTCGTTGATGTTCAACTTTCACTTTCTGACACGTTAAACATTTTGCAACGCACTGTAACGTCTCTTTTCATATTCGGCCACCAAAAATATCGCCTTAAATCTTGATACATCTTTGTACTTCCTGGATGAATCGAATATCTTGTGATGTGTGCTTTGGTCAATATCTCATCTTTAAGTTCTGGTACTACTGGAACCCAAATTCTTTCCTCGAATCGTAGTAGTCCTTCGATGTCAATTTTGTATTTTACATCGCTATCCTCAACCATTTTCTCTTTGATCATTTCACATTCTTTATCTGGTAGTTTAGCACTCTTCACTTTGTCCACCAAAGTTGGACTGGTATCTATCTGGAATAGTCGTTCATCAGATTCCATTAGAAATTTGATTTCCAAATCTAGCTTCGTTATTTGCTGAAATAAGCTCTTCCTGAGTAGTTATCATCATCAACTTCTCCCGAACTTTCCTGCTCAAAGCATCTACAACCACATTCGCTTTGCCTGGGTGATAAAAGATCTCACAATCGTAATCTTTTATCAATTCCATCCATCTCCTTTGTCGCATATTCAGGTCTTTCTGTATGAAAATATACTTCAGACTTTTATGGTCTGTATAGATTTCACATTCCTCCCTATAGGGATAGTGTCTCCATATCTTGAGAGCAAACACTACTGCAGCCAATTCCAATCATGAGTCGGATAACCTTTCTCATAATCCTTCAGTTGTCTTGATGCATACGCAATTACCTTATCGTTTCGCATAAGAACACATCACAACCCTTTATGTGAGGCATCACTATACACCACAAAGTTACATGTACTATCTGGTAATGACAACACAGGTGCCATGCTTAATTTCTTCTTCAAATCCTGGAAACTTTCTTCACATTTCTCCGTCCAAACAAATTTCACAGCTTTCCTGGTCAAATTTGTTAATGGAGTAGCTATCTTAGAAAAATCTTGAATAAATCGTCTGTAATAACAGGCCAGTCCCAAGAAACTCCTCACTTTCGACGGTGTTCTTAGTTGTTCCGAATTTATTACATCTTCTACTTTTGATGGATCCACTGAAATCCCATCTTTGTCAATCACGTGCCCAATAAATTGTACATGATCTAGCCAAAATTCGCACTTAGAGAATTTCCCGTACAACTTTTTCTTTCTTAGTGTTTCCAATGTCAAACGTAAGTGTTCCACGTGTTCTTCTTGAGTTTTGGAATACACTAGAATGTCGTCGATGAATACCACTTCAAACTTGTCTAAGAATGGTTTAAACACCCTATTCATCAAATCCATGAATGCAGCAGGTGCATTGGTTAAACCAAAAGACATCACCAAAAACTCGTAATGTCCAAACCGAGTTCTGAATGTCGTTCGTGGTATATCCTCCTTCCTCACTTTCAACTGGTGATACCCACTTCTCAAATCTATTTTTGAAAAGTATTTAGCACCCTTCAACTGGTCAAACAAGTCATCTATTATTGGTAATGGATATTTGTTTTTAATAGTGACTTTGTTTAATTCTCTATAATCAATGCAAAGACGCATTGACGCATCCTTCTGCTTCACGAATAACACTGGCACTCTCCACGGTGATACGCTTGGTTGAATATATTTTTTGTCTAACAATTCTTGCAACTGTACCATCAGTTCCTTCATTTCTACTGGAGCCATTCTGTACGGGGCCTTTGATATCGGTGTTGTCCCCGGCACTAAGTCGATCTCGAACTCAATTTCTCTGTCAGGCGGAAGTCCTGGCAAATCCTCTTGAAACACATCTGTAAGACCCCAACTTTTATAAATAAATATAAATTTTCTATAAATATCATTTTTTAATATTATGGAGTAAAATTTATATAATGTTATAGTTGT